>CM056057.1:115101961-115454461 GCA_029574335.1 Rana kukunoris
TTTAATACTGTACTGGTGGAAGGGACTCAGGGAGGGCTAAATGTCCATGGGTTAGGGCTGCAAATTAATTGTCTTGCCTTGGGTGCCGACAACTCACGCTACAAAAATAATTTTACTGTCAGGGGTGCACAAAACTTGGGAAATTTTATCAAGGGGTCATGGCACTAGAAGGTTGAGAACCACTGATCTAGATAGATTAAAATGTATTTAAAATAAAATGCTTTTGTAAAAATCCATCTAGAGATACTTTATCTTAAGAAAACAAATAATTTATTTTATGCAGAATGAAACTGAGCTTAGTTATGTAGCATGAGGCTATATATTCTGCAATATTTACATCTTTGCTACACATTCGATAAATCCAAGCTCTGCAAGATAATATAAGATGCACTGGAAATGTTATTTTGTTTTAATTAAATAATTTAAGTACTGTAGTTTAACTATGTGTGATTAACATAATAACCTAGAAATCAGTTCCGATATCGCCGTTTTATTAAACCAACAGCTTATTATTCGAAATAGGAAACCTTAAATTTTGCTTGCAAATATTAGGCCGGGTTCACACTATTGCGAATTGGATGCGGCATCGCCAATTTGCAATAGCAGGAGAATGTGAATGGCTATCTATGGAGCCGGTTCACATATCTCCGATGTGGCTCCGTAGCGAATTTGCACAGGAGCCCTGTGTGTCTTTTGGTTTCAGGTCCGAATTCAGCCCAAAATTCGGGCTGAAATCGTACCTAAAAACTGTCAACCAGGAAGCACAGGACCCCTGCTGGGAGCCGCATCAGCATCCAGTGTGAACCGAGCCTTAAAGATTCCAACTACCAGTAAGAATGACTTAAAGAGCTCCTGTCATTTCAGATCCATCAAGGCAGCACCTGATGGCGGACATCCACTCATCTGCCGCCACATGCCTCACTCACCTTGTTGTGCCACTGCGCCTTACCGGCCGTCCCATTAAAGTGAATGGGACTGTCGGTGAGTCAACAGCATGTCAGAGGAGGAGCCACTGCGTAACAAAATTTAAATCAACCCTTTTTCACTAGCGATTTAAATCAAATCCACCCTGATTCCTATTGGAACCAGCTTCACCAAAATGACAATTTTTGTTGCAGAGGATACCTGAAATCTGACTAGTATCTTAGGTAAGCCATACATGGTCGAATTTCGGAAGAATTTTCTTTTGAAAAACAGAAAATGCATGCCTTTTGTGATCCGATGATGCCACCATTGATTTTAAAATTCTACTAACCAAATCTTCAATTTCACCTCATGTTCCTACAGAAAATAATTTGTGTCTGGCAAACTTATTTTTTGCTCATTTCTTTTTCAAATACATTTCTCGCACAATTCTACCATCATGGATTAGAAAATCGTTTTTTTTTTTTTTTTTTCTTTAACCACTTAAGACCCGGACCAATACGCTGGTAAATGACCCAAGGTGTTTTTGCGATTCGGCACTGCGTCGCTTTAACAGACAATTGCGCGGTCGTGCGACGTGGCTCCCAAACAAAATTTGCGTCCTTTTCTTCCCACAAATAGAGCTTTCTTTTGGTGGTATTTGATCACCTCTGCGATTTTTATTTTTTGCGCTATATACAAAAATAGAGCGACATTTTTGAAAAAAAAACACTATTTTTTACTTTTTGTTTAAAAAAAATCAAATAAACTAAATTTTAGTCAAACATTTAGGCCAAAATTTATTTAGCCACATGTCTTCAGTAAAAAAAAAAAATCGCGATAAAAAAAAAAAAATAGCTACCTAGCGGGAACAGCGACACTAATACAGCGATCAGAAAAATGATCGCTTAGTGACGCTGGCAATAGGGAGTGAAAGGGTTAACTAGGGCGGTGATCAGGGGGTTAAAACTTTATTAGGGGGGTGGGGGGGGGCTATCCTGAACCTAACACTAACTGATTTTACACTGCCTGTCACACTGACACTAAATGCAGTGATTAGATCACTGCATTCAGTGACACTGTGACAGGGGGGGTGGGGGGGCAGATCGCAAGGGGTTAAGTGTGCCTATGTGTGTGTATGTCAGTGTAGTGTTGGTGCACACTTACTGTGAGGTGTTTCTCCCATCGCAGCGGTTGGAAATACCGCTGCGATGGGAGATTACATCACTTCCCCCTTCCTGTGTTTACACAGGAGGAGGAAGTGACACAAAGGGGGAGCGCGCGCATTGGCTGGAAGCGATCGCGGGGGGCGGGTAAACACCGACATCCGCCCGCTCGTCCCGGATCGCTCCCGGAGCCAGGGGGACCCCCGCACGCCGCGGAGGGGGTCCCGATGGGACCCCCGAACCGCACGAAGGCGGGGACGTAAATTTACGCCCTTGTGCCTGTACGAGCCATGTTGTGGCCGTATATGTGCGTGCGGGGGTCCTTAAGTGGTTAATCATCTTTCAGCGCTGTTTAAATGACAATTGTGCAGTTATGCTACGCTGTACCCAAACAGAATTTTTATCATTTTGTTCCAACAAAAAAATTGCTAAACAAAAAAAAAAAAGATTTTGCTATTGTTGTAAATAAGTATGTTTTCTCATTCACTGATGGGCACGGATAAGGCGGCGAAAAAGAGGCATGTTAGAAAAGTTTATCTATTAAAATAGAACCAACGCGGATTTTTAAGATAGCTTCCGAACACATGTTTAATTAACTTGTTATACCGTTTGTTCCAACTTACCCCATCCGTAGAATAGAGAGATATTAGGCTTACCCATATGAGCAACAGGTTGTACGGGAAACACTAGTAAGTAATCAAGAACCATTCTGTACCAAGCACTTCAGTGTTTTCCTTAGCCAATGAGAAGTTTTATTGTTGTTTCATTTTAAGTACGAGGAGGGGGCGTTTCCTCCTGTCTCACCTTTGCTATAATATTCACCTGGTAAGCATCACAAAATGTACCAGCGCATTTTGAATTTTAAACACATGGAGTTTGACTGAAAACAGGGGAAGAATTTTCTTAACAGGTGGCACTGATGGGCATTGACCATAGGCACTGATGGCACTGGCAGGCATTAGGGATGGGCACTGGTATGTGGCACGGATGCATGACTGATGGCACTGGCAGGTATTGGGGTGGCCACTGATTGGCAGCTGCCTGGGCACAGATTGGCATTTCCCTGGTGGTCTAGGGTGGCATACCTGGTGGTCCAGTGTGATGGTCATCCCTGGTAGTCCTGGCAGCATCCTGATGGTCCTGGGCGGGCATCCGAGGGGCAGCTGCGCTGATAAACAATCAGCACAGACATCTCTGTCAGGAGAGCAGCCGTCTGTCAGACTCCAGTGAGGAAAAGCTGATCAATGGCTCTCCCTGTTTACATCGTGATCAGCTGTGATTGGACATGGCTTAGGGTGCCAAGATCGTGGGCTCCCTGGACAGGCAGGTGCACTAATACTAAAAGTCAGCAGCTACAGTATTTGTAGTCGACTTTTATATATTTTTTTGGCTGGACCTCCTCTTTAAAAAGGGGTTGTAAACCCTCGTGTTTTTTCACCTCAATGCATCCTCTGCATTAAGGTGAAAAAACACCCGGCAGTGACCAGTACCCTTAACCCCCCCATTTTACTTACCCAAGCCCTGGAATTTCAGCCGAAGAGAACACGATGTCCCTCTGCCCAGGGGGCCTGGCATTGGGATAGATTGATAGCAGCGCAGCCATTGGCTCCCGCTGCTGTGAATCAAATTCAATTACGTTGGCGCTGGGGGCAGGGCCGAGTCATACATTCGGCACCTATTGACACCGAAAGATGCGCTTCTCCCCGTGGGTTATATGATGCGGGGAGGACTCCAGAAAACGGTGTTAGGGGCCACTCTGTCCAAAACAAACTGCACAGTGGAGGCACGTATGACAGGTTTGTTTTTGGCTCTATACATGGTCTGTCTGAAATCCTGTGAAAAACTTCGGCCCCTTTCACACAGAGTCGGTTCACACTGGGGCAACTTGGGATCCGACTTGAAGTCGTCCCAAGTCGCGCTGTCCAGAAAAGTAATGTAAGTGAATGGGAGCGGTGTTAATACACACTACTCATGTCGCTCCGACTTCAGAAGAGGTTCCTGTACTACTTCAATCAGACTTCTAGGCGATTTGTACCCATTGATTTCAATGGAAGTCGCTTCCAAGTCTGATCACTGTTTTAATTGAAGCTACTTTCCAGCAAGATAACATACATTTCTCAGGCAAACCCCTCCCTCCCATTCCCTCTCCCAGAGCTGATTGTTGTTTTATTGGCTACTGGAATGTCTCCTGACCTGAAAAGGACTTCAAGTCGTGTTGTAAATTGCCCCAGATCGCCCTGTGGTTCATGCTCAAGTCGTGTTGAAGTTGCTTCTGAAAGTCGTGCTGAAGTCGTGTCGCCCCAGTGTGAACCGACTCTGAGGAGTTTTTCAGGCGGTATAGCACTAAAAATAGCACCTAAATACCGCCTGAAAAACTCCTGCCCAGCATTCTCAATGTGAAAGCCCGAGGGCTTTCACGCTGAGGTGATGTGCTGGCAGAAGAGAAAAAAAAATCTCCTGCAAGCAGCATCTTTGGAGCGACGAGGGGAGCGGTGTGTATACTGCTCCTTCCCATTTAAAACAATGGGAAACCGCAGTAATACCACCCAGAATACGCCTCAGCAAAGGCGCATTGTAGGCGGTATTAACCCTTTTTTGGCCGCTAGCGGGGGTTGATACCGCACCGCTAGCGGCCGAATCCCGCCGCAATTCCAACGGTATAGCGCCGCTATTTTTAGCGGCGCTATACCACCAATGCAGCTCCACTGCCCCCTGTAAAAGGGGCCCTCCTCTGAGAAAAAAAATACATATCCCAAAAACTACTGGGTCTCTCATTCTGGTGCTCTTCAGGTGAGAGAGCTAATCAGTAATTGGATCTGAAATAGGCCAAGCAGGCAGAGCATATCATACAGAAGCCACAATTTCAGTCCTTTATCACATTAGCACTCCCACATTTGTGATCCAACACAGAAGAAATGGTAAGGCATGTATTCTGACCTATAACAAGAAGCTACCTGTCCCTTTAGTGACAAGCTAGGTGTATGAGAACATGTACATGGTGGGATCAATAAGCCATTAAACTACAAACTGCAGCTGCAAAATGTGAGCCTATCTTTACAAAGGCAAACACATGCCAGAGAAAATAAACACACCAATACCTAGTTAAAAGGTGGAACTTCACTCTCCCTAACAAAATGTATTATTTTTAGTTCCTATGCTTCTGCTTTTTATTTTTAATTTCTTGGGTTACTTCCTGGTTTCTTGCCTAGGCACATGATGTCAAACATCCCAAAGGATTTCAGAGACCTAAAAAGATCCAATATCCACTGTTGTCACACCTGTACCTACACTCTATCCATGATCGATAGTCATGTGCTGTATCTGTATGCTGTGTGTATGCCCTCTGGGCTATTGTTTTGCTCCAATAAAAGCTTTTTGATTGAAAAAAAAAAAAGATCCAATATCCATATTGGAATATAGAAGTCCAGGAGATAATTGGGGGGCAAATTTTGGAAAGTGGAAGCCAAGTCCTTAGAGGTCCGTGACTACCACAATGCCCACCTACGTATAAAAAATAAAATTTCAAAAATTCCCATTGTTGCAATAAAATGGCCATGTGTGGGCATTTTCGCTTACCTTTCAGATAATGGGGCAATGTGGTGGTCATGAACCATACAGGCTATAAGGAGATGCGTCTCAAAATGTTTTTTTTTTTTCCCCCATTCAATATATTACTGAACGTAACCAACCAAATAAATCTGTTTTCAGGAGGAATTTAATACAATCATTACTTGGGTCATTGAGAGCAAGGTTATAATCACAATGGAGTTTATTAAAATTAAAATAAAGGTCCACAAATTACAACTTTCTACACACAACCTACAAAAAAAACCAGGTCGCCCACAGTGTCCAGAATAAGTAGCTTCACTGAAAGAGCCAGTCACATACATAGTGTGCGATCATCTACATCCACATCTGTCGGCCCTCTGAACTTTTATTTAAGACACTTGAGAGATGCACAAAATAATTGATTGGATATGTATACCAAAGGGGTCTATTTAGTCACCGTGGACCTGGAGGGGCTATATGGCTGCATTCCACATGCAAAAGGGGTTGAAGTCATCAATATATTTCTTCAAGAAAGAGATAGCACCTATGTCTCCTACAATCCTTTTACCATGGAATTACTCACCTATATTTTACGTAGGAATATACCGTATTGATCGGCGTATACCAAAACACTTTTTACCCCTTAAAAATATAGTGCAAACAATGCGTGCACGTTTATTTAAAAAAAAGCCAATTGGGGGAGGAGGGGTCAAATCATATACCCCCTTTATTAACCAGGACCTTGCTTGCCAGTGAATCCAGGCTGAATCCTATTGGAGCATTGACTCTGCATCCCATCCCCTTGGCTCCCTTCGTTATTGGTGGCACAATACAGACCGTTCAGACTGAACCCGCCCCCTCCTCCTCAATTGTTCCTGGTTGACTTGGTTCCGCCACATTCTAAAATGTGCTGCAGATATATCGATAACATTTTTCTCATCTGGACAGGAATAAGAACATAACTCAACTAATGTCTGCACTACAGCAAAATGAATATAATTTGAGGTCCACTATGGACTGCAATAAAAAACAAGTAACATTTAGATCATGGGTCCTCAAACTACGGCCCTCCAGTTGTTCAGGAACTACAATTCCCATAATGCCTAGTCATGTCTGTGAATGTCAGTGTGTTACAATGCCTCATGGGATGTGTAGTTCTACAACATCTGGAGGGCCGTAGTTTGAGGATCCCCGATTTAGATGGTTCAGGCAGACTGTTCTCCAATGTCAAACTTGCATAGAAATTTTCTTCTGCAGCGAATACTGAATATTGAACAATCACTCATTAGAAACATACCTTATGGGACGAGACTTGCGCTTGAATACGTAATTGTACACGCAAAGAGAATTGAGAGTCTTACCAGAGAGCTTACCCTCTTGGCGCCAGTGCCTCGTGGCCCTTTAAGAGGTTTATGATGCCAGAAGGGGGCTTAAAGCGGAGTTCCAGCCCCAGAACGTATTTAATTTTTCTGGCCCCATCATAATGCATTTATAGCCCCAATAAACATTATATATGTTTGCTAGTAGATCTTAATCTTATATATTTTTTTTTTTCTACTTCCCATTTAGAAATTCCTCTTCTGGCCATTGCCATGATGATTTGGGCATGTGAAGCCAAAATCGCAACCTCTTCCTGGATTTGCAATGGAGAGTTGCATGCTGCGTGACCAGCATGCAACCCTCATCTCACACATGCATTGGCGGCAGTAGTGCTGATTGTTTAGAAAGTTACTGTAAACGGGCGGCGAAGTAGGAAGGTCCCGCCCCATTATTATGGCAACATTGGTGTGATCCGCCTTAAATCGTGTAATTTCCTGTCGGGGAAATAATGCAATTTTTGCTTACCATACTGCCCACTGACTCATGGGAAATGACGACTCCCATATCCCATACGAGGGCGAGTTAAAAAAAAAAATCCGTCAAAATGTTTAATACTACAAAAGCACTGTGAATATGTTAAAAAAAAAATTATATATATATATTTTTTTTTTTTATTTTTTTTGTGACGGTATGCGAGGTGAGATACTTGACCATAGCTATATTTCACATTCTATTTTGAGAGGCTGAACCGGAATCCGGGCCGGGTTTTACGGCCTCTGGTGTTCCGGTCCGGATATTTGGGTCCACTGGAGTTCAATGTCAGGTGGACCTTAAAACAACCAGGAAGAGATCAGAAGAGAGCTCTCTGGTTTTGGGACACTCAGGAGGGAACCTGAGTGTGAGGAGCTCTCTAAAGACATTGCGAGGAAAAGGTTTGCGTTGTTGTTTATTTCGGGGGTGGTGGGGACCAGCCCCACACTGTATAGATAGGAGACCCTTATGTTTAGTTTAGCGCCGGGCGGCAAGGATTTGATTTCACTGTTTTTTTTGTTTATTTTTTCTTGCAAACCTTTTTGTAAATAAAAACCTGGCATCTGCCAAAGAAAAAAAGAAGGTGCCTGCTTACGGACTGTGTTTGAGAAAAAAGTGATCCCCACAAGCTAATCTCTTACAATATACACATACATAGATACACAAAAAAAAATTCTGTGTGGAACTCCGCTTTAGAATCATGTGACCACTGTGATTGCCTGTGAGTGATCGGAAGCTTTCGGTAAATCGTTAACTGCTGGGAACGTGCAGCTTGTGCACTTTCAGCTCAGGTGTATTGGGGCAATTAATGTACATATTCAGCCCCTTGGCGCTATGGACCAGGCACCGAGAGGCCACATATTTAAGTATGGTCGGCACCAATGGGTCAAAACAAACCTAGGTATTAACTCTTATTTAAATCCACTAATAAAATGCAAGGGTAATTCTA
This sequence comes from Rana kukunoris, assembly GCA_029574335.1. Taxonomy (NCBI): domain Eukaryota; kingdom Metazoa; phylum Chordata; class Amphibia; order Anura; family Ranidae; genus Rana; species Rana kukunoris. Next base: position 115,110,380 of record CM056057.1, read on the forward strand.
TGATATTCTCAACACTCCTCCCACCAGCCTCGTTCCCTATACAACAAAGTCCCAAAGGGAGGGAAGCGACACATTTGCCTCCAGGTCCTGCCAAGGCCCAAAAGCGAGAAAAGAACGGAACACACAAACACATACATAACCCATTGAACCACCACATAAAAACAAAACAAAAACAAAAAATGGAGGGGGGGGGGGGGGATATTGCACAAGTGACACAAAACCATAGGGGCGAGTTGGTCAATTGCAGCTATGTGGCCCCATGTCCCGATTCTTTTTCGATGACCGGGGGCTTTTGGCATGGCTTACTCCTTCTGTAAATGTCCCTGGTTATCCGCCACGTTGGACATGCACAGCCTAGCCCCACTGGACAGGATGGTGTGGTCACATACAGCAGGGGTCGACAATATCCGAGTGCCAGGTCGCAATCGCGACAAGAAATTGTGACCTGGCGCCTGACCGCCGGTAATCGAGACTGGGGCTTTGCGGCCTCAATTACCGGCCACGGCGGGGGAGGTGGGGCGCATGGAGGCACAGGATACTGCGTCTCCGTGCACCCCCACCTCCCCCGCCATGCGAGCGCGGCGGGCCCGCGATAGCCGGTAATTGAGGCCGCGGCTTTGCGGCCTTGTGAAGGCCCAAGCTCTCCCTTCTGTGAGCTGGTGCCATCTGGTGGTGGCCGTTGGCATTCCACATTAAACAGCAATTCTGTGTAATTTTTCACTATTTTCACTGCCATCTCCTTCCCTCACATTAGAACATTATATATATTTTTGATTCTAACACCCTAGAGAATAAAATGGTGATCGTTGCAATACTTTCTGTCACGCCGTATTTGCACAGGGGTCTTACAAGCACACTTTTTTGGGGGGGAAAGAAAAAACACACTTTTTTAAATTAAAAAATAAGACAACAATTTTTTTTATATTGTGAAAGATAATGTTATGCTGAGTAAATTGATACCCAACATGTCACGCTTCAAAAAATGCGCCTGCTCGTGGAATGCCGACAAACTTTTACCCTTTAAAATCTCCATAGGCAACGTTTAAAAAAAACGTACAGGTTGCATGTTTTGAGTCACAGAGGAGGTCTAGAACTAGAATTATTGCTCTTGCTCTAATGATAGCGGCGATACCTCACGTGTGGTTTGAAAGTGTGGTTCACTTCTGCAAGCAAACTCGTCGGGACAATTCGTTTTCTGGCTCCTAACTTTTTTAGCTGGCTCCTAGATTCCAAGCAAATTTGTCAAACCCTGATACAGTGTTCCTGCTCTCGCCATCTTGAGATTGGTGGCTGGACACAGGCTCTTTGTACAGCACCACCAGATGATTTGCAATTGTGCATGCCAAATGGAGGGCCAAAATACAAGCCCCATACCATGTCCTCCCATCTGTTCTTTTCTTTGAGCGGGGGGGGGGGGGGGGGGGGGGGGGGAAGTATCCCTAGGGCCCGGGCTCTATGTATAGAGAGCTCTTTAGTTAACAGTTGTCCTGTGGCATCTCCCTAGTGATGCAAGTTGTGGCAAAAGTGCGCTTTGGCCCTACTTGTCAGGTATGTGCATTCTTTACAGAGAAGTTGCTTCTACTGAGGGAAGGAGAAGAACATACGATTGATACATTTTACATATAGTGGACCTGATTGTGCATTATAAGGGAAACCTTGAAGATCTGGTAAAGCAACTCTCTCCCTTTTGGGCTGTGGTGCTGAAGTGCAGTTGTGTTTTCACATTCATCAGGAAACGTCAAGGGAATGTATATTGTGATCCAGCTTATAATTTGGATGCAGTATACAGCAGATGGTTTAAGGGTTTTAAGTCCTATTAGCTGCACATACATGGTGGGATGGATGCATCTAGGCTGGGATATACACGAGATCACCATTTGTTTCCGGTTTTCTTCTCTCAAGGATCTTTTGTCTTGGAGTATTAACTCACTGCTCCCTGGCAACCGCCCGTCACCTGCATTCTATAAAGGAAATCATCTCAACAGAAATTCTTCAATCTATTGTGGTACATTTAATTACACCGTGCACAGTAACATTTGATATTTATTTATTTCAGGTACTCCTTTAGCACCATTAATTTACGCAGCACTTTACATATAGTATACATACACCAGTCCCTGCCCTCAAGTACCTTACAATCTAAGGTCCCTAACTCACATTCATACGTACTAGGGCCAATTTAGACAGAAGCCAATTAACCTACTAGGCATGTCTTTGGAATGTATGAGGAAACTGGAGTACCTGGAGGAAACCCACACAGGCAGGCAAACTGCTAACTGTGCAGGGGTTGCTACTCAAAACCAACGACCCTAGGGTTGCTAGGCAAAACTGCCAACCACTTAGCCACTGTGCTGCCCTATATGCAGACAACTGGCCCTACAACATTTGTGAAATATTTAATCTTAATTTTTTAAATATATGTACTGTGCATACTTGGATTGGATGCCCTGGCTTGCCCAATAATGCTGTCTCACATATGCAACCTGCTTTGTGTCATGCATTTCTATTTGGGGTTCAAGTTAAATTTTGGTTAGGTCCCTTTCACACCAAGGAGTTTTTCAAATCCTGCCCTGCAGTCCTCAGTGTGGAAAGTTCCCTCCCAGGCCCCCTTTTTTTTTCTTGGAGGAACCAGGGAAGACAATTTATAAAGCAGATTAAACCTCCTTAAAAGTTACATTTTCAACTTTTTAGTACCCTTCAGTGTATGCACTGGAAATTTTGGTAAACCTCCATATTTTTCTGTACAAGTACAACATTCAAACATGAAGAATATTTGCTGGGTATTCTTGTAGTCAGACCTGAAGCTCTGTGCAGTCTTCTGGGTAGTGGACTAATTGAGGCCTCTTCCAACTTGGGTGGTGGACATTCCTGTCCTCTGAAAAACAATTCATAATGGACTACTGTACTGAAGCCACGTGCCACACTGCTGCGTAGTGGTCCAGTAAACTTCAACTGGCGCATTTGGCAAACAGAATGCCTGCCAAAACGCTACATGCCAAGTTAAAAACACCACAGCGTAAAACACCTCACCTGCAGAAACATGACTGGACCTGGGGGGGGGGGGGGGGGGGCTGGGGGGACAGAACAAATGATTTTACTACAGCTTTGTCAACTTAGCCTTTAAAAATCGCAATAAGCGTATATTGATTGGTTTGCGCAAACGTTATGGCGCCTACAAAGTAGGGGAATATAATTTTTTCTATACTAGTAATGGTGACAATCTGCGATTTTTGGCCTGTGATATTTTGCGGCGGACATATCGGACACTTTTTACACTATTTTGGGACCATTCACAATTATACAGCGAACATGCTATAAATATGCACCGATTACTGTATAAATGTGATTGGCAGGGAAGGGGTTAACACTAGGGGGCAAGGAAGGGTTAAACGTATTCCCTGGGAGTGGTTCTTACTGTTGGGGGAGGGGACTGATCTGTGTCCCTATGTACAAGGCACACAGCATCGGTCTCCTCTCTCCCTGACAGGACGTGAAGCTTAGTGTTTACACACAGAACTCCACGTCCTGCCTCTGTAATTGCCGATCGCGGGTACCTGGCGGACATCGTGGCAGCCAGGCATGTGCATCTGCATCACGTGACACGGCGGCATTCAAGGGGAAATGTAAATAGCAGGAAGACCACCCGGCAGTTGAGAGCTGCGCTGTGGATGTCTTTCGTCTATAGCGCGGTTCTTAAAGAGGTTAAAAAAGCCATTGTGGTTAAAAAAGCCATTTAGAAAATAAAAAACAGACCTTTATTATTTTTTTAAGGTACATGTATAGCGCTAACAATTTTCACAGCGCTTTACATATACATTGTACATTCACATCGGTCCCTACCCTCAAGGAGCTTACAATTCAAGGTCCCTAACTCACATTCATATACTAGAACCAATTTAGAGAGAAGCCAATAAACCTATCAGCAGCCTTAACCTCCCTGGCGGTCTTCCCATGTGTGGCAGGGGGTGAGATTTTCAAGCTACGATCGGTAAACCCGTGCCACACACGGGCTTGCCTCGCTGGATGCAGAAAAGAGTTTACTTACCTTTTCTCTGCGATCCAGCGATGAATCCCCGCAGTACACGGCGGCCGGATGTCCGCCTGATGCTGTGTGTACCTCCGATTCCCTTCCCTGCGAGCGTCGCGACGCAGGGGGGCGCCAAATTCAAAAATGTAAACAAACACTATACATACAGTACACTGTAATCTTATAGATTACAGTACTGTATGTAAAAAATACACACTCCCCATGTTCCTAGTGGTCTGCCCTGTACACTACATGTCCTTTTATATAATAAAAACTGTTCTTTCTCCCTGCAAACTGTAGATTGCCCATAGCAACCAAAAGTGTCCCTTTATGGCAAAAATTGTTTTAGAGCAGCTAAAAAACAGCGATAATAAATCAGAATCACTTGCAGAATTTAGCGATAGCGATTTATGGGGAAATTCGTCATAAAAAAAAAAAATAATGACAGCAAAAATTCTGCAACTGAGCAAATTTCAGTGATTTTGATTTGATTACATTATTGAATAATTTTTACTATAATTATATTATTATTTGTTATAATTTTTTATAATTTATTATATTATAATTTTTAATAAAAAAAAAAAAAAAATCATACCCGGGATGCCTATTAGACTCTTGTTTGGATAGATTTCAGTGAGTTATTCCTAAGAATTACAAGCCTACAGTATATAACGCCAAATTCCCTTGCAAATAATGGTACCGCTTTCAGCAAATAAAATCTGAAAGAATCATACCGCCAGGGAGGTTAATAGGAGCAAAACAGCCACAGATACCTTCTCTGTTCTGGCTGCAGGATGAGGCAGAGTGATATTCAACCTTATCCCTGCTAGTATTTTATGAAGTGATGTCAGTAGCTGCTGCAAAAGAGGGATAAGTGTTCTGCGCTATATTCTGCTTCTTCAGGTCAGAGTGAACTGGGCATAATGGCACTTAAAACACATTTTAAAAATCGGAGGAGTTCTACCCAAAAATGAAACGTACGCTTTAAAGTACTGGTAACCCCCTTGACATGCCACATTCAGCATGTCATTTTTTTTGGGTGGGGACAAATACCCAGTTTTGACAGGCACCCAGCTCCCACTTCCTCCCTAGCGCCCGGAAGTTCACCTAAGGGGGCATTTGCGGTACACGGGCAGTAAAACCCCATAATTGAGCCTGGTATAAACCACATATCAACCGCTTCAGTTGCAGTGGCATGTGAATAGTTTGAGGGGGTAGCAGGCTTTTGTGACCTCCATGTCACACTTGGAAGGGCAGCATTTACTAGAACTGATGAGCTGTTTTATTCTAGTGCATCAGCTGAAATCTGACATCTCCTCCCTACAACATTCCGCTGCTGCAAGAAGAAAATACTGGAGATCAGTTCTAGTAAATTCTGCCACTTCTGTCCTACTTCCTTCTGCACCCCCGCAGTGCTGCTGGCTCACCTTCTTACCATTCACACAAGCTGTTGAGGGGGAGGTTTCAGAATGGGGAGCGGAGAAAGGGGCCGGTAAATATGTAATTTACTGGTCCCTTTTCTGAATGAACACAATGGGGGTTGCAAATGTAGTGCAAATCCACTTTGCACTACAAGTGCAAACTACAAATGCAAAGCGCACATGGAAGTCGATCCGAGGGGGGAACATGCAAGGAAAATAAAAAAAAACAGCATTTTAGCTTGCACATGACTGGACGATAAAATCAGCAGAGCTTCCCCTCATTTCAGATCACCCCTCAGTTCTATAGTGACTAAATGTTCAAGTGCAAAGTCGATTTGCCTTTCGTAAAATTACCATATTTCAGTTATGAATGGACACAATGGGGGGTTAACGGTTTGTGAATGAACAAAAACCCGACCAGCGCAGAGCACTTCCCATTCATTTACTGTGCAGCACAGGCAAGGCTGACCACTGGTATTACAGCAACTTCTTCAAAAACGGACATGGAGGACATGAAAGCAGGACTGCTATAAGGTAAAGCAAGCTATTTAACATTAAAAAAAATTCCTTTACTGATCCTTTAAGGGTAGATTTACACGGATGTTTGTATTTGACAGCAGCTGAACGTTGGTAATCTGCACTTGAAACAGTAGAAATATTTCCTGCAGATAGTTATGGTTCAGAAAGGAGTATAGCTGCAAGAAGCCACAGATAGCTGCACTTAGTTATGTCTGTTTTCAGGAATTTCTCTGTCCTGGTAAGTTTTACAGTTTGTCAGTGTCAAGTGTCCACCTTTGACAGCTTATTAAACATTATTAGATTACGTCTGCAAAAGAATGAATACCAACATGAGGATGTACGAGGACCAAGATGAAAAGGATTACCAACATTTCAAGAAAAAAAAATGGGAAGTGTGTAATTTTTTGCTGCTAAATAAACTGCAACAATCTGCAGCTATATGCAATATAATACTATAATACTTCAGATAGACAATGCTGAACACCTTTCCCAAACACAGCTAAATTGTCTGCAATTAAACGTTGCTATGAATGTGTGTCTGCAGCGCGCATGTCTGAGGTCATGCATTTCTGGACCCCTAACAGACCGTTGCATCTTTCATCCAGTGCTGCACTGACGTTTGAGTCATGGGGAAAGCAAAAGAAATGTCAAAAGATCTGCGATAAAAGGTAGTTGAGTGGTATAAAACAGGAAAGGGATATAAAAAGATATCCAAGGAATTCAGAATGCCAATCAGCTGTGTTCAAACTCTAAATAAATCAGTGGAAAATAAGGGGTTCTGTCGAAAGTTTAACCAAACCACAATCAGGTAGACCATCTCAAAAGCCACGGAACAGTTGGACCCCCTGGCTCTGGGATGGTTGTCAGATGAAGAGCGTGTTGGGTTGGTGAGACCAATTACCCCGGAGGGGGTCACAGATGCCATCCAATCCTTCCCTGCGGGGAAGTCCCCAGGTCCTGATGAAATCCCAAATGAGTTTTACAGGACTCATGGGAATTTATTGCCGCTCATGTGGTGTTGATTCACAAACCACCCAAGGATCCAACCCTCTGTACCTCCTACTGACCCATTGCCCTGCTGAATTTAGAGACTTTAAAATTCTTACTAAATTAATTACCAGGAGACTTCTACCTTTACTGCCCACGATCATTGAGACTGACCAGACCGGGTTCATGACTAATAGAGCCACTGACATCAACTTAGACTACAAACCAACATCCATACCCACCACCTCAATAGCTCTAGGGTGATCGTATTGGGCCTGCGACACAGTTGAATGGCCTTTTCTGTGGGATGTTCTGCGCAAGATGGCGCTTCCGCTGTTGTTCATACAATGGTTACAGACAATATACAAGGCCACTACCTCAGCCATTAACCACTTAACCCCCATATTGCTGCACAAAGACCAGAGCACTTTTTGCGATTCGGCACTGCGTCGCTTTAACTGACAATTGCGCGGTCGTGTGGCTCCCAAACAAAATTCTTTTGGTGGTATTTGATCACCTCTGCGGTTTTTATTTTTTGCGCTATAAAACAAAAATAGAGTGCCAAGTTTTTTTAAAAAATAATATTTTTTTACTATAAAAAAAAATCTCAGTTTAGGCCGATACGTATTCTTCCTTAAAAAAAAAAAAATCAAAAAAACACGCAATAAGCGTTCATTGATTGGTTTGCGCAAAAGTTATAGCGTTTACAAAATAGGGGGTATTTTTATTACAAAAAAAAAAAATTTACTCGCAATGGCGGCGATCAGCGTTTTTTTTTTCGCCACTGCGGCATTATGGCGGACACTTCGGACACTTTTGACACATTTTTGGGACCATTGGCATTTTTATAGCGATCAGTGCTGTAAAAATGTGACTGGCAGTGAAGGGGTTAACACTAGGGGGCGGGGAAGGGGTCAAGTATGTTCCTGGGTGTGTTCCAACTGTATGGGGGGAGGGGGGGGGGGGCACTGATCTTCTGTTCATACATTGTATGAACAGAAGATCAGCTTTTCCCCCCCGGACAGAACCGGGAGCGGTGTGTTTACACATGGTGGCTGAATTCTGATGCCACCAACTCCGCTGTGCTTCCGGAAGCGGTAGTGGTACAATCTCTGAAGGCCCTTAAATTTTTGCTCTTCCGGTGGGATTTTGGGAGGAGGTGATGTCATGTATCCGTTTGGTCAGTAACATGCCATTGCAACTATGGGTCCGTCTGCCTGTTGGGACTGGATGAACAGTTCATCCCCACTGTTGCGGGACGCACTATGGCGAGTTTGTTATTGTTCTATGAAAGAAAAGCCATCACACTCCATTGAAAAAAAACAGCCCTGCCCACAAGTGTTTTCTGGAAAGTTAGTGAATCAGAATCTTCCCCTATATAAAAGACACTTATTTCAATAGAGGTTGTCCTGCCAAATACCAGAAAGTATGGTCTAAAATGGTTAGAGCCGCCCACAGGTGAGTGGACAGTGGTCCTCCGGGACTACAACCCCCATTACATAATGGCTTCCTGTTATTAACCACTTCAATACCGGGCCATAGGGGGATTTACGTCTTGAACAACCCCTCGCCGATGAGACTGGACATCACACAACGTCCTGTCTTCACGGCGTTCTAGGGCGCGCGATCACGGCAGGAGTGTGGATCTGTGTGTGTAAACACACAGATCCACCTCCCGTCAGCGGTGAGGAGACCGATGTGTGTTCCCAGTAAAAAGGAACACACATCGGTCTCCTCCCCCTGCGAGTCCCCCTCCCCTACAGTTAGAACATACTTTAGGAAACATTTTAACCCCTTCAGCGCCCCCTAGTGTTAACCCCTTCCCTGCCAGTCACATTTACACAGTAATCAGTGCAGTTTTATAGCACTAATCGCTGTGTAAATGTGAATGGTCCCAAAAACTTGTCAAAAGTGTCCGATATGTCCGCCGCAATGTCACGGTCACAAAAAAAAACCCAGATCACCGCCATTACTAGTGAAAAAAAATAAAAAATAAAATGCCATAAATCTATCACCTATTTTGTAGACGCTATAACTTTTGCGCAAACCAACCAATATACGATTATTGCGTTTTTTTTTTTTACCAAAAATACGTACAAGAATACGTATCGGTCTAAACTAAGGGGGAAAAAAAGTAAAAAAATAAATAAAAATAAAATAAAAAAGTAAAAAATAGTGTGTTTTTTAAATTGTCACTCTTGTTTATAGCGCAAAAAATAAAAACCGCAGAGATGATCAAATACCACTAAAAGAAAGCTCTATTTGTGTGGGGGAAAAAAACAGAACGATTTAATTTGGGTACAGTGTTACATGACCGTGCAATTGTCAAAGTGCAACAACGCTGAAAACTAAAAATTGGTCTGGGCAGGAAGGGGGTGAAAATGCCCTGTACGGAAGGGGTTAAAAGAACAGAGAATGAAAAAAGAAAATCACATCTGTGAGGTGTGCATCATTTCTTGACAAGAGTTTTGCCAGGTATCTGGGTTTAGATCAGGGCTTGACAAAATTTGTTTTGAATCTAGGAGACAATTTGTAGCCAGATATGTAACATGTATCGCAATTGATGTTTTTTTGCATGCCCCTTTTACACAGGCACGCCCACCAAGTGGAATCAGCTTGCTCAGTGGGGGATCTCTCCGCTGAGCAGGTGGATGACAGGTCTGTGTCCTCTCCACCATGCAGGGTGAACTCAGACACAATCACGGTCTCCTGTATGGGGGCAATCAGATGGAAACGGACCACCTGTCCATTTTCATCTGACGCAATCTGATCCAGAAAAGAGGACCACCATCCATCCATTTGTGGCAGACAGGATCATCCTCAGCTACTTCCACTCCACGTTGCACACTGTATGCAGACACATCCTGGTTGTGACATGCAATGCTCCAATCAGTCGCGCTCTGTGAGATGTGGCCACCAGAAGAGGGTGCAATATCCCCTGCAAGTGTAAGCAACGTAAGGGAATGCCCCCAGTTAACAGAGCGAGCTGTGCATTTCGCTCCAGCAGGAGAACTGAATGAATGAATGAAAAACGTATATAGCGCGGCACATGCGAACTTAAGCGACCTCTGGGCGCTTGTTGTTCCTGTCTCCTTTGATATCAAAAGAGATGAGTCTTGATCTTTCTCCTGAAGGCTAAGTGGTTCTCCTCCAACCGAATGGTGGTTGGCAAAGCGTTCCATAGTCTGGGACCTTGGACCGCAAATCTCCTTTGGACTTTCGGTATCTGGAGGAGATTTTGATTGGTGGATCGCAGAATGCGATTGGGGTTATGGGCTTTTATTTTTTCGCATAGATAATGGGGAGCATTCCCATGGATACATGTATGCGTTAGACAGAGTGCTTTAAAGGCAATTCTGTCTTTTACTGGTAACCAGTGAAGGGTTCTCATTGAAGGTGAGATTGATGCCCAGGGCTTTTTCCCAGTCACAAGTCTGGCGGTCGTATTTTGAACGACTTGCAGACGAGCGATTTGGTACTTAGGGAGTCCGAGGTAAAGGGCATTTGCGTAGTCCAGTCTGGAGTTCACAACTGCTCCCACCATGACCACAATATCTTCTTTCCGAAGAAAAGGAGTAAGTCTGCGTAGTAGGCGCAGCAGATGGTGAGATCCGCTGACTACTGACCCTATTTGTGCGTCCTTTGTCATGTAGGAGTCGAAGAGGACCCCGAGACTTTTGACTTTGGCGCTAGGGGTGATGATTTTGCCCAGAATGGGCGGGGGTGTCCACGTTGTTGCGGGTTGATTCATACGTTTTGGCGTGAAACAGGAGAAGTTCTATTTTTGCTCCGTTTAAGTTTAAGGTAACTCTTTGTCATCCAGTTCTCTATCAAAGAGAGGCATGTCTCTTGATTGAGGTGGTGATCCTTACTATTGCAGATGCGGAAATACAGTTGCGCGTCATCTGCATATGAGTGATAAAGCAGTTTTTGGCTGCTGATGATTTCAAAAAGAGGACGAAGATAGATGTTGAATAGCACCGGCGACAGAGGGGATCCTTGAGGGACTCCGCGTGATACTGTGCATTTTTCAGAAGTGAAGGGTCCTAACTTCACTGTTTGCGATCGGTTTTCCAAAAAAGAGAACCAAGATAAATCGCCTTCTGCGACTCTGGCTACTTCAGTTAGCCGTGTCAATAATAGTTTGTGGTCTACAGTGTCGAAAGCTGCGCTTAGGTCCAACAGAACCAGAAGACAAGATTCTCCTTCGTCTGCAGCCTCGAGAGCGTCATCCCATATTTTGAGCTGTGCTGTTTCTGTCCCGTGTCCAGGACGAAACCCCGATTGAAATGGATCAAGTAAGTTGTGGGTATCTAGATGCTGTTGCAGCTGCTGTACCACTACTTTCTCCATTACCTTTGAGAGTGCATTTAGGCCTGTTATGGGACGGCGGTGGGCTGGGTCCTTGGGAACTAGTTTGGGTTTCTTCAAGATGGGTTGGATTATGCCCTCTTTCAACTTGGAGGGCACTATGCCTTCCTTGAATGACTGGTCTATAAGCTGCGTGATCGAAGGCGCCAGGGTGTCGGCGCATTCCTTCAGCAGCTTAGTGGGGATGTTACGTGCCATTACGCAAAGTACCGATGATATTCTTTGTGGCATGGATAGAGATGGGTTCCAGTGTGAACTTACCTGATTGTGGCGAGTTGCTGTTGGTATTATGTGAATAACTGGGGGGGGGGGGGGGGGGTTGAGGAGGGTATTGTTTTGCTGAATGCTTTCTCGAATTCCCTTGATTTTATTAATAAAGTAATCTGATAATTCAATGCAAAAATTCTTGGGTGTTCGAGTTGGGGACTTCAAAGGCAAAATAACTAAATTACCGGCCAGCGCAACATCTTAGTTCGGGGGGGGGGGGGGGGGGGGGTCGCATGGGAACAAGACATCTGCCACAGTCTACCCCAGGAGCCAGGCCGCTAATTCTAGGAGTCAATGCCGCCTGGGGTTAGTCGAACCCTGGTTTAGATAAGAGCAGAAATGTAGCTACCCCAACTGACATTCATGACATTTCATCAGAGGTTCCACACCTTCTTTACTGAATGGTGAAACACACATTTGAATTGGTATTAACCCTGACATAAGTATATTTGTTCCGAGTGTGGGCCGCTTTTCTATTGTTTTTTTAAACCCCTTTTGGTTTGTTGTTACCCGTTTTCTCCGTGTGTATGTTATACATTTTTTAAACGTCGCCTATGGAGATTTTAAAGGGTAAAAGTTTGTCGCCATTCCACAAGCGGACGCAATTTTGAAGTGTGACATGTTGGGTAACATTATCTTTCACAATATAAAAAAAATAAAAAATTGGGCCAACTTAACTGTTGTCTTATTTTAATAAAAAAATATATATATTTTCATAAAAAAGTGTGCTTGTAAAGGCCGCTGTGCAAATATTACATATATATATATATATATATATATATATATATATATATATATATATATATATATATATATATATATATCTGCATAACATATGTTAATTCTTTGTACACAGTGATGTCTCAACCTTTTGTAAAAATAAATATAAACAAATCATTTAAAGGGTCACTAAAAGGAAAAAAAAGTTTTTGCTGAAATGACTGTTTACAGGGTATAGAGACATAATAGTTAATGGATTCCTTTTAAAATTATTAAAAATAGATAAAAAAAAAATCAATCATATAATGTGCCTGCAGTTTAGTTTCATTTTTAAACTGGTTTCATGTTTCTGTGAAGTAGAGAGAGACACAAAACAAAAAACAAATAAATACAGGGCAGTGTTTTGTTTTTAAAATGAATCTGATGAGGATTCTGAGGAGTTTTAGACACACAGTAATGACAGCTTGGACCACAGTAAAAAGCTGCCATGAGATTTTTCATAAGGAGCCAGACAAGCAGGAGTGTGGAGATCAGAGCAGAATTACAGCAACTTCAAAGCAAAAAAAAAAAACAATGAGGACATGAAACCAGGACTGCAGTAAGGTAAAGAAAGCTATTTAGCTAAAAAAAAATCCTATAGTGATCCTTTAAAACTAACAAACCCAAAATAATTAGTCCTCAAATGCACATAGAACACTTGATTCTATTCAATCCCATCCATGCATGTGTTGGGTGCTTTCTCCAACACAACAATTCACCAGTGCAGTCCTAATCAGTCCCGGATCAGGTGGGTTTTTACAGGTGTGGCAGGTACTCAACCAAAAGCAGGAATATGACTCCCAGAAATTCTCCTACATATAAATGTCTCTGGAGATGATTAGACTGAAGCAGGAATTGAAGGCAACGATCCCACTGTTGGAAGAATAATCTAAGCAAAGGAGGAGATAACTGCATCCTATAACCGTGGCTCCATCACTAAAGTTCATCTGTTGGTGCGTCTGCAGGCAGGCCTGGTGCTACACAAGTGAAGGTTGACAATGCCATTCTGTTGCGAGTGAAAATCTGTCTCATCTTCAGTGGTCATTTCTTAGTTTCCTGTCCATAACTGCAGACACAGAACTAAAGTCACAAATACACATACAAAGGTAACACAGTTTACCAACTGACTGGCAGCTTGATTTGCACGATACATCTCCCTTATGGTGTGGCCTGGTTTTTGGGAAGTTGTTAGTGCCATTTTGGGTGGCTGCATGTGCAGAACTCCCCATCATTGATGTAACATCATGGTTTTAGCTGGCAAAAAATGTAGAAGCTGTCAGGAGCATATTGATAACTTTGTCCTGGTCCTGATAACTGCTTTCAGCTATCAACATCCTGGGTTGCTAGGCAACAGCCAAGTACAGGAAGCAGTAAAATAAAGCTGAGCAGCAAGGGGGTGGGGGGATAAAGAGTGGCAAGAGTAATGACATCCAGTGTTGAACAGGGAAAGGCTGTGCAAACCCCACTAGCACGTGATCCTCATTGCAGCCTTAGGACAGGTAGTTCTAGAATGGGGACATCCAGGCTGACTGAGGTGGACTACAAAGAAGCAGTGAGATGATTGGTCATCTTGCACATAAGTAGGTTGTGATGACTGGTCCCTTTGCAGTAAGCATATATTAATCGGTTTGCTTAAAAGTTAGTGTCTACAAAATAGGGGGGGTAGTTTTATGGCATTTTTATTATTATTATTTTTTTACTTATGGCAGAGATCTGCGAAAATATAATAATAATCCAGCAAAATGTATGTATAAGAAGATATAACATGTGACAGGTAGACAGCAATTTGTCACTAATTTAGGGCTTGTTTACACCAAGTGACAGCCCTTGTGCTGGCACTCCAAAACCTACTACTGTGGCCATTTTATTTTGACAGTCAGCTTCACCAGCTGTGAAAATAGCAGGACAGCGTTAGCATTTGACTGAATAGAGTTACTTTTCGGCCAACCATCCTCCACCATGCTCCTTTGATTTTTAAAACAAGAGATGTTGGACAGGAGCAAACGGGACCACCCACTGAACAAATTTGGGGCAGTGCCTCAGGTACGGGCTGAAATTCACAGTTCGCTTTAAGGCTGGTAGACACAGACCAAATATCGGCCAGTTAAACAGAACCAGCTTCTGTTGAACAAGCATGCTGGAATAACAGTAGTCAATTGGCATCCCACCAGGGGTGGGGGGGGGGCAGCCCCCCTCTCAGAACACAATAGCTCAGTGGGGAGTCTGCTGGGTTGAATGAAAAAAGAAATTGCCGAGTTTGCCATGCATTAGAACAGAATAAGCTCCCTTAAAAGTAGGGTTGTCCCGATACCACTTTTTAAGGACCGAGTACAAGTACTGATACTTTTTTTCAAGTAGTCGCCGATACCGAATACCGATACTATTTTTAAATGTGTCCCCAAATGCAGACATGTCCCCCCACAAATGCAGCCGTGTCCCTCCAGCCATGTCCCCCACATATGCAGCCATGTCCCTCCAGCCATGTCCCCCACATATGCAGCCATGTCCCTCCAGCCATGTCCCCCACATATGCAGCCATGTCCCTCCAGCCGCCGCACGGAAATCTTTACGGCATTCATTTGAATAGCTGTTTTGCCCGTGCGTATAGAGTATTCTATTTAGGCATCGGGGGTATTTGCAAGTACTCCCACAAATACTCGGTATCGGTATAACCCTACTTAAAAGTGTTTGTCAACTCAAAATTATAAAATTGCTGCCAGCTCCGCTATTATAGATTGCAAATCCCTTTTTAGGGCCATCTCCAGGCCAGTCACATGACTTGCAGCAGCTTTACAGCTTTGACACATGACTACTGCAGGAGGGGCCAGATCTACCTTTGATGTCACCCGGGAGGTCACATGGCCGCTCAGCCCCTCCGGCAGAAGCCCTGTCTCGGAGATGTAAAGCAGACGCGAGTTATGTGACTGGCCTGAAGATCGCTCTAAATGTAGGGCTGAAACTAACGATTATTTTCATAATCGATTAATCGAAACAATTATCGGCCAGCTAATCGGATAATAGCCTTTAAAAAATAAAAATAAATAGCAGGTTTTATTTTTTTGGGGCCAATTTGTTGTTGGGCAGATTACAAAACAAAAATTGTCGCAAAAACACATTCCATGCTTTTCTGCAGCTTCTCCATTGAAGTATATTGAACTGGAAAAAAAAAATACAATACAATTATGCAGCAGCTGAAAAAAAATCATGGATGTGAACGTGTCCCATAGGAAAACATGGAAATGAACTGTAGTGTGTTTCTGCAAAAAACACAGAGGTGTGACCCCGGCCTGAGATATTTAGTAAAATAATGGGGGTTAAAAAAACAAAAATAAGTACAAAAAGAGAAAATAATCACTACTGTAAGGGGTTCATTTTTTACTGGGGGGACAGTGAAAGTAATATTTACAGTAGCGATTTGCTTTTTTGTACTTTAAAGGGATCATTTTAGTTAAACCCCATTATGTTACTGGCTGATTAAATCGTTTATGAAAATTGTAATCGATTAATTTTATAATCGATTAGTTGTTTCAGCCCTATCTAAATGTATTTACAATCCCTGTTTTTAGAAAAGAATTTGGGCCAGCTCAAAGCAGATGCACTAAAAATGCATGCACAGTGTTTTCCATGTATTCCAATGGCTCTAGTACATACCATGCTGTCAGTTTCAGGTCAGTTTCCAGTGCAGAAACTACCAGAGCCATTGGAATACATGTAAAACACTGTGCATGCCATTTTTACAGCCAGTTCACACCACAAATGCACTCCGGATACGTTCCGGATCAGCGTTTCACTTAGGCTGCATTCAGACCTTAGCGTAGCGTTTTGCCGCAATTTTGCGGCGTTTACCGTGTTTTGTCGTGATAATTGAGGCGGTTTTTACCATGATTTTAGACAGGTCTAGGGTCACCGATGTAAAAACAGAAAAACGTCCAAAAAAGGGTCCAGAACTTGTTTGAGCTTCAGGCGTTTGACGTCAAGCGTTTTGGAGTGGAGATGTGAACCATCTCCATTGAGAATGGATTTTTTGCATTTGAGCTTCATGCTTCAGACGACAAAACGCTCAGGTGTGAATGCAGCCTTACAGTTCACCCCACAAAAAAAAAAAAAACGCAGCATGCTCTACTGTTTAGCATTTACAAAATAGGGGATAGTTTTATGGCATTTTTATTAATATATTTTTTTCTTTTTACTACCAATGGCGGGGGTCAGCGTTTCTTTCGTGACTGGGACATTATGGCGGACACATCAGACACTTTTGACACATTTTTGGGACCATTGTCATTTTCACAGCGAAACGTGCTATAGGGGGGCGTGGCTGTAGGCATGACGTCACTGATTGTTGTTCCCTATATCAGGGAACAGATGATCAGTGTCACTGCCACACAGAATGGGGGAAGGTGTGTTTATACACACACACACACACACACACACACACCACTCCCCGTTCTTCAGCTCCTGTGACCGATTGCAGGACACCAGCGGCGATCGGGTCCCGCGGTCACGGAGCTTCGGACCGGGTCGCGAGCGTGCCAATGGCGCGCTCACAACCCACGGCTTGGCTCTTAAAGAGGACGTATATATACGTCCCCTTTAAGAGCCCAGCCGTGCCATTCTGCCGACATATCAGCGTGCGGCAGTCCTTAAAGGGTCACAAACCATCATTGCCCTCTATTGGCTCTCTGGCTCTGTACATCAGAGAGACAGGAAACAGCAAAAACGAAACTAGAACTGTAGGTGCATTATATGATTGATTTTTAATCATTTTTAAAAGGAATCACCGTATTTCTGTGTTCATCCGATCCGCCAGACGGAAGGAAAAGTAGGTTTTTCCTCCGTCAAACTTTGGCGGATCGGAGCGGGTCGGATGTCAGCGGGCATGTCACCGCTGACATCCGCAGCTCCATAGAGGAGCACAGAGCATCCGTTCAGGTCCGCCTAAAAAAACTGGCAGGCGGATCTGAACGGTCCGCCCGTGTGAAAGAGCTCTAAGTGGTTAAATGTGAAAATCAGAGGTGTAAGGTTTGCTGCTGCTTTTAAAACTTAACATGTAAACAGTCTGTAAGATTTACATGTACTGTATTTAAGCATACAAGCTCCGTTTTGTGTTGAAAATAACTGAAATCTAAAACTCAGGTGGGTGTAACAAGATTTGTCTTGTCTTTTTTTTTTCTGATCTGAAAAATGATCAGATCCATGACTCTTATCCGAGGATCAATCCGATCCTTGAGTTTTTTGATCCGTTGCACCCCTAAGGTTAGTCCATTTTTTCTGAAATTTTATTGCAGCAACTCAGAATGGTACTCAGTAGTTTGTATGGCCCCCACGCGCTTGTATGCATGCCTCACAATGTCCTAACGAGACAATGGATGGTGTCCTGTGGCATTTCCTCCCAGACCTGGACATCACTGAGCTCCTGAACAGACTGAGGTACCACCTGGCAGCTTCGGATGGACCGAAACATTGTGTCCTAGAGTTTTTCTATTGGATATAGGTCAGGCGAGTATGGGAGGGGCCATTCAATGGTATCAATTCCCTCATCCTCCAGGAGCTGGCTTCATACTCTCACCATGTGAGGCCGGGCACGTCATGCACCAGAGTAGGGTCTCACTGTCTAGCTTGTAGAGGTCTGTGCGTCCCTCCATGGATAGGTCTCCCCAGATCCTCACTGAACCACCAACAAACTGGTCATGCTAAACGATGTTACAGGCAGCAAAAGGTTCTCTGCGGCTTTTCCACGCACTTTCACATGTGCTTATGGTGAACCTGCTCTCATCTGCAAAAAGCAGAGACAATGGTCATGACCTGCTGGAGGTCATTTTGTAGGGCTCTGGCAGTGCTCATGTTCTTCCTTGCACAAAAGGAGCAGATACCAGTCCTGCGATTGGTTAAGGACCTTCTACAGCCCTGCCCAGCTCTCCCCCTGAAATGTCCTCCATATTCTTGAGACTGTGCTGGGAGACCCAGCAAACCTTCTGGCAATGGCACATATTGATGTGCCTTCCTGGAGAAGTTAGACTACCTGTGCAACCTCTATGGGTCTTCAAACTACGGCCCTCCAGTTGTTCAGGAACTACAATTCCCATAATGCCTAGTGATGTCTGTGAATGTCAGTGTGTTACAATGCCTCATGGGATGTGTAGTTCTACAACATCTGGAGGGCCATAGTTTGAAGACCCATGCTATAGAGTCTATAGCATGGGTCTTCAAACTATGGCCCTCCAGTTGTTCAGGAACTACAATTCCCATCATGCCTAGTCATGTGTGTGAATGTCATAGTTTTACAATGCCTCATGGGATGTGAGGTTCTGCAACAGCTGGAGGGCCGTAGTTTGAGGATCCCTGCTCTATAGGGTCCAGGTTTGGCCTCATGCTACCAGCAGTGACACTGACCCTAGCCCAGTGTTTCTCAACTCCAGTCCTCAAGGCCCCCCCAACAGGTCAGGTTTTCCATTATTTTGCACAGGTGATATGATCAGTTTTCACTGCCTTAGGCTGGCCATACATGATACAATTTTCTGTGCAATTTTTTGTACAATTTTCTTTAGATTTACCTTCAACTATGTAGTACAAGGGCCTGCCTGATTGCATACAATTGAAAGTGTTGTTTAGTTTGACCTCATATTATATGGTTTTTGGTAAATCTAAAAGAAAATTGCACAGAAAATTGTATCATGTATGGTCAGCCTAAGTAATTCCCACAGCCTTTTCATCTGAGGGAAATCCTGAAAACATGAACTGTTGGGGGGGGGGGGGCTTCAGGACTGGAGTTGAGAAACACTGCCCTAGCCCAACACAAAAATAGTCAGAAAAGGTCAGTGGCCTGAAACTGTAAAACCATTCCTGTTTTGGAGGTCGTCTTATTGTTGCACATCTAGCGCACCTGTTAATTTCATTAACACCAAAAGCAACTCAAACTGATTAACAACCTGTTACTTAACGGACGGAGATCAATATCCCAGGCGTTTAACCAACTTGATGATATACTCTGATTTTGCCCATGTTCAGATTGGGCTGATTGGACATTTCAGATTGCATGCCAAACCGAAGCATATATCCATCTATGGCACATCTGAATCAGTACATCAACATTGCAGCGCCACAACGATTCCCAAAAGTAGTTCCTGCACTACTTTTTCCCCCAACTTCAGGGGTGATTTCAATAGACACCTGTGCGTGAACCCGCACAGATGTCTGTTAAAATCGCCCCCGAAGTTGGACTGAAATTGCACAATTTAAAACGCGCCCTCAGTGTAAACAAGGCTAAAACGTGTACCTTAAATATTTGAGCGGCGTGTCATAAAAATTAAAACAAATAACACATAAAAACAACAGTACTGACCCACATGACCCCACAAGGGACCCTACAGCAGCCACAAAATGCTGACAAGAATGTGGGAATACATAAGGTAGCACTAGCTAGGGAAGTAGAAGGTATAGATTGGATATCAGTACATATTTCAGCCTCTGCAATAGAGTACATGGTCCAATAACTTGATACTTGCATAATGAAACGGAAACTCTAAAGTCTCCACTGGTAGTGGGATCCCACTAGGAGAACCATGTGGAGCCATACCTTAAAATGTTTTATTATATATAAAAATAAAGGTAGATGCTTTATGTGATTTAATTTTTTGGTTTTGCAGTAGCAGCTTTTAATGTACGCAAATAGTATTAATTTTATGATACGTTCGTTAAAGTCCTTTATTTTTCACCAATAGTTCTGGGATGTGGCACATGTTTAGTAGTGAAGCCCAGTATCCATTTAAGGGTACTGTAATCATTTGACTTATTTTCTGGAAAAAAAAAAAAACACCTGTGGATCCTACCAATCCTTGCTTCAACTTCTTTTACACTGAACTGAAAACTCAAATAACATTATCCTCCCCCCCACACTTCTCATTAAACTATAAAATGGGTGACTGATGTGGATGGTGTAATGTTCCCCACTGAGCTACTGTATATTGAAAGTAGTGAGCCCACCTGTGTTAGAGATGCTTAAAAAGGTAAAGTAGATCCATATACGTTATAATTTGTACTTTAACTCAAGTGTGAAATTAATCGATAACCAAATAAGCACTGGGCTGCTACCAGTTTACAATGTGCCCTACCATTTGAGCATAACTTATTCACACAATATCTGTTTACAGCAGATCACAGGCAGTAAAACATTGCATTGGAATTGTTTGTTGTCCTTCCTGATCTGGAAAACCATGGGGGAACAACAATTGGCATATCAACTGTAAAAGTTCTATTTACAAAATGTTTTCAAATAGCATTCCCTCATTTGTATAAATGTTATTGGAAAATGTGTAATTCCATGGAGAAAGATGTGATTTTTGGGTAAACATATTTATAAATAGACACACCCACCTGAGAAGATAATTGAGAAATAAAATTAAAAAATGATCACAAAATCCCTGGTTTCCTGTGCAGATATAAACAAAACTAAAATGATAAACAATTTACACTTGCCAAAGCTTTATCACAAGTGTATGCAAAAATCTAAAAAAACACTCTACAGCTTCAACACTGCAATAGGAAGTATATTTTCAAATAACCACACATACCAACGAAAATAGTTTGCATTAAAGTAATACAGCTACCCCATACTGGCACAGGGGTGCAAGTCACAACTTCTCGTGCATATTATTATGCTGCATAAAACAACAAAAACCAAGAAAAATTTAGCAAACAAAATATCTTTTGACGTTAAGAGATAAGAAATTCATTTGTGTACAAGTTTAAATTAACTGAGCACAGAAAAAAAAAAAAAAAAACAGTAGTAGAGTTGGAAAAAAAGCTTGGGTCACTTTCGAAGTCAACGTTTTGCATTTTCTATTGTAATTCTTTACAGGTTAGATTCTCTACCAAACAATTACTCAATAAAATCACAGTACAGCTGCAATATTCCCCTTAGTCATGTCTCTGGCTATGTATAGAATGCAGCACAACAGGTTAAATGTGTTAACTCAGCAAGCAAACATGCTAAGCTACAGCAAACCAAAGCAAGTCACAAACTGGAAGCAGCAGCAGAGTGTTGTATTGAGAGAGAGAGAGAACTTGATACCACACCCACCTCATACCACCAACAAATGAGAAGCAACAGAACGGGAGGGTGGCAGCAAACAAGCCATGAAGGCCCTACCATGGTATGACGCAGTTAGGCTACCTGATCTTCCCCTCCCTCTGACAACATTGTTCTTTTGCAAGGAAGACAACACAGCCTAAATGTGAGGCGGTATTCTGACTTTCTTAATATGACAGCGATACAATCACTTAGGATTTTTTGTATAGCAGTTATTACTATTATACAGGATTCAGTTGCCTGGTAAGTTATACTGTGTAAAGATCAATCAGCGCAACAAAAGTGCCGAATAAATTCACGTAAAATGTAATTGTTTGTGCAAGTGTACAATAGTAAATTATCTGCAGCTGCTGAACACTCAGTGTATCCCCATCAAAAATATTAATTGTATAAATAGAGCTGCACTATATAGTTGCCCGTTAAGACAAATATTTTGAGCAGTTTTATTTAAAAAAACACACTGCAAGCCTAAGTGATAAATAGCATTAGATGCGGAAATAAATCAAATTGCATGAATATGAAGCAAAACACTAAAATAAGACTATACATATTTAAAAGTGAAGTGTTTTTGTAGTGAAGTAAACTCAGCTTACTAGGCTTTTGATTAATCCCATAACAAAGGGGTGGGATTGGGAGGTAACCCACTATAGACAGTAAAAACAGGTGTGGCATATTAGTAAGGGAGTTACCACGGGGGAGGGGTATGAATCTCATGACACCAAAGGAGAGGGCATCTGAGAATGTAGAAAATTCAATCAACTATACAGATACAAAGAAGCTAAAATATATTCCATAACTAAACAACAAACACACACAAATTAGAAAGTGTTTACCAACATCTGGCGCTGTACTGGGAAAATACAAGGAAAGCCAACTTTACGGAATTCACCATTCTGTGCCAAGTCAGCAGAATAAACTTTAGTCTCTTTAATAACATAAAATATTTTTTTTTCTAAAAAGGCATAATAAAAAAATCAAACAGTGTTTTTTCCTCACACCGACAAGCACCTACATTACAAAGCATATGTTACTTTTCATTACAGACGCTCCACTGCTATGTACCACGCCGACAAACGTGTACATCTGTTTACCCACATGTGTGAAGTGAGAGGACCTGGCATGAATCGAAATGATCATTTAGCTCCCACCGCCAGCCCTGTGATTGGAACATGAAATAATCCCACCCAAAGCAGCACATCCTGGATCACACCACCTACAAAAACTTCAGCTTTGCCTTATTTACTCAGCTTGTCATCTGCCTGCTGAGCTGACTACACTGCTGAGCTGACACCCCACCCCCATCCACCACCTTTTCAGGACATCTTACAAAGTAGACGTGCTTATTTTGGGTCCCTGGAACATCCCCTCCCCCCACCAACAACAACTGGATCACAAACCACCAGAAATAATTATTTTCCTCCCAAAGTAAAAAGTCAGGAGGAATCCATACAAAGATTGCACACCTTGATTGTGGCCCCCATGCGTGTGATCTCTGACCTCTGAGGATTACACGATCAGAGAGGGGCAGCCATGACTTATTTAGGAGTCGGTGACCGCATGTACCAATCAGAGGCGGCGGGGTTCAGGCCAGGTTACTCGCACACTCTGGCGCCAAAACAAGGGGCCACATCCTCCCAGCCTGACCCCCCACACACGTGACCTCTGCTGGTTGCTATGGGTTACCGCGAACTTCGGCGGCCCGGTAGACACAGGCCTGGCCGGGGTCAGCACACTATGAGAGGAAGACAATATGGGGGGGACCGGGGCGGGCAGCGAGAGAACAGGAAGAAGAAAAGGCCGCGTCCTCCCTCCTCCTCCCCCACCTCTCTCCGCCTCCCTCCCGGTCACCCGCTTCCCTCAGCCAGGCCCCGGACTCCCACCTACCAAAGACAACTGAGCGGGGAATCCCTTCCCCTCCCCCCGCCGCCCAACACAACAAGGCCGCACCGAGGAAACTTCCACCAACGTGTCCGCCATTTTATAACTTACCTCAGCTCCAGCACAGCGCGCCTCCCGGGGGAGGGCCTCGTCCCGCCGGCCGCTACTAATCCCGACAACGGCCACAAACACGGCAAACCCAAAGCGAACAGTCCGCCGGTGGCAAGGCCTAATCCTTCACCGGGCCCCGGATGACAAATACCAAGCGCTTTGGCGGCGGCGGCTCGGGGTCGGCTTGAGTTGTTGGCTCCTCGGCAGCTCGAAGTCGAATGAGGCGCGCAGGCGCCACCTGGCGGCCACAAGGCGTTGTCCTGCTCTCGCTGGGGCGCAGCGCCACCTAATGGGCAGATCCCTTGTTTTGGTTATTTAATTAACCCCGGCGCTGCCAGGCCGGACGCTCACACCTCCTGTAACCCCTTCCCTGCCAGGCACGGACTTTTCTCAATGGGATTGCTTGTCTACATTCACCTGTCCGTGTTTTTTGAATAAACATCTAACGGCGCTCTGCTCACAGCGGTGTATACAATATGGCCATTGTATGAAATGTGTTCAATAAGGATTTTATAATATATCTGTGCAAAGAGAAAGATCTCAGCAATGAATGGATGTTATGTGAATGGTATAAAGCGGGCCGGTCATCCTACTACTGTCTCTATGGGATTTACCATCAGCCATGTAGTAGAAGTGTCTGACCATACATGGCCTGCAGTGCTGAGTTAGGCCCTTCTATTCCATGATTGTTGGTAAAGGACATTGGACACACATTGGTCATGCTGATTGTACCACGTGTCCATCTGTAGACTGAGTGATCAATGCTGGGCTATGGGCGATCACATACAATGCTGGGCACTGAGGCGATCACATACAATGCTGGGCACTAGGGCAATCACATACAATGCTGGGCACTGAGGCGATCACATACAATGCTGGGCTATGGGCGATCACATACAATGCTGGGCACTGAGGCGATCACATACAATGCTGGGCACTGAGGCGATCACATACAATGCTGGGCACTGAGGCGATCACATACAATGCTGGGCACTAGGGCAATCACATACAATGCTGGGCACTGAGGCGATCACATACAATGCTGGGCACTGAGGCGATCACATACAATGCTGGGCTATGGGCGATCACATACAATGCTGGGCACTGAGGCGATCACATACAATGCTGGGCACTGAGGCGATCACATACAATGCTGGGCTATGGGTGATCACATACAATGCTGGGCACTGAGGCAATTACATACAATGCTGGGCACTGAGGCAATCACATACAATGCTGGGCACTAGGGCAATCACATACAATGCTGGGCTATGGGTGATCACATACAATGCTGGGCACTAGGGCAATCACATACAATGCTGGGCTATGGGTGATCACATACAATGCTGGGCACTGAGGCAATTACATACAATGCTGGGCACTGAGGCAATCACATACAATGCTGGGCTATGGGTGATCATATACAATGCTGGGCACTGAGGCGATCTCATACAATGCTGGGCTATGGGTGATCACATACAATGCTGGACACTGAGGTGATCACATACAATGCTGGGCACTAGGGCAATCACATACAATGCTGGGCACTAGGGCAATCACATACAATGCTGGGCACTAGGGCGATTACATACAATGCTGGGCACTAGGGCAATCACATACAATGCTGGGGTATGGATGATCACATACAATGCTGGGCACTGAGGCGATCACATACAATGCTGGGCACTAGGGCAATCACATACAATGCTGGGCTATGGGTGATCACATACAATGCTGGGCACTGAGGCAATTACATACAATGCTGGGCACTGAGGCAATCACATACAATGCTGGGCTATGGGTGATCATATACAATGCTGGGCACTGAGGCGATCTCATACAATGCTGGGCTATGGGTGATCACATACAATGCTGGGCACTAAGGCGATCACATACAATGCTGGGCACTAGGGCAATCACATACAATGCTGGGCTATGGGTGATCACATACAATGCTGGGCACTAGGGCGATTACATACAATGCTGGGCACTAGGGCAATCACATACAATGCTGGGCTATGGGTGAT
Organism: Rana kukunoris; assembly: GCA_029574335.1. Lineage (NCBI taxonomy): Eukaryota > Metazoa > Chordata > Amphibia > Anura > Ranidae > Rana > Rana kukunoris. The sequence goes on from CM056057.1 coordinate 115,135,832, forward strand.
CGCATACAATGCTGGGCACTGAGGCGATCACATACAATGCAGGGCACTAGGGCAATCACATACAATGCTGGGCACTGAGGCGATCACATACAATGCTGGGCACTAGGGTGATCACATACAATGCTGGGCACTGAGGCGATCACATACAATGCTGGGCACTAGGGCGATCACATACTATGCTGGGCTATGGGTGATCACATACAATGCTGGGCACTGAGGCGATTACATACAATGCTGGGCTTTGGGCGATCACATACAATGCTGGGCACTGAGGCGATCACATACAATGCTGGGCACTAGGGCGATCACATACAATGCTGTGCTATGGGGCTCTCACATACAATGCTGTGCTATGGGGCGCTCACATAAAATGCTGTGCTATGAGGCGCTCACATACAATGCTGTTGTATGGGGCAATCACATACAATGCTGGGCTATGGGCTATCACATACAATGGTGGGCTCTGGGGCAATCACATACAATGGTGGGCCATGGGCGATCACATACAATGCTGGGCCATGGGCGATCACATACAATGCTGGGCTATGGGTGATCACATACAATGCTAGGCTATGGGCGATCACATAGAATGGTGGGATCTGGGGCGATTACATACAATGCTGGGCTATGGGGGGATCACATACAATGCTGGGATCTGTGCGATCTCCATATGTCTAGAATTAGGGGAGTATTGACATCTGAACTGCTGGCAGTTACAGGTGTCCGCTCTTCCCAGCCCATTTTACTTAACAGGCCCCTCATCTGATCATCCTCCTCCAAAATTTCCAGCATGTCCTCAGTTTGATTCATTTCTAAGCAATCTGTAATGTTGCAGCTACATGGGGTTTGTGTGTTTACATGGCATCCATAGATGTGACGAGTTTCCTCCTGATCTCATTAGCCTTGCATTGTATTCTATGTGTATAAACAAAGGCCTTTCACCCCTGTCTGCCATCTTCCAGGGACTTCAGATAGAAGTATTCCTTTACTCCCACATCGACAGAAGCAAGTCATCAATGAAATGTCCTGCTTCCTTTTCTTAAAGAATTTAAAACAAACTCTAGTAAAAAAAAAAAAGCCTTATTAAAGTTTAAAGTAAAGAACAACCACCACCCTTCTCACTGTAATACGTATGTACACCCTTATGAATCCTGCATGGAATAGTTGCCTGTTAGCACTCACTTGCCAGAGCCTTCTGAAGCATGAACTGCAGTAGATTGCTTTTCAGAGAGTGTTATGTTTCCTCCTCAACACCTGTTTTAACCTGTACCAATGTGCCACAACCACATACCTTGCATGCAGTTGCAGTTCCATTTACTTACATGGGTTACATTCAGCGGGCCATACTGCCCCCCAAACACAACAATTTTGGCATGTTGCCATGTAAAGTGTCTCCACATATGTATACCTCCAAACGGCTCCCTTTGCAAATAAGGGACTTAAAGTGGTGGGCTGGTAAAAACGTGCCTCACTTGCTTTTTTTTTTTTTTAACAACCCCTTACCCCCACCTCTTGCCCAAACTATGCCACTTGAAAATAAATCCCTCAAAAAAGAACTCATTACTAACACCCAATTCACACTTCAGCGACTCATCATGTGACTTTGGACATCAAAGTCGCATGACAAGTCGTAACCCATGTTTTCCAGTGATAACCATTCATTAAGGTCACAGCAACTTCAAAGTAGTTCATGCACTTTCATACAATTTAAAGGGACTGTAAACCCTCATGGTTTTTCACCATAATGCATTCTATTCAAAAACTTATGTAGTGCAGCAGCCCCCCTTTTACTTACCTGAACCCGATCCTTCCTTCAATGAGGATTAGCACACCAGCTCCAGCCAGAGTCCTCATTGGATAGATTGGCTCCTGCTGCTGTCAATCAAATCCAGTGACACAGGGGGTGGGGCTGAGTCCTGCTGTCTGTGTTAACTTGGGAGCATCACCGCATTAGTGCTCCCATGGAAAGCAGGGTCTCCATGGGGGCACTTGAGAAGAAGAGGAGCCAAGAGCGCAGTGGAGGAACCCCCAAAAAAGAGGATCAGGGGCGCTCTGTGCAAAACCATTGCACAGAGGAGGTAAGTATTACATGTTTGCTTAAATATATATATATATATATATATATATATATATATATATATATATATATATATATATATATAACCCCTTTAAGGGCCATAGTCTTTAAGGTTAACCCTCAAAAGTTGCATGAAAGTCATACCTGAATGTTTATCATGCATCAGTCGGTCCAACTTTGCAGATAAACAACAAGTCACATCCAAGTCACACCCATCCAAAATTGCACTTCAAAGTTGGGGTAACTTTGGAGTCATGGAGCCTTAAGCTGGGTACACATTATACAATTGCATTTGTCCAATTTTCTTTAGATTTACCTTCAGCTATGTAGTAAAAGGTCCTGCCTGATTGCATAGAATTTGAAAGTGTTTAGGTTTGACCTTGGGTTGCCACCTCATCCCTTTAAACCCGAACACATATGAATTACACAGGTTCTGAGGCTAATGCTGGCCATACACTATACAGAAATTCCGTCATTTAGACAGTTTGTTAGTTTTTCGAACAGTTATTGGGCACAGAATCAAAGGACAAGTTTGGAAATTTTCTGGCGAACGAACGATAAATTCAAAGGTTTATGTGTTTCCCGTCCGAACTGTCTGCATTAGGTATATGTAATTGCATTAGGTATCCTCCAGGAGGAGGAGTTAGGAGACACAAGAGAAGCTGCCGCCTGCCAAGAGATGGGATAGGTGTGGGGGGCCCAACCTACTGACTGACCGGGGGGGGGGGGGGTTTGCTACCAGTGACCCATCCGACCGAGGGTGGCGCTCTGTACAATGTTCAGAGACTCGGTGTTCTGAGGCTGTGCTATGCTGTAAGTCACCGGCCAGTTATATCTCTGCTTTTACTGGAGAGGTGCTCCAAACAGGGCTCTGAAACTTGTGGATCATTGCCTTATCATAGAACGCCGACTCTGTCCTTTTTAGGAAGCGGATGATTATTGGATGCTCTTGGTGATTGGTGCTATGTACTAACATGCGAGTGTCAGTGGTAGCCTATGACCAACAATGTATTAGGGGGTTTCTCTGACTTTTCGTACTGTCTTTCTACCTCTATGTGCTATGTACTAAGCAGAGTGCGTCAGTTGTAGCCTAGGCCCCTCAAGATGTATGTAGAATGATATACAGCATCTGCTGATTATGTAGTAAGTAGATGCCGATTTATTGCCATGTGTAAGGCGGAGGCGGTGGGTGGATTGTTTGCCCCCCCCCCCCCCCCCCCCCAAAAGAAAAACACTGGCTGATTGGCTACCATGATTTTGCACTGTCCACTATGTGAAAATTTATGAGGAACTGCAGCAGACAAAATCTGGAACAGTTGTTCCTAGTAACCAGTTTTTATCATCAGCTTGTTAATTTGAGCTATGACAATTAAAGCTAGAAGTGGATTGGTTGCCATGCACGTCTGCTCCAGTCTTAGTAAATTCCATTTCTTCCTATTAAAGCCAAACCCCACAGAAAAGTGTTTGGCGCCCCATATATATGTACAAATCATACCATCTTCTATATATAATGAACAGTAAGCTGCCTCCATGAGGACATACTGAATATACGAATGCCCTGTATGTGCAATTCAAATCTTACACCTGTCTTCCCAGAACACAGTCTACAGGTGGAGTAATCGTCTTCATATTTCTAGTGACCAGCAAATGTGACCACAATCTGAAGTTGTTTTTAGCATAGAAACATAGAAAAGAGACGGTGGAAAAAAAGACCAAGGGGTTCATTGAGTCAACCCCCTAAATATATATATAAAATATTTTCTTAGGTTAGCTTTGAACTTTCCTCCTGCTAGTTTGAGGTTATGTCCCCTTATTGATGATCTCAGCCTCACATTGAAAATCCTGCCCTCCTGAACCATATTGTCTGTATTTAGACCTGTCTGCCCTTCCCGTCCTTTCCCCCAGACTAGCACCCTTGTCACTTCCTCCCATGTTTGCCTCCAGGACTTCTGCAGAGCCTCTCCCATCCTCTGGAACTCCCTGCCCCAATATGTCCTGTCAGCGATGAATAAGTACTTTTGAAAGTGTGAAACGTGTCAGCTCCTGTATTCCGTTGTTTGCTGTGGCTTGCATTTTTTTGATTATTGCCTCTTTTTAATAAAGTCATTGATTTTGAGTGCGGCTGTCCAGAATTTTCTCCTCACCCAATTGCCTATGCTTAGCCTGCACCTGATGTTCCTTTTCTGAGGAGAGTTACGTTTCCAGACACCCTTCTTAGAGCGGCATCCCTCTTCCCTTATGTCCTGTCAGCTCCTACCCTGTCCGCCTTTAGGCGATCCCTGAAAACTCACTTATTTACCTCACCTCCACCCAGGGCCGCCATCAGGAATTTTGGGGCCCTTACACAGCTTCAGGCATGGGCCCCCTGGGTGGCAAGGGAACCGGGGGGGGGGGGTGCTGCCGCATGATGAAATTGAGAAGCGGAGGGGGGGGGCTGCTGCCGCGAATTGAGAAGTGGGGGGACCCTTTACAAAAAGAAGAAATAAAGAAAAATATATATAAAAAAGGGGGGTTGCCATCCGGGGCCCTCTGGGCCCTTTAATAAAAATATATATATATATATATATATATATATATATATATATATATATATATATATATATATATATATATAAAAATAAAAGAAATAATATATAAAAAATATATATTTTTTTTTAAAAAAAAAGGGGGGGTTGTCATCTGGGGCCCTGGGGATCTCCAGGTACCTGTGGACCTTCGGACCTATAAAAAAATAAAAGAAAAAAAATTGTCCCTTTAATAAAAAATAAAAGAAAAATATATTAAAAAAAGAAAAATTTTTATAAAAAAAATAATAAAAAAAAGGGCTTGCCATCTGGGGCCCTTTGGTGGCCTCCGGGCCCCTGGGGACCTTTGGACCCCTAAAAAAAAGTTTTTTAGGGTGGTTCCCATCCGGGCCCCTGGGGACCCCCGGGCCCCTTACAGGTGTAATGCCTGTACCCCCCTGATGGCGGCCCTGCCTCCACCTAAAAACTGTACCCAAGTCACCTACATCCCCTGCAGCTATTACCTTTTGTACCACCACCTCCCCCTCCATATAGATTGTAAGCTCCATGAGCACGGCCCTCCTTTTCCTTTTTTTATTGAACTATATTGTAATCCTACTGACCCTCCTCTACTTTGTAAAGCGCTTCATAAACTGTTGGCACTATATAAATCCTGTATTATAATAATTACGTATTGCAGCCTTTGCCACCCTCTGAAAAGAGTTCAGCAGTGGACAGTTTTTGCGGGCGTTTGATAGGTGGGGAAGAGGCGATATGTCCCCTTTTCTCTGGCTGCTTTAGCCCTGAAAATGCTGACACACGACATCATGTGTCATGAGTCAGCATATGTGCATATATGCCCGTAGTTGCAGTATAGCTCCATTCACTGAAATGGGTTACATTTGGCAGTGGTAATGCCCACCAATCACAACAGGACGTTTTATTTTTGCTGCAAAACATCCCGGCCACGCATGCGTACAGCTCTGAGTGGCTGCATGCTCTTGTTTAGGTGAGCAGTTTGGGGGAGGGGCTTAAATGTCTGCTTTTACCTCCCCTCAAGCATCTGAATGAGCCCTAATGGCATTTACAGGGCATATAAAGGATAGTTTTCTGTCCGCCATGGCATTGAGCCTGTGTTGTTCTATGTAGATCAATGGATGTGGTGCAAATGAGCCCTAATTTTACCTCATCTCTGCCCTATCGGAAGCAGTGCCTATTTATTTGGCATGTTCAGACATTTTTTCATGAGCTGGGCATTAGGGTGAATCTTGTGTGTGAAAACATGTCCCCCATGAGCTGGGCATCAGGGTGAAGCTTGTGTGAAAACATGGCCTTTTACGCTGTGGATCAGGGTGAATCGTGTGTGAAAATGGCCCCTTGCGCTGGGGATTAGGATGAATCTTGAGTGAAAACATGACCCCTTACCATGGGGATCAGGGTGAATTGTGTGTGAAAACATGGCCTGTTACGCTGTGGATCAGGGTGAATCGTGTGTGAAAATGGCCCCTTGCGCTGGGGATTAGGATGAATCTTGAGTGAAAACATGCCCCTTACCATGGGGATCAGGGTGAATTGTGTGTGAAAACATGGCCTGTTACGTTGTGGATCAGGGTGAATTGTGTGTGAAAACATGGCCTGTTACGCTGTGGATCAGGGTGAATCGTGTGTGAAAATGGCCCCTTGCGCTGGGGATTAGGATGAATCTTGAGTGAAAACATGACCCCTTACCATGGGGATCAGGGTGAATTGTGTGTGAAAACATGGCCTGTTACGCTGTGGATCAGGGTGAATCGTGTGTGAAAACACTGCCCTTTACGCTGTGGATCAGGGTGATCGTGTGGTCTATAATATGAGGGAAGCCCCTTTTGTTGTGTTCTTTTGTTAGGTCAGGATACACTGAGAGGAGCTCAGCATGACTCCATACTAGGAAGAGAAAAGAGCAGACAAGTGTCAGCAATCACTTCCCAGCACACAATACTACAACAAGGTGGCCGGGGGATTATCAGCCATTACAGCCCCACTGTTATTTGTTTCCATAATCGTGTCACTTGCACCCTCCTCCTCCTTCCCCTCACACACAAGGGTTAAGAGGAAGTGGAGCTGAGTGGAGAAAATGGGGGGAGAGCTGCTGACACACATGCGCCGTACTGTTCTTGTCCTCGACGGGAGGCCGGGATGTGTGTCAGGAGAAAAGCTTCATAAACACCGCACACCGTATTAAACAAACGCCCGGGCCGGAAACACGGCGCCCTGAACCTGCTAATTGGGGGCAGTGCTGGCAGCCATGGCGCTCAGAGGGCGCTCTGCTCGGCCCGCCAGCCCTCCAGGCTAATGGCGTATGTTTTTATTCAGCGGCCGCCATGGCGCCTGCTCGCTTTGCCTACGTGCCGCTGTGAGGAAGGAGGGAGGGACTGTAAACAGGAAGGAGGCCTGAATACAGGGAGCTGATAGGGAACGTGTCCTCATAATATGTTACACTGTATATGTCTGATAAAGGCTACATTCTCTTCTGGTAGATGGGAAGCCTGTTACTGTGGCATTTCATTAGAGCTTTACACGGTAAAATAAATACTTATTGCATAAAATATTTGTTACAACTGTTTTTGTATTCTTTGTTGTGTAATACAAGGATTTCTAAATTCTCTAATGTGAGCACTCAGCACAATTTATTCACTACTCCAAATATATACACATGTATACATACACACAGCCATAACATTATGACCACTGACAGGTAAATAACACTGAACAAAATATGTCAACTATCTACTTGCTGACCAGGAATTTCCTGAAACTTTTTGTTTCCAAGTTTAAATTATTATTTTTTGCTCGAAAATTACTTAGAACCTCCAAACATTTTTTATATATATATATATATATATTTTTTTTTCTGTAGAGAACCTAGAGCAGGGGGCCCAACCACTGGCCCTCTGATGAGGCCGCCACCTTATGCTCTGGAAAGGAAGGTTAGCAAGCCCAGATCGCGGGTTCCCGCCCTCCCAGAGCATAAAGCCTCGTACACACGATCAGATTTTCAGACGACCGCTCCTCCGTTTTCTGTTGCATGCTAGTCTCATGTCGAAAGTGAAGACGTTACTCACCATACGAAAATTCTCATACGACAGAATAGAACTTCAGAAGTGACGTTATGTGTTGAATACTTTTGTATGTATTCTTTAGTTTCTGAGCATGCAAAGTCAAAAGGCCCCTACACACAATCGGATTTTCCGACAACAATTGTGTGATGGCAGGGTTTTTGTCAGATAATCCGACCATTTATACGCTTCATCGGACAATTGTTGTTGTCATTTCTGACAACAAATGTGGGATAGCATGCTCTCAAATTTTCCCACCACAAATGTGTGCCATCGGATTATCCGATCGTGTGTACACAATTCCGTCAGACTAAAATCCAAAGTACAAACGCGCATGCTCCGAACCAATGCTAACCATAAGACAACAACATTAGCAAAAGTTGACCAAAGGGTGGCGCTAAAGAGCAGAAAAACCACGTCGCTTCGTGTATGTGGACTGGAAAAGTTCTGCCATCTGTATGCAGAACAAGTTCACGGCCAACACCCTTCAAACAAAATTCCATGGATTGTGTACAAGGCTTTAAGTAAAGGAAAATAGGAAGTTGATAACGACAAAATTTAATGGTCTGCTTTTGTCAGATGAAAAATCAGAATCAACTGTCGCAAGCACCATACTAACGATCTGAAAATCAGCAAATTGTTTAGTTGGACTAAATTTTACTTAAGATTAAGCAGTTTTTATGTGGAAATATAAATGAAAAGTGCTATATTTCAGAGACAATAGCTGTGAGGGAAAGAACTGGCAATGTTACAGCACTCATCATCACCGCATCTGTCAAATTTCTGCCGGAAATGGCGCACGCAAAGAAGTGCACAGTCAATTTGCCTTTAGTACATCAATCCCATTGTGTCAGCAGTTTTACTATGCCAAAGCTGAAAAGGAGAGACAAAGCGTGTGTTAATATAAAAAAAAAAAAAAAACTGCGTATATGCTGCTGAAATTCTGCCACTGTGTGGGTTAACAGCTTTGGATCTCAGGACTCAGTCCGACTATATACTATAAACCGTATATATATATATATATATATATATATATATATATATATATATATATATATATATATATATATATAGGAAGCCCTGTCTTCCCTGAGGTCTGGTACTTGCTGGATGTTCTTCAGATCCCTCATAATCTGTGTTCCTGTCTAATGGTGCTTGGACCAGAGCCTCAAGGTTAGCCCTTTTGTCAGCTACAACTGAGGTAAATGACAGGTTTGTGTTAGGCTAACCTCTACTTCCAGCTCTCTGTGGTAAGTCAAAAAGCCTGTTGTCATTACATATGCAGTTTTGTAAAATCTTATTCATCTGAAAAAGCTGGCAATATCCATTCTTTATTAAATTGGAACACTAATGCATCCTAGGAAGGAACTGATGGATTGTCTGCAAAACAATTCTATCAGGAAAAAACACAATATATTGCAGTGGTCTCTAAACTACAACCCTTTGCTTACCAATATAAGGCCCTTGAGACACTATTCCTCTCACTAATCTCAGGCAGTATTCCTTCTACACCAACAATAGGACATCATTCTTGTCACTAATACCAACAATAGGGTACTATTCCTACCACTGACACACTACTTTCCACTCACACAAATGACGGGGCACCATTTGTTGCCATAATACCAACAATGCGGCACTACTACTCCCACTGATACCAATGATGGGACACCATTCCTTCCCCTGATAACAACAATGGGGCAATATACCCCCCACTGACACCAAAGATGGGGAATTCTTCACTCACATTGACACCAGGGCGTTATCTACTCACACTGGCCACATTCTGGCCCCCTCAAAGTCTGAAGGACAGTAAACTCGCCCTTTGTTCAGAAAGTTTGGAGACCCCTGATATAGTGATTTTGTCAGGGATCAACGTCTAAGGAGACCAGACACGTAGCTACATAAGAGAACTGAGAACAAAATATATATCATAAAAGTGATATTTATTTACAGTGAACACTCACCAATAAACAAACAGCAACCAGTGAAAACATAAACCACTCCAGCAAGCAAGAACAAAATTACCTAATGAACCTAACTGCTATCTATATACAATATCTACAACATAAGAGACAAAGGTAACAGGGATGCAAGGAAGGGAAACACGACTGGGTACAAGAGCATGGAACAAGGCAGAGGGGTGCAGGATGGAAAGGTATCAGGCGCAATCTGGTAGCAAGGAGGCAATCAGACTGTCACGGTCCCTACCGTGCCAAGCAGACGGCGAGGCGTGGTCGCGCTCCAAGTGGCTCTGGGTGGGATTGAACCCAGGACCTCCCCGTTGCTGCTTCAATACCTTGCCTCTGAGCCACTCCTCAGTTTGGGTTTCTGCTTGCTTTCCAGCTAAGGTGGTGCTAAATATGCTGATCACCTTTAGTTGGATCTCATTGCAATCTACACCTGACTATCCTGGTCCAGCTGAGGCAGGTTACCCAATTAACCAGGGTATAAAGCCCTGCCTCACTCTGAGAGCCTTATCAGTTCATTGTGCTCTGATCATCCTGTCTGTGCCAACGGTTCCTGTGGTTATCTCTAGCTACAAGACTGACCCCGGCTTCTGACCTTTTGGCTTATCTACCCTGGAATGCTGCTGTCTCCTGCCCTTTGACCCCGGGCCTGTACTTTCGGATTCTCCCTGCCTTCTCCAGCACTTGACCCACGGCTTGTGCCCCGTCTGCTCAGCTACAGGACTGACCCCGGCTTCTGACCCTACTCTAAATTCTGGAATCCTGGACCCGGCTATACTTGACTATCCTTGGCTAATCCCTATCTGGCCCCCGTGCACGGACTCACAGTCCAGGTAGTGTCTTACCTCATTACCGTGGGCTGTGGGTACCTGTAAGTGTGAGCTTACAAGTCTGCAAAATGGACTCCACTCAAGGTAAGCCCTCACATAATGAACTGACCAATAACATGGAGTCCGCAGAGTTGTACAAGATGCTCACCTCCCTGGCTCTGCAAGTCTCCAGCCTGGGCCATACCATTCTGGAACTACAGTAAGAAGTCCAATTACTTAAAGGGACAGCACGCTCAGCCCCGGAACCAGCATGTCCTGAGCCATTTGTTGTTATGCCAGAGAGATTTGACGGTAGCCGTGCATCCTTCTCATGTTTTAAAATGGATTGTGAGCTGTTGTTTACTCTCAAACCTAGGACCTATTGTCAGGGACCTACCTGTGGGCTCCGACGAGTCCCTGTTGCTCGCGCTCCAGTTTCGCGTGTATGCGCGCCGCGCGTGCGCGCGCGTGCACCTATCGTGCGCGCGCGTGCACGGCGCGCGTCTGCGTCACGGGGGCGCGCGCATGCGCGGCGGGAGCGTGCGCATGCGCACTAGCCTCTCTTCCCCTTTAAAAGATCAGTAGCAGCAGTGACACCTTGCTGTCTGATCTACAGCTTTGTGTCCTGAATACCCTGAAACCTGAAGTCTGTTGAAACCTGATACCTGCTTGCTATTGGAACCTGATACCTGCTTTACCCGATACCTGACCCGGCTCCGTCTGACTACCTGATTATCGTTACCGAACCCGGCTTGACCCGACTCCGCTCTTCTCTGCTGCCTATCGTTACCAGACCTATGCTTGAACTTTGACAAACGTTACCTCCGCTACAAGAGTGACTTTCGGGTGATCCGTCCATCTGACCCTTGTTGACTGCATACCTGTTCCTGTCTTGCATCTGACCCGGCTCGTCCTCCAGAGACGCTGTCTCCTCCACTGCCTGTCCGCAAGACTTCCATTCCGCCCGGTCTGCTGTCATCCCAAGCACTCCTACCCCGCCGTGCTCCCGGACTTGCTGTCCCCACTCCAGCAGTCCCTGAACCCGGGTGGTAAGAGGGGCTCTTTCCTGCATACGAGGCTCTATCCACGAGGTACGTAACAGTATCAGACAGCCATGTCAGAGCCTGCGGGAATAGCCCCTGCCATAGACGAAATCTGCAAACACCTGGCGTCCCTCACAGAAGCAGTAAAGAACCTACAGGAAGGCTACGTTAGGCTAGAAGGACAGGTACACAGCCTGGCTGCCCCTAATGATCCAGCTGCTCCTTCAACCTCCAGATCCGCATCAGCTGTTTCTGCTCCTTCGGTGGTAATGCTCCCACCTGAACCAAGAGTTCCAGTGCCAGAGCGATTCGCTGGCGACCGCACCAAATTTCGAGCCTTCCGTAGCGCCTGTGAGCTCTACTTCGCCCTGCAACCCCGGACATTTTCCTTGGAGGTCACTAAAGTAGGATTTGTAATCTCTCTACTACAAGGGGACCCTCAGACCTGGGCCCACCGGCTGCTCGAGGAGAATGGTGATCAGACACGGACCCTGTTCGCGTTTCTTGAGGCCATGGCTTTGCTATATGATGACCCTCAACGAGCCGCTACCGCAGAATCTGCCCTACTCACGCTCCAGCAAGGCCGCAGAGCGGCTGAGGACTATGTTACGGACTTTAGGCGCTGGAGCGCGGACACTCAATGGAACGATGCAGCTCTGCGGCACCAGTTTCGCTTGGGCCTTTCTGAAAGTCTTAAGGACGAACTCGCTCGAGTGGGGGTGCCCGAGACCCTCGAGGATCTAATTACCACAGCTATCCAGATCGACCGCCGGCTTCGTGAACGCCGGGCTGAGCGATCTTCTCAACCGAACCGTCCCACCTGGATGACTGCCAAAGTGCCTATGCCGGCTTCTCGTTACCTACCTCCTACCTACCCAAATCCCCCCAGCACCAACCAGGACTCATCTGAACCCATGCAACTTGGCCTCTTGCGACCAACACTACCACCTGAAGAGCGGGCACGTCGTCGCCAACTCAACCTTTGCATGTACTGCGGCGGGACTGGCCACTACGTTCACAACTGCCCTGTTAAGACACGTAAGTGCCTCACCTCAGTTCCTGTCAACTTCTCAGCCCTGTCAGGCAATGCAACCCACCTTGCTCTACCTTTTTCGTTACAGTGCCAGGGAAGGAATATTCCGGTCAACGCCATCCTTGACTCAGGCGCATGCAGCTGCTTCATCGATACCGCTTTTGTCAACCTGCACAGCATCCCCTTACGAAGAAAGACCCATGGACTCTCTGTTTTCTTGGCCGACGGCTCCCGCATTAGTTCTGGACAGGTAACCCAAGAGACTCTACCTCTACCTGCTTTAATTGCTCCTCAGCACAAGGAACTGTTGGTCCTAGATGTGATTTCCTCTCCTCTGTTTCCGGTAATCCTCGGCCTACCCTGGCTTCAGGCTCACAACCCTCTGATTAATTGGGCATCTGGAGAGATGTCTTTTCAGTCCCCTTACTGCCAGCAATACTGTCTACCAGGGCCCACCAGTTCGCCTCCTACCTTACTATGTATGGACTCTGACCCAAGCCTGCTTCAGTGCATTCCTGAACCCTATCATGAATTCCTGGACGTTTTTAGTAAACGAGGGGCCGACTCCCTTCCGCCCCATCGCCCCTATGACTGCCCGATCGAGCTCCTCCCAGGGGCCGAAATTCCTTTTGGGCGCATTTTTCCGTTGTCAGAAAAGGAGCAGGAGGCCCTAAAAATATATATAGATGAAAACTTACATAAGGGGTTCATCCGGCCTTCTACCTCCCCAGCAGGCGCTGGAATATTTTTTGTTACAAAGAAGGATCAGTCCCTCCGTCCGTGTGTAGATTACCGGGAACTCAATAATATCACAGTGAAAAACCGGTACCCACTACCCCTGGTACCCGAGCTCTTCCAAAAACTGAGGTCAGCTATCGTCTTCACCAAGCTAGATCTGAGAGGGGCCTACAACCTGGTCCGTATTCGGGAGGGGCACGAATGGAAAACAGCTTTTCGTACCCGATTCGGTCACTACGAGTACCTAGTCATGCCCTTCGGACTATGTAATGCGCCCGCCACCTTTCAGCATTTTATTAATGACGTACTCAGAGACTTTCTGGACATCTTTGTAATTGTCTATCTTGATGATATCTTAGTCTTTTCCAGATCATTAGACAGACACCGAGAGCATGTTCGTAAAGTACTCCACCGGCTCCGTCTACACAGATTATACGCCAAGGCAGAGAAATGCGAATTTGAACGTCAGACCATCCAGTTCCTAGGCTTGGTAATCTCTCCCACCGGAATTAAGATGGACCCGCAGAAGGTGTCTGCTATCCTCGACTGGCCGGTACCCCTAGACAAGAAAGGGGTACAACGCTTTGTAGGTTTTGCAAACTTCTATAGAAGATTTATCAGGGGGTTTTCTGCAATAATTTCTCCCATCACACAATTGACCAGACAAAACCTACGTTTTCACTGGAACCCAGAAGCTCAAAAGGCCTTTGACCGACTCAAAAAGCTTTTCACGTCAGCCCCGATCCTCAGTCACCCTGATCCTGCACTACCCTATATCCTCGAGGTTGACGCATCTGAAGTCGCAGTGGGAGCTGTTGTCTCCCAACGCCAGGGAAATAAAGACCTAATGCATCCCATCGGATTCTTTTCCCGGAAACTTTCTCCTGCGGAAAGAAATTATGATGTCGGAGATCGTGAGCTACTTGCCATCAAGACCGCACTGGAGGAATGGAGGTACCTGTTAGAAGGCGCAGCCCACCCAGTATTAATTTATACCGATCACAAGAATCTTGAGTACCTAAGATCTGCTAAAAGGTTGAAACCCCGTCAAGCCCGCTGGGCGCTGTTTTTCTCACGCTTCTGTTTTCACATCACCTACCGGCCAGGTTCAAAGAACGTCAAGCCAGACGCATTATCCCGGATGCACGATAACCCCAAGGATATACCGGTTCCTGACACTATTTTACCAGCAGGTAACTTCCTACTTCTCCAGTCTGGCCTACTCTCCGAAATTAGAGAAGCATCCACAGATGCCTCCAAACCTTCCAGCATCACTTTAACATCTAGGGATGGACTGTTTTGGAGAGGCAGCCAAATTTTCGTTCCAGAAACAAGCCGTGTGGAAGTCCTGAAACTCCTTCACGACCACCCATTGGCGGGACACTTTGGGGTTCGGAAAACCCTCGAACTGGTCCGTCGTACCTTCTGGTGGCCAGACCTGGAAAATTTCTGCAAGACATATGTCAACTCATGCCCCACGTGTAATCGAAACAAGACCGCAAGAAGCCGAGCTTGGGGACTGTTGAAGCCCCTACCTGTACCCAATAGACCCTGGGAAATGATTTCTATAGACTTTATAGTCGAACTTCCTCGTTCTGAGGGGTGCACGGCAATTTTTGTAGTCGTGGATCGCCTATCCAAAATGGCTCATTTCCTTCCCTTAAGGAGTACCCCAACGGCCACAGAGACTGCTCGCATCTTCATCAAGGAGATTGTTCGGCTACACGGAATTCCCTCCGACATCGTGTCTGACAGGGGGGTTCAGTTCACGTCCCGCTTCTGGAGATCCTTATGTGAAACCTTGAAGATTAAACTCTCCTTTTCCTCAGCCTATCATCCCCAAACCAACGGGCAAACAGAGAGGACCAATCAGACTCTTGAACAGTACATTAGGTGCTTTACGTCCTTCTCTCAGGACGATTGGGTTTCCCTGCTACCCCTAGCGGAGTTCGCGTACAATAACGCCAACCACTCAGCTACCGGGCAATCCCCTTTCTTTGCCAATTATGGTTTTGATCTAACCTTTTTACCTGACCTTTTTTCAGAATCCCCAGTCCCGGCAGTGCAGAGTACGATGGAGTTCCTCAGCCACAACAACCAGGTATTACGGGAAGCGGTGACTAAAGCTCAAGCTGCCAGTAAAAAGTTCTTTGACCGGAAGAAGAGAGGCGAATTAGTCCTGCAACCAGGTGACCAGGTATTGCTATCTACAACCAACCTCAAGTTGGCCTGTCCTTCAAAGAAGTTGGGACCAAAGTTCATAGGACCTTTTCCAGTACGAAGGAAGATCAATGAGGTATCGTATGAACTATCCTTACCTGATTCTTTGAAAATTCATCCAGTATTCCATGTGTCATTGTTGAAACCTGCAGTTCTGGATCCCTTTCCTGATAGAGGGACCAGTCCCCCAGAACCTGTTTTTGTTGATGGGTGCGAGGAATATGTTGTGGAGGCCATCCTCGACTGTAGGAAGCGGCAAGGGCAAACTCAATTTTTAGTAAAATGGAAAGGGTATGGCCCAGAAGACAATTCCTGGGAACCCGAAAACAACATCCATGCACAGAGACTGATTCGCAATTTTTTTTCCGCTCACCCTGAAAAAAGAATCCAATTTGGCATCCGGAGGCTGCCCCTTGGGGGGGGGGCAATGTCAGGGACCTACCTGTGGGCTCCGACGAGTCCCTGTTGCTCGCGCTCCAGTTTCGCGTGTATGCGCGCCGCGCGTGCGCGCGCGTGCACCTATCGTGCGCGCGCGTGCACGGCGCGCGTCTGCGTCACGGGGGCGCGCGCATGCGCGGCGGGAGCGCGCGCATGCGCACTAGCCTCTCTTCCCCTTTAAAAGATCAGTAGCAGCAGTGACACCTTGCTGTCTGATCTACAGCTTTGTGTCCTGAATACCCTGAAACCTGAAGTCTGTTGAAACCTGATACCTGCTTGCTATTGGAACCTGATACCTGCTTTACCCGATACCTGACCCGGCTCCGTCTGACTACCTGATTATCGTTACCGAACCCGGCTTGACCCGACTCCGCTCTTCTCTGCTGCCTATCGTTACCAGACCTATGCTTGAACTTTGACAAACGTTACCTCCGCTACAAGAGTGACTTTCGGGTGATCCGTCCATCTGACCCTTGTTGACTGCATACCTGTTCCTGTCTTGCATCTGACCCGGCTCGTCCTCCAGAGACGCTGTCTCCTCCACTGCCTGTCCGCAAGACTTCCATTCCGCCCGGTCTGCTGTCATCCCAAGCACTCCTACCCCGCCGTGCTCCCGGACTTGCTGTCCCCACTCCAGCAGTCCCTGAACCCGGGTGGTAAGAGGGGCTCTTTCCTGCATACGAGGCTCTATCCACGAGGTACGTAACACCTATGCCACGGACTATGTTAAGGTTCGCGCTACCATCAACCTGCTTACAGGGCAAATTAAATCATGGGCTCATCAGTTGTTGCAGGAAAAGAGTCCAGTCTTGGACACCTGGGAAACCTTTATGTTTGCTTTAGACTCTCACATTCCTGTTTCTAAGAGAACCACCAGTGTTCCCAAGTCCACTCTCGGTTCACGTGGCCTACGGGTTTCCAGGGACAGGAATTCCCAGTACAGATATGACACCAAGCCAGCCCAGTATGTGCCAAGCTATGAAACTCTGTATGTGCCCAGCCATGAAGCTACAACACCACAAAGCCTTGATGCTCCTGTGGATGCACCCACGACTACCTTGGAGGATGTGGAACCCATGCAGATCGGGGCCATCTGGTCCGGGCTATCTAAGGTAGAAAAAGAACGGAGGAGAGGTTATGGACTTTGTTTTTACTGTGGTGTAAGCAGGCACTTTATATCTCTTTGCCCAACTCGCCCACCTCGGCCAAAGGTTCTTCAGGTGGGCACTATTGGGAGTTTTTTTGCTACCCCAGAATCTTTGCCTGCTATGCAGCTTGAAGTTCCTCTGCCCCAGTCTGACGTTCCGGCTCCAGTGTCTCCAGTTCCGGCCCCAGTGTCTCCAGTTCCGGCTCCAGTGTCTCCAGTTCCTGTGTCTCCAGTTCCTGTTCCTGTGTCTCCAGTTCCAGTTCCTGTGTCTCCAGTTCCAGTTCCTGTGTCTCCAGTTCCTGTGTCTCCAGTTCCTGTTCCTGTGTCTCCAGTTCCTGTGTCTCCAGTTCCTGTGTCCCTAGTTCCAGTTCATGTGTCTCCAGTGTCCCCAGTTGAAGTTCTAGCTCCGGTGTCCCCAAGTGAAGTTCTTCCACCTGACTGCACATATGCCTCGAATGGTACCATGGTCCCTAAACAGGATCTAGTAATGTTTTAACAAGCTTTACAAACGGTGAGTGCACCCTCTACCAGAACTTCAAGATCAACGAAGCCCAAAAAGAAAAAGTAAAAATCTTCAGACTCTGTCGTTGGTGCTTTGTTTCCCCATGGTTTGGACCTTAAGACTGTGCCTATGTGGAAGCTCTTTTAAACGCCGGATGGCGTTTTTAAGGGGGGGAACTGTCACGGTCCCTATCGTGCCAAGCAGACGGCGAGGCGTGGTCGCGCTCCAAGTGGCTCTGGGTGGGATTGAACCCAGGACCTCGCCGTTGCTGCTTCAATACCTTGCCTCTGAGCCACTCCTCAGTTTGGGTTTCTGCTTGCTTTCCAGCTAAGGTGGTGCTGAATGTGCTGATCACCTTTAGTTGGATCTCATTGCAATCTGCACCTGACTACCCTGGTCCAGCTGAGGCAGGTTACCCAATTAACCAGGGTATAAAGCCCTGCCTCACTCTGAGAGCCTTGTCAGTTCATTGTGCTCTGATCATCCTGTCTGTGCCAACGGTTCCTGTGGTTATCTCTAGCTACAAGACCCCGGCTTCTGACCCTTTGGCTTATCTACCCTGGAATGCTACTGTCTCCTGCCCTTTGACCCCGGCCTGTACTTTCGGATTCTCCCTGCCTTCTCCAGCCCTTGACCCATGGCTTGTGCCCCATCTGCTCAGCTACAGGACTGACCCCGGCTTCTGACCCTACTCTAAATTCTGGAATCCTGGACCCGGCTATACTTGACTATCCTTGGCTAATCCCTATCTGGCCCCCGTGCACGGACTCACAGTCCAGGTAGTGTCTTACCTCATTACCGTGGGCTGTGGGTACCTGTAAGGGTGAGCTTACAAGTCTGCAAAATGGACTCCACACAAGGTAAGCCCTCACACAGACAGGATTGCCCTGGGGGAAGGGAGGGGCAGCCTTAAATATCCACCTGGCAGCAGGAGCCAGGTGTGGCTGACCAGAACCTGCTGGCTTCTGGGAGACACCTGCTGGTGGACACTGGAACTGCAGCCATCGACAAAAAAAGGTTTGGATTTCCAAAACACTCCAAGCTTATGTAATTACTACCAAGAGGGTAGCATTGTGAGTGGTGTGTTCTAGTGAACATGCCTCTGTTGGAGCAAATAGAGCAACGGAAAAAAAAAACAAGACTAAGAAAAGGTCCCACTTAGGGATAAAGATTTTTGCTAGGTAACCTAAGCCTAAAAACTGCTTCTATACATCTCACTACTAAGGAATTAAAAGCCCAACCTATGCCAAGAGCCAACAGAGCCAAAGATTTAACTTTTAAAGTGTTGAGTCCCAGACCCAGGTCCAGTCCAGCCTGTAAAAATTGCAGGATGTTATGTACTTCTGCAGATTATGGCCCGGATTCACAAACCACTTACGCCGACGTATCTCAAGATACGCCGCGTAAGTGTAAATTTGCGCCGTCGTTTCTGTGCGCCGTGCCCACAGAACTAAGATACGCCTAAAAACTGGCTTCAGTCCACCGACGTATCGTGGGCGCATAGTTACGCTGGACGCATCTGGCACGCCCATTGATTTCCTATTTAAATATGGAAATGAGGGAGATACATCGATTCTCGAACGTACTTGCGCCCATCGCATAATATACGCGGTTTGCGTAAGTCCTACGTCCAGCGTAAAGTTATTCCCCATATAGGAGGCGCAACTCATGCAAAGGTAAGGGCCAGGGATCGAATGCCGTCAAATTTTACATAGTTTACGTTGTACGTGAATAGGGCTGGGCGTAGGTTACGTTCACGTCGTAGGCAGTGCTTTGACGTATCTTAGGCAGTTGTTTCGACGTTATTGTGAACATGCGCACTGGGATGCATCCAAGGCACAACGCATGCGCAGTTCGTTTTAAGTACTTGTCTGGCGCTCGGCCCATCATTTGCATGGGGTCACGCTTTATTTAAATGTATCACGCCCACTTCCACTTACGCTGACTCACGCCTACGAATATACGCTACCCCGGCGCAGAGTTGGGAGCATTTGTTTTGTGAATTCCATCCTTCTCTCTCCGCACTGCGCCGGCGTAGCGTAAAAGACATACGCTACGTCAGCATATATATGCGCCGATGTATGTGAATCTGGGCCATAGGATTCAAGTCTGAATTTTGTTTCTATAATAACAAGCATTCATCGCATCTTTTCATGGCATGTCTCCAACAACCTGAGGAGAACAATCCCCCAACCTTCTCCGCTCAATCGTCATGCTTACATATTTAGAGTTTCTGTTTGGGGAAGAAGAAATTCCCCCTGGGACAGCAGTCTTGGGGTTGTTAGCAGAGGCAGGGACAGTGCATCATAAGTTGTTAGATCCGATAGAAGTGTGAACCAAAGTTATCAAGGCAAATATAAAATGAAAACCAAGGCTGACTGTCTCCCCCACCAGACAATCTCAGAATGAAGGGAGCAGAGGCATACACATTCCCCAACTGAAAATTCTTTACCTGGGTCAGAGCATAGACTGGCATGTATATTTGATGTAAAATACAAAGAACTTGGCACTGATTGGAGGCAGAAAGGTCTATTTTGGGACAAACCCAACTGATATTGCAGAAAAGGCTTCTTTTGTGAACTTCCAAAAGTGACCTTTCAAGATGGTTTGAAATACCCACTGATCCGAACACTGCCTGACCCAGATCTGACTGAACTGCCTCATTCTCGCACCTAGTGGACAGACCTGGGTAGCAAGGAGTCAAAAAGACTTCTCATTATATACTGTCTTGCAAGCAGCTCCCTTTACTTCATAAATTTTCCTAAGAATAACAATTATCCAACGATCTAGGTCTAGGATATTTAATTTTATATATAAATGCCTGATTAATGAATTTTGGGAAGATGATGGAAAATAGGTGTAATCGAGTCTCTCACGGTCAGGTACTCCACAGTCTTTGGGATTCAATAATTTCATAGGACTACCCTCTTCAACAGTTTCTTGAAGGGCGCAGTGGTATTGAATTTAAATGGACGGTAGGTAGAGGTATCACTTAATTATTGAGCTTCATCTCTGTATTATATAGAATTGAGCACCACCACCTCTCCGCAATTATCAGCTTCACCCCTCACTAGATTATGGTCCTTTTACTACATATGTAAGGCAACCAATTCCTGTTCATTAATATTGGATCTAGAGTGATTATTATTTGTTTTTATTTTTGACACTCCCAACTCCTCCACTACCCCCTGAAAGGATTCATCTGCAGCACTTCATGCTTGTACCAGATAAAAATACTTATCTCCACTGACTAATGCACTATTGGAAATACCATATGCCTTCTTAAAAGACTAACATACAAATCTTCAGGTACATTCTGATTCACTACCAATGTGTAATTAGTTTTCCTCCTTATCCCCATACTCCACAGAAACATCTTCATTCAAATATTTTCTAAGCAATATATTTATAGTAAATATTTTTACATCAAGGAGTGTGGAAAAAAGGGTCAAAATCACAGGTAGGTGAGAAAGACCAACCATGTGATAATACCTGCAATTCAAAATCAGATGGACTAGTACACAACAAGTTAACCACATTATGTTGCAAATCATTCAAATTATAATTTTTTTTTTTTGGGCTCTTTTGCATACTGGGTATATTCTTCCATGAACAATGTCCTACTACGTTCATGTCTGTATTTTTTTTTTTTTGGACATTTAACAGCTCAAAAAGGGGAGGACCATTTTTTGCAACGGCTGCTTCACTGCTCCTGGAAAAGACTGACCCGCCAGAGTCTCTAGAATACATAGCAGAGCATGAACCAATCATATCAGACAGTTCAAACTGCAAATCTAAATTCTATTCTATTTCATTAAAAAAGTATATATGAAAAAAATAAAAATAAACATATTATACAATGGTTTTGCACAGAGCAACCCCGATCCTCTTCTTTTTGGGTCCTCAGTTGGTGATCCTGGCTTCTCTCCCCTCCATCTTGTGCCATCTCATTGTCTATTCACATAGAGAATGTTTCTTTTGAAAAGCCTATGGCATGTAAACACACCCAAAAAACTCCACCCGGTGCAGAAAAAATGTGCACACACATAAAGAGTGTTCACAAAAATGTGCAGACGGGTGCAACGTCAAGTGGTCCTCCTGTGAAAAAGGACCCAAACCCTGATCCCCCGGGGCGTTAGGCTCCAGACGGGGACTGAGGTACTGTGGTCCGAGCAACCGAAGCCGACACAGACCCAACTTCCTTGGAGCAGGTGAACTAAGCCAGAAAGGCCATGTCCACCCTCTCCCAAGACGTTCAGGGCTGGCCCGAGGACCGGCACCCTAATAGTCACAAAGTGAACAAATAACGTGCACAAACAAAAAAAAAGACAAAAACGTGACAAACATAGGCAATGAATACAAAAAAGTGGGGGGAAAGGGATAGTGGAGAGGAGAGTGAAAGAAGTGGTCATTGTGTTCTATAATGACCAGGCCCTCCGGCCAGTCCTAGCCAAAAGGCCCGGCCCAGGAGGCAGGTGCTAAAAAAAAGCGTGTTGCTGGTGCAGTGACCGTGGTATCTTTATATCAAAGTGACCCTCACTCTCAGTGATAATAAGATACCCCTGGACTGCCACTCCAGAGGCACATGCACCATAGGCCTTTCTGTTCCATATCCAACCCCCCGACCGGCCAGTGCAGCCCTTCACCCCTGCCAGCTAGAGAGCCTTTCAAGCTTTTTTTAGGGAGAACTGCCGCTCCAGTAAGCAGCCTACTAACCCCTCCAGACCCTCCGTCTACCCAGTGGATTTGCATGGCTCTACCTCGACCCATCACAGGGCAGTACCAGCTCCTCCTACCAGATCGCCGACAGAGATATCACTTACACCAGCCAGCTAGAAGGCCGGACTAGAACTTGGCAAAAAGACTAGACCAAGTGCAACCACCCATCCTCACCAAGAGCACCATTCCAGATGGCTCAGACTTAACCATGGGCCGGCCCCCAGTATCTATCGGGCAGCATGGCGTAGTCCCTGCTGAAACCATCCTTCCAGGTGCAATGACTTCATTGGATTACATCCACCCTCCCCATGTAGGAGGTGCTTCAGCGCTCCTCTGACAACTGATAAGAACAGATACTACACTTGATTTTAGCCAAAAGGCCGAGAAGCGATAGAGAATGTTGTGAAATTTATGGCCATCATCTGTAATGTATATTTAAAAAAAAAAAAAAGAATGAAGCGAAATGGATATCGTAGTGTACACGCCAGGCAGGGAGCTTGATGTTTTATAAAAATACAAACTATTGAATATTAATTAAAAGTCTAATACAACATGTACATCTCTGAATACATAAAAACAAAAACACACATAAACAGTGGTTGTGAAATTTACGGTATCTGATCATAAACCAAGAACTGAGTACTAGTATATTAGATATTCAAATGCCAACACGTTTGTCCATTTGCTTCATCAGTGCTCATGAGACATATCTAGCACTCATCTAGAGAGAGACAACATCATTTACAATATACTCCAATATTTTACATAATATTTACAAACATCTAATGTATACTGCAGTCCTATTTCTGTCATGCGAGACCCACCTTAGCATAGAATCGTACCAGCCACATAAAACTCCCTGGGCGGGTACTGGAGCATAAGGAATACCTCCCTGTGTTCTCCCGGTATTCTGTTCAATGGGAAAATTTACCTACAGAAAAAGGGATCAGCGATGGGGTGTAACTTTGCACCTGAATATGCCAATCTATTTATAGCATTGTGCAAGGAACTATTTATAAAACTAGTACTAGGAAAAATTATAATATTGCTATATATATGACTGCCTAGTTATTTGGATAGGCTCTGAAGAAACTTTGAAACTCCTTCTAGAACAACAAAATAATCCAAATTGGCATTTAGAAGATGGCAACACAAGCGGTGCAGATAGGGCTGTTTGTTTAGATCTGAAGATTAAATTAAAGGATATGAGTGATAAGCAGCATCTTTAAGAAATTATAGTTTTACTGAACTAGCTGTATATTGGTCTTCTAAAAGTGGACATTTATCACCATAGTAAGTGAATAAACAATATTCCTAAGGCCCCATTCACACTTTGCATAGTACGCGTTCCTGTTCGTGTATTTCTGTGTTTCACTTGAATGGGCTTCTCTATTTATGACAAATGTGCCAAAGAAGCTCCCGCAACGTTTTGGAGCATCGCACCTTTTTTAGGTGCACAACAAACTCAGAAAAAATCACACCACATTTGGAATGCCATTAAGAAATATTGGCTTTTCGAGCACATTGCATGTTTTGTCACGCTACTGGAAACCCACGATTCTGACCATGTTGTCAGAGCGGTGATGTGTAAATAAGGCCTTAGGGACAATTTTTACAGATTCAAACAGAACCGCATAATGGTTTTTGTGTTTAGACAACAGGGTTAGGAAATGGCTAGAATGTTTTATGAGAGGAGCTAAAAAAAGCAAATAGTGAAAAGACACATTTACAGGGGCCAAGAATAATGAGAGAGATGGATAAAAAGAGAGATGCACAAGAGAAAACTGAAGCATTCCATTCACTATGGATTTTGGCAAAGATTAAAGGGGTTAATAAAATTATGAAAATAAACGGCTATATTTTGCAGAAATACAAGCTAGTAAACAAAATCCTGACTGAACAACCTAAATTCATACACTGAAAAATACCAAACCAATAAAGATAGGATCATGCAAATGTTTTATAGGGGATGAGAATGTACCTAGAACTTAGTTTGAATGTTTTTACTGTAGAACATGTGGATAATGTAATAACAGTATAGAGGGGAATACATTGACTAAAACCTTCCATTCAGTATGCAATGCTACCTCCATTGGGGGTGCAGTCCTGTGTCCTTTCTCTGCTTTCCTTCCTGATCTAAGAGATTACAGTGGGAGGGGCATAAATACCCTTCTGATGTATGCAAGATGGCAAAGGGAGGACACGTGACTGCACAGCAGCACTGTACAGATAAGGCATGTAGCATTAACATTTTAAGAAAACACACATGCTGCACTAAACATGGACCTAAAACAGAGAGGATCAAAGTAATTAATTAATTAATGTTTCTTTAACTACTTGCCGACCGCCCACCGCAGTTATACGGCGGGACGGTGGCACAGCTGGGCGAGAGCACGTAGCTCTACGTCCTACCTTTAGCAGCCGCTAGGGGGCGCATGCGCGCCGCCGGCGGCCCGCACGCGCGCCCCCACTCGTCCCCCCGAGTCCCGCGCACGTGCCTGGCGGGCGCGAACGCCACCGGGCACGCGCGCTTGTTCGTTACAGAGCGGGGAACGGGAGCTATGTGTGTAAACACATAGCTCTCGTTCCTGTCAGCGGGGGAAACACTGATCTTCTGTTCATACAATGTATGAACAGAAGATCAGTGATTTCCCCTAGTGAGTCCACTCCCCATACAGTTAGAACACAAGCAGGAACACACTTAACCCCTTCCCTGCCCCCTAGTGTTAACCCCTTCACTGCCAACGGCATTTTTATAGTAATCCAATGCATTTTTATAGCATTGATCGCTATAAAAATGCCAATGGTCCCAAAAATGTGTCAAAAGTGTCCGATGTGTCCGCCATAATATCGCAGTACCGAAAAAAAACGCTGATCACCGCCATTACTAGTAAAAAAAAAATATTAATAAAAATGCCATAAAACTACTCCCTTTTTTGTAAACGCTATAAATTTTGCGCAAAGCAATCAATAAACGCTAATTGCGTTTTTTTTAACGAAAAATATGTAGAAGAATACGTATCGGCCTAAACTGAGGAAAAAAAATGTTTTTTTATATCTTTTTTGGGGATATTTTTTATAGCAAAATGTAAAAAGTATTGCATTTTTTTCAAAATAGTCGCTCTATTTTTGTTTATAGCGCAAAAAATAAAAAACCACAGAGATGATCAAATACCACCAAAAGAAAGTTCTATTTGTGGGAAAAAAAGGACGCCAATTTTGTTTGGGAGCCACATCGCACGACCGCGCATTTGTCAGTTAAAGCGACGCAGTGCCGTATCACAGAAAGTGCTCTGGTCTTTGACCAGCAATATGGTCCAGGGTTAAGTGGTTAAAAGCACTGGAGCAGCTGCACAGAACAGTGGCTGGGGAGGGGAGGAGATTGGCTTCACAATTCACACACAGACTATGAAAATGACAGGGAGAGAGGGGCAAATGCAGAGACGCAGAGGAGAGAACATTATGATGGAGACATGTAATCTGACCACGCTATCGTGGATCAACAGCCATGATAAGTGTGGTCAGTACACACAGGGGAACACAGGAACAGGTAGGAACAGGCAGAATCAACCAGGTATTTTACAACACTGCAAGAAGCACCTTCCTTAGCTTTAAAGGATAGGAGGGTTTAAACTTTAAGGCTGTCAGTAAATCGGCCTCTACAAATCTAGCAGTGCCTTAAAATAGAGAGCAACTCAGCATGTGCAGAGCAGGAGTTCCCATTCAGCGCTTCTGGTTGTGGCTGTTTTTTTGTGTATTCCTGGATTTTAAACAGTGTAGGCACTTGTTTGTAAAGTTTTACATTGCTACACCTGCAGCGGGGCCAGCCTGAAGTGATCTAGCAGGACTTAAAGTGGATGCAAACTCACTGTCATCATTTAAAATTCAGTAATACAGTGTATACCTGTAAGGATATACATGCCTCCTGCATGTATCCTGTATTTATCCTTATCTTTCCAAACTCACCCCTATAGCGGTGCAGAGCCCCGCAATACTGCTGATTGTATGGGCGTATCTTCTTTCCGGAACTCGATAGGCAGATTCGTGATGTTAGAGGACTCCTCCGCCCACCACTACACTCCCCTGGCCAGCCAGCGAGAGACTGAAGTGCATGTACAGGAGTGACAGAGCGCATTCTGTGAAGAAGCAGAGCACACTCATGTTACTCCTGCGCATGTGCAGAAGAAACAGCAATCAAAAGAGAAGGATTATAAAGAGCTGAGGCAAAGCCATTGTGATAACTATTATACAGAGAGAAGAGAGAAGAAGAGAGAAAATGGGCCAAGTCCCACGGTCTCTGTCAATGGAAGCAGCTGTGAGAAACAGGAGCTAGCATGCATGGCACTGGAATTGCGCTGTTTCCCGCATCACACTAGTGTGAACCCAGGGTTAAAGTATTTGTAAACTGCTACCTTGTAAAACAACCCATTCAGTTTAAAATAGAAATGCAAGGCAAAACATGTATGTGTACAGTATACATTGTATGTATGTATGTATATATATATAATTTGTTTTTAATAAGCGATCACATGACCTATGGTTGGTGACATCACAAGGGGGCAGTGCCACCAGGTGATGTCATCCGGTGGCCCCGTCTCTTTTCTATTTAAGAACTGTCACATGGCGGAGCAGGCATTTGGCAGTTAGCCTTCAAAGCGGGCGGATCGTTTTTTTCCCAGTTCTTTTTCCGTTTTCTTCCGGTTCTGGCGATGCGGCAGGCATCGTGATTGATGACAGATCTACATCGGGGATTTTTGCTTTTTATTAAAGGAATTATCAAAAATTGCCTCCTGTCTTTATTTATTTTTGACACTTTTTTTGGTGAATGATGGGTGCAATTGATTGTTAAAGGGGGCTTCCCGATTCTGATAAGCCCCCTGCCCGTAGACCCCCACAACCACCACCCAGGGTTGTGAGGAAGAAGCCCTTGTCCTCATCAACATGGGAACAAGGTGCTTTGGGCCGCAAACCACGCCCCCATGTTGGGGGCATGTGGCATGGTATGGTTTAGAATGGGGGAGCGCTCGCTCGTCCCCCCCCTTTCCAGGCCTCCCAGGCTGCATGGTCGGATAAGGGTCAGGTATAGATTTTGGGGGGACCCCACATTTTTTTTCTTCATTTTGACATAGGGTTCCCCTTAAAATCCATACCAGACCCAGAGAGCCTGGTATAAATAGGGGGACCCCCATGCTGTTTTTTTCTTAAATTTACCATTGCTGGCTAATTCGGCAAAGTTTTTTATTTGTTTTTTAAGCAGTTAGCGAGGAAGCCTGCTGACAGCTGATGACTCATCCGTTGGTAAGGACGCGGTGTTCGGGTCAAACTTATGCTCGGCCCAAACCATTCGCTCATCCCTATTCAGCAGGAGACAGTACACTGTGTGTGTGTTTAGCACAAATCGGACCAATGGAATAGAGGCAGACTGTGCTCCCAAATAGAATGCGAAGATGGAAACTGAGCACACTGGGAAGGATGTGCTTTCATGCCGAGCATGGTCAGTTTTAAATAGGAAAGCAGAGGGACTGGCCAGCTCCCAGGTGTTACACACAAAGGAAGGAATACAAACAGAACTGGATACTTTTTCATACAAGTACATGGTACAAAATTGGAGTATTGCCTCATGTAGAAAATAATCAAAAACTATAACATCGTACCATCATCCAGATTAATGTAGAAGAGAGGGAGGGTAGGGGCAAAAGAATAGTTGCTGAAGCTAGACTTAGGAGCATGCCCACCCAAATGTTGGTGGACTATCTTGGTACTGATAAGGAAGAATAAAAACAGATGCATAAAAAGGGATTTATTAAGATAAAAATTTACAATCATACAGATCAAAGATTGGACGAAGTCTCTACTAGTTTCACAGGGATACCGCTTCTTCAGGAGAGCCAATCTATAAAAATACATAACACAATAAAATCATATGATATATTTCATCATAAATAAAGATAACATAGAAAGCAGTAGTGGTAGCTTACCAGATGAGTAAAAAAACAGGTCCGGTGGCGGGCCGCCCAGGTAATTCCCCCCGCGGCAAGTACATGGTACAGCAGGCACAAAGCAGGAATATGTAACTATGATGTAATATACACTTTAACCATAAATAATGGGCCTAGAATTATTGCTCTCATTCAGGCGTGCTTGGTGATATGTAATGTGTGTAGCACAATCAATGTTTTGGTGTGTAGACAACCCAGCACATGCATTTATGTTCTTCCATGTGTGTGGGGGGGGGGGGGAGAAGCTCACATTTTTTGGAGGGGATTTTAAGTGCTTGGGTGTAACTTTATAGGTTTTTTTTACACCTTTTTACTTTTTTTCTAAAGACCCCTGATGTCTCGCCTGCCCTCTAGTAAAGCTAATGCATATATAATATATTGGTTTTTTATAAATAGTGACGTGTAAAATGTAAAATGACAGGGTGATAGTTTAGGTTACTTGTTGCACTGCACTTTCTGAAAGATCTATACTGCTGGGTATGTGAAGCACATGTGAGCAGGAACACATTGATTACATTTGCAGGCAGTAATAAGGAGTAAAATAGGAATTATTACGTCTGTTTTACTATTGGTTGTGCAGGGAATTAATTACACATTTATTGTCCTTCAATTTCCTATCTGCCTCCTTTTTCACTCTCTACGGCCAGTTATTCCTCTTAAGCCTGATACACACAATGAGATTAATCGGACTAATGATTGTCCAATTTGTTTTTGCATTATATTCTCCATAAAAAAAAAAAAAGAGAATACTAAAGTTACAAGAATTCTCGTACGGCAGAATAAAAATTCAGAAGTGATGTATTGTATTTTATTTTCGGATGAAAACTGTACCGATTTGAATGAAAATTGTATGATCTGGTATCGTACGAGAACAATTTTCATGCTTTTGCACAAATCAGCTCTCGAATACTGTGTACTAATAATCAGTATGATTGCTTCGAAAGTAGCATTTTTCGTACAATTTTCTGATCGTGTGTACTATTCTTTAGGTTTAAGGTTATTCTGAACGCTTTTCTACTGACAGTTAAAAACATGCCTAAAGCTGCGTTTTTTAAATTTTCAGGCACGCCAAGCCTTTGGGCGTTTATTCATTTCATTGGCCAGATATCTAATTCATTCTAGCCATTGAAATTAATAAACGCTCAAGTGCTAAACACACCAAGCATTTAGGCGCCCACACCTTCCTCTCCTGAAAAGCTTAGGTGTGCATGGACACATAGGCTAACATAGAGGGGCATTTAATGACAGAAAAAAAAAGTCAAACGTCTGTAAAATGGACATTTGACAGCTGCAGTGTGCATGAGAAACAAACATTCACCACAGCTCAGACGCCCAGCATCCTCAAATGACTGTGCAGACACAGTGCTCACTGACAGCTCCTTCTCGCCATCCACAATAGACAAGTATACAAAGTGGTATCAAAAAGTTTTGAGACTAGTTTTGTAAGCCAACAGATGGCAGCACAAGGCTGCATAAACAATCACGGAGCACCAACCTTCATAAGTTAGTGTACAAAAATACATAATTCTTTGTACATCGGGAGCTGTGCAACTGGTGCTAGCCTGACCATGTGTGTTACCATGTCTGCTATTTCATCATGGTTTTTCAGGCGGTTTAGCGCTAAAAATAGCGCCTAAATACCGCCTGAAAAACTCCTGCCCTGCAGTCTGAGTGTGAAAGCCCGAGGGCTTTCACACTGAGACGATGCACTGACGGGACCTTTACAGCATCTTTAGAGCTGTGTGTTTACTGCTCCTCCACCGCTCCTACACCGCGGCTATACTGTCGGCAATGCGCCTCTGCAGAGGCGCATTGCCGATGGTATTAACCCTTTTTAGGCCGCTAGCGGGAGTTAAAACCGCACTGCTAGCAGCGAATACCGACGCAATTCCGACGGTATATCGCCGCTATACCACCACCGCACCTCCCGCCCCGGTGTGAAAGGGGCCTAAGTTATAACAAAGAGCAAATGTGGAATTCTCATGAAACTAGGAAAATCTGTCACAGAGACATTTGATATGATTCAGCAAGTTTACGGTGAGTCATTAAAGGTGTTTTGAGTGGCATGCACGCTTCATGAGTGGAAGAACATCAGTGAAAGATGATGAGAGATCAGGAAGACCTTAAATGAGCTCAACCCTTGAAAATGTCAAAACCATTCAGCAACTTGTGCGTGATGATAATCGGAGAACAATCATGCTTGCCACTCAAAACACCTCAAAGGGCTCATTGCAGCATTGCCATAAACATGCTGAATCATGTCAAATGTCTCTGTGGCAGATTTGCCCACTTTCACACAGAATTTCACGTTTGCTCTTTGTTCCAACTTGCTGTCCATGATGAAATACAGTGGGGATCGAAAGTTTGGGCACCCCAGGTAAAAATTTGTATTAATGTGCATAACGAAGCCAAGGAAAGATGGAAAACTCTCCAAAAGGCATCAAATTACAGATTAGACATTCTTATAATATGTCCAAAAAGTTAGATTTAATTTCCATCATTTACACTTTCAAAATTACAGAAAACAAAAAAATGTTGTCTGCAAAAATTTGGGCACCCTGCATATCTTGTACTGCCCCCTTTGGTAAGTATCACAGCTTGTAAACGCTTTTTGTAGCCAGCCAAGAGTCTTTCAATTCTTGTTTGAGGTATCTTTGCCCATTCTTCCTTACAAAAGTCTTCCAGTTCTTTGAGATTTCTGGGCTGTCTGTCACGCACTGCTCTTTTAAGGTCTATCCATAGATTTTCAATTATGTTGAGGTCAGGAGATTGTGAAGGCCATGGCAAAACCTTCAGTTTACGCCTCTTGATGTAATCCCTGTGGATTTTGAGGTGTGTTTAGGATCATTATCCATTTGTAGAAGCCATCCTCTCTAACTTTTTCATAGATGGCATCAAGTTACCATCCAAAATTTGCTAACATTTTATTGAATCCAATTTTCCTTCTACTCCTGAAATGTTCCCTGTGCCACTGGCTGCAATACAATCCCAAAGCATAATTGATCCATGCTTAACAGTTGGACAGAGGTTCTTTTCATTCAATTCTGTGTCCTTTCTTCTCCAAACGTACCTTTGCTCATTCCCGACGAAAAGTTTGATTTTAACCTCATCAGTCCACAGAACTTGTTTCCAAAATGCATCAGGCTTGTCTATATGTTCATTTGCAAAGTTCAACCGCTGATTTTTGTGGTGAAGACGTAGAAGAGGTTTTCTTCTGATGACTCTTCCATGAAGACCATATTTGTACAAGTGTCTGCCATTTTGAATTGCTTTTCTCACAATCCTGCGAGCTGTTCTGTCTGATATTTTTCTTGGTCTTCCAGATCTTGCTTTAAATTCCACTGTTCCTGATGATTGCTATTTTATAATTACATTCCAAACAGAGGATATTGACATCTGAAAACGTTTTGCCATCTTCTTATAGCCTTCTCCAGCTTTGTGAGCATCAACTATTTTCAGTTTCAGTTTTGTAGACAACTGCTTAGAAGAACCTATGGTGCTGATTGTTGGGGCAAGGTCAGATGAGTTTGGACATTTAAAAACTTTGAGATTGACATCACTTGGTCTTCCCAGACGATGATTAAGAACAATCCATGACACTGGCAGGTCTCAGCTTTGCAAAGGGAGCAGTGCATGCTATAAATTCTGCAGGCTTCCCAAACTTTTGCAGACGCCATTTTTTTGGTTTTCTGTAATTTTGAAAGTGTAAATGATGGAAATAAAATCTAACTTTTCTTGACATATTATAAGAATGTCTAATCTGTAATTTGATGCCTTTTTAAGATTTTTCCATCTTTCCTTGGCTTCGTTATGCACATTAATACAAATTTGTACATGGGGTGCCCAAACTTTCGATCCCCACTGTAGTAGATGTGATAACACTAGGGGTGGCCGGTCCATTAAGACCTCTCTGTGACCAATGGATAGATTCATGCATTGCATGAAACTATCCATGGCTGGCGCTGCCACCCCCTATTTACGCGTCTGGCCCCTTTTCGGACACGGTCGCCTGAATTCCAGAGGCGGGGGTGTTTTTTTGAAGCACCCGATTAGAGGCAGAGCCTCCAATAGGCTTAAAAAAAGGTGGACTTAGAGTGCAGAGCAGTGCACTTGCAGGCCACCCAGATGTGTTAGAAAAGCAAATGAATATATGCTTTACTAACACTGAACTGCCAATCAGGTAGCACGGGTCTAATACTGGTCACATGTTTGGCTGAAGGCACAGGTACCCCAATTGAATGTCTAGCAGACCAAAGAAGAGAGGAGACAGGAGACATCCCACAGCTTACCACCGTCACCAGCTGCCTGACCCGCCACTAAGATGGGGGTAAGTGCCAGGCAGACAGCAGCGGCATTTGATGGGCACAAGTGATGGCATTTGATGGGCACAAGTGGTTGCATTTGATGGGCACAAGTGGCAGCATTTGATGGGCACAAGTGGTGGCATTTGATGGGCACAAATGCTGCATGTGACAGGCAGAGTGGCTGTATATGATGGGCACAATGAGGCTGCAATTGATGATTTGTTTACAGTACTTTACAGTTTGTATGCGCCCCCCTCCAAAAGAATTTGAGCACCATCCGCCACTGGAGAATGCACGTGGTCAGAATATCACCAGTTGCACAACTCTCAAAACTTTTTGATACAACCTCATATAGCAACAGCACGTCTTCAGAATCCAAAAAGATCTTTGTTTGTAACAGTTAAAACCCATATTTAGTGGTTCCGCCGAGAACGGGCCTTAGTTTTCTGCCAGTGGAACTGCAGCTTCTCTACTGCTGCCAATTTTTGTTTATCGTTGGCAGTCACTGCTCTCTACCCTCCAGCCCCTGCCATGAACAGCTTCTGTTCTGCCTCTTCTTTACCACCATCGTCCACAATTAGCTGCCATTCTGGTAATCCCCATGATGTATTTTGAAAGTGCACAATATTTCTAGTGTCACAAAGGTTAAAAAAAAAAAAACACAGCAGTTTGTGGTTGCAGAAGTATTCAGTTCCTTTTGTCGATAAATAGTAGAGCCACTTTTGGTGACAATTTTAGCCTGAGTGCTTTAGGATTAGTTTATTCTCGATTTGCATTTCTCATTCTTGCAAATTTTGCCCATTTTCCTTGAAAGAAATGCTTTGACTCTTTCAGGCATAACAGCAATTTTCAGGTGTTGGTAAAGATTTTCTTAGACGCAAATAATGAAAATATTCCTAAGAGATTCTGATACCTCAAATAGATTCTAACTTTTTTCTTCCTAGTATGTATGCATGTGAGATAGGGAACTTAAATAGGATGCTCCCTGAGGGCAGAGACTGATGTGAAAGTACAATGTGTAAAACTGCTGTGTAAAATTGTTGGTCCTATAAAAATAGCTAAAATAAATAAAAATTCACAGATTGTTAATCATATATTTATTTAACAGATAATTAAAGCATTATTTACATAAAATAAAACCAACTTTTTTTTAAATTATACCTCGTGCAATGTTTGAAGGTGACTGTGTATTATAAAAATATGCACATCTGATTGCTTGCCAAACATAGATAACATTTTATATACAAACATATAGCATTTTTAAAGTTGAACTAAATTGATTTCATGAAAGTTTAGTCTGCAAAGCAGAACCAAAACTTCTATTGAAAATAGAAGTTGGAAACATCTCCCCAAGGTGATTTCTCCTTACACTGAAAAAGGGAAATATATCTCCACAAAGGGAAACTGACAGTATCATATTTTAATATAGACAAAAGTTGTTAATATTCTCCACTCAAATCTTTTGTCGTAGTTTGGTACCTTAATCCTGTTTACATTGGTTTGGATAACTGTCAATTCTAATACCAGCACGGCACCATTATAGATAAATGGACAAAAACTGGAAAAACCCTTTTAAGCTGCAGTGACCCTGGAAGGTCTTGGCTGTTGGCAAGCTCCAAGGGAGTATATCCCACACTGGGGTCTTAAGAAGTACACTTCTTTAACAGTAGGGTATATATATATTTAGTGTGTATTTACATCAAGCAATTTTGACTTGGGGTTCTCAATGTTTAGTGTTAAACACACAAGATATAGTTCATGCATTTTACAATACAACTTCCATAACTAATGTTATCCTAAAGGGAACAAAAAATGCAAGCCACATGAATAGTGATTGTCTCCTGCTCCAGCCATATTATTTAGGTATAAAACTATAGATACTTTACATTGCACTAAATGTTGCATTTCATTGAGATTCATCACATATGTATGCAGCAAAGTTTGACTAGTGCCACCCAACCTTCTCCTAAAGTCTTGCTGTCATGCATTTTTTTGGAAGTTCAGCTTTACGCTGGTGGATGCTTTTCCCAAGAAATCATATGAGCAACACATATTTAGCTCCATTCACCCAAGTCATGCATTTTTTTTTGTTTTTTTTGTAGTTCAGCTTTAAGCTGGTGGATGCTTTTCCCAAGAAACTACATGAGCAACACATATTTAGTACCATTTACCCATATACTGTATTTAGGTCATAAAAGTCCATCTAGTCCAACCAATTAAAAAACAAAACAAAAAACACACAAATAGAAAACCTCCATATACAGTAATTAATCATTTACCCATAGTTCATCCAGAGGAAGGCAATAAAAACAATAAAGTATAGTTCAATTTGCTCCAGTGGGGGAAAAATGTATTACTTTCTGATCACCCATGAGGCAATCTGGTATTCCCTGGATCAACTAACCCACTATTACTTCTAAATATTAATAGCCAGTTATATTTTGTGCATTTAGTAATGCACCCCTCTCTTTCTTAAAACATTCTACTGAGCTGGCCAGAACTAGTTCTTGAGGGAGTCTATTTCAAATTTCCACAGCTCTTACTGTGAAGAAACCTTTCTGTATATGAAGGTTAAATCTCGTTTCCTCTAGACATAAAGAGTACCCCCCTTGTCCTCTGCAATGAACTGAAAGTGAATAACTCTATACCACGTTCACTACATGGACCACGTGTATTTATACAGTGTCAAAAATAATTATTTGATCCCCTGCAGACTTTGTAAGTTTACCACTTTCAAAGAAATGAAGGGTCTATAATTTTTATCATAGATGTATTTTAAATGATAGAGACAGAATAATAACCAAAAATTCAGAAAAAAAACAACAACATAATACAAATGTTATAAATCGAGTTGCAGTTGAGTGAGTAAAATAAGTATTTGATTCCCCTACCAACCAACAATATTCTGGCTCCCACAGACTGGCTACAGTATGTGCTCATGTGGTACAGATTACTCCTGTCAATTTAAGAAAGTGCTTCTAACAACAACCTGTATGTATATAAAAGACACTTGTCCACATAATCTCTTTCTTCAATTTAAACCTAACCATCGTGGGCAAGACCAAAGAGCTGTCAAAGGATGTCAGAGACAAGCTTAAAAAGCTGCACAAGGGCTGGAATGGGCTACAAGACCATGGTTAAAAAGAGTCAACTGTTGGAGCGATTATTCACAAACTTAAAAAATACAAAATAACCATCAATCACCCTCGGTCTCGAGCTCCATGCAAGATTCCCCCTCATGGGGTAAGGATGATCAGGAGAAAAGTGAGGGATCAGCCCAGAACTACACGGGGGGAGCTTGTGAATGGTCTCAAGGCAGTTGGGTCCAGTCACCAAACAAACCATTGGTAACACAATATGCCGCCATGTATGGAAATCCTGCAGCGCCCGCAAAGTCCCCCTCCTCAAGAAGGCACATGTACAGACCCATCAGAAGTTTGCCAATGATCTCAGGGATCCTCAAACTATAGCCCTCCAGCTGTTGCAGAACTACACATCCCATGAGGCGTTGTAAAACTCTGACATTCACAGACATGACTAGGGCATAATGGGAATTGTATTTCCTGAACAACTGGAGGGTCATAGTTTGAAGACCCATGATCTAAATGATTCAGAGAAGTATTGGGAGAAAATGCTGTGGTCAGATAAGACCAAACTTGAGCTATTTGGCATTAACTTGACTCGCTATGTTTGGAGGAAGAAAAATGTCGACTATGGCCCTAAGAATACCATCCCTACAGTCAGGCACGAGGTGGAAACATTATGCTTTGGGGATGTTTCTCTGCTAAAAGGTACAGTCTGACTTTGCTGCATTGAGGGGCCAATAGCTGGGGCCATGTATTGTAAAATCTTGGATGAGAACCTTCTTACTGAAGATTGGTCATGGATGAGGCTTCCAGCATGACAATGACCCAAACCATATCATCAAGACAACAAAGGAGTGGCTGAAGATGACACGCATTTTGGTCATGGAGAGGCCTAGCCAGTTCTCAGTTCTTAGTACTATAAAACATTTTTTGTAGTGAGCTGAAACTTTAAGTTGCCAAGCGACAGCCAAGAAACCTTAAGGATTTAGAGATTTGTAAAGAAGAGTGGACCAAAATCCCTCCTGAGATGTTTTAAAACATGGTAATCAACTACTATAAACATCTTATCTCTGTGCTTTGTTTTGCTTGGGGATTAAATAATTATTTAACTCACTGAACTGCTACTCAATTTATAACATTTGTTTTCTTCTGCAGGGGATCAAATAATAAATTTTCCCCACTGTAGTAAATTAGCAGCAGTAAGTTTAGCATCCCTAGTGTACTAGCACAATGATCAGTGGCAGCTGTTTTTTTTTTGCGAAGGGCATCCAACGATCTGCCCGTTGACCCCCTGGTCGGGTCACATAGGGCACCCACCACAATCAGTCAGCCAGCCGGGTCACAGGGTTGGTCAGTCAGTAGGTCGGGGGCCCTCACATACCCCATCTCGTGGTCAGTGTTGGCTTCTTTGCTTCTCTCTGTGCTGTTCTCTCCGGCTGCTTCCTCGCTTCCCCTTTATCTCCTCCCTCCTCCTGGCGGCCAATTGGATTAGATCTCCTCTTGGCCAACCGGTGACGGGTCTCATGACCTTCTTCCTGATTATCACGGAGGAAAATCAGTGTTACAATAGCAAATATTCATTCGCTATTGTCACACAGCTGGGTGGGCTTTGGCCACAGTCCTCTGGGCCCCGAGCCCACCCTTTTTTGAAGCCCTGCATGTAGATCAGGAGGCTGGATGCATGGATGGGGGGGTGGCGCTGTGTTCCCCTAATGGACGGGTCGCCACTAACAATGACCACCTTTATTCCTAAGCCAAGTCAAAATACTTTTAAGGGCTAAATAGTTTTAATCATATTATATAGAAATATTCAACACTGATGCCAATATTCATGTGCTCAGGTTTTCCTTATCAGAAAGATTCGTATGGCCTACACAGTTTTTAGAAATAATTAAATGTAACATGCCAGGCTAACATGCCTCAACAATAATTACATTGATAATCACACTGCTTTATCTATACAGGCTGTAATTATATAAAACCACACAACACATGTACTGTATATGAAATGTTTACAAAAAAGAAAAACACAAAATTGTACACAAGCGCCAACAATTTTTCTTAGGAGTGTGAATATATCTGGTGTTTTTTAAAAACATTTGCAAAGCGTTTTGTTGAAAAACAGTGTTTCAATTTTCAGGGCCATACACACGTCAGCACTGTCCTGTTATTCTGCAACTGGCAGGTCCCAAACGGCATTAAAGTGATATTAAAGTGGAGTTCCAACCACAATTAGCATTTTTTAAATGTATGTCCTTTCATCTTGCGTTTTTATAATATAAATCCGGTCACTTACTATTTTACAATCCGTCGCCGCTCCGCATAGTTATTCAAAAAAGATAGTTTATGAAACTATGTCCACACCGTTGTCATTTTGCCTGTGGGCATTGTGAAGCCTACAAGCACTTACTTCCTGGAAGTCTTGGATGGGGAGTGATAATTAGACAGTGCACTGCATCCTGGGAAATGATGACACACATTTCCCAGGAGCATTTGAGGGAGATGATGTCAGAATCCTAGGTGATTTCAAAAGGTAGATTTTGTGGGACCGCATAGCAACATGCATTTCCAGATGAGTAAAAAAATGTTTTTTATTTTTTCCTTTTTTAGATCTAATGAGCACAATGATGAAAAAAAATGGGATGGAAACTCCACTTTAAACGAGAGCTGCACTATTCTAGATAAAATGAGAATCAAAATTGTTTTGCACCCACTTCCGGGCATAGATTCCCGTGGACGTCACACTACTCCCCCCCCCCCGCTGTATCCTGGGAAACACACTGGTCCCAGGAGAGAGCGCACCACGCTACTCACGCATGCGCAGTAGGAAACCGAGCAGTGAAGCCGCAACGCTTGACTTCCCAGTTCCCTCACAGAGGATGGCGGCGGGGGCAGTCGAGAGATGAGTGATTGCTCGGCCTCGGCTGCGGACATTGCGGGCGAGCTGGACAGGTTAGTGTAATTTTTTTGGGAAAATGCTGAATTAAGATCGTGAGGTTGAATCGAGGCTGCATTTTTTAAACGATTAATTATGCAGCTCTATATTAAACCCTTTCTTTTAAGAGCGAAACTTCACTCTCTCAATCAATTTCAAATCTTGTTTAAAGTTATTATTTTTTTTTACATTTCTTCCTGGTGTCCACGCCTAGGCATATGATATCATACATGCCAGGACTCCTCAGGAGGGGTTTTCTCAGCTATAACCTTCTGCCTGCATGCTTGAGTTAAAGGTTGCTGGATTCCAGGAAGTAAATGCTGTATGAATCATCTGCCCTTACTCAAGATGGTCACTGCTAGAAATTCTAGGGGAATGT
This sequence comes from Rana kukunoris, assembly GCA_029574335.1. Taxonomy (NCBI): domain Eukaryota; kingdom Metazoa; phylum Chordata; class Amphibia; order Anura; family Ranidae; genus Rana; species Rana kukunoris. The sequence continues at coordinate 115,174,830 of CM056057.1, forward strand.
TTTTCAAAGTGCAAAAAAAAATACATGAAGACATGGATGGATGGGAGATTTTTCTTTGAATCGTAAAAAGGCCATTAAAAGGAATTCAGGGAAGCAGCATTGAGAGAACAGAATCCAGCTGCATTAAAAGCTGCAAGTGGTAGGGTAATAATTATAACACATAGTTGGCTGGGGGATGCATATTTTATTGTGCCTAATGTGTTCAACTAAAAAATGCTGTAGGGTAAATATATCTTTAAACAGCAGTGATTTTTTAAATCTTCTATTGTGTATGCATTATTCTAAAATAGTCCCAGAAAAGCTGTGTTAAAGAAAGACCACACTCACTAGCAAAAACAGAATAATCAGTTTCTAGATGTGTTATAAGATAATACCCTATGTTCTGTCAGGAGAGGAAATCTCTCAGCAGGGTAACTTGTTCTGGTGACAGCTATCAAAGGTAGGATCACACATATATATATATACACACACTATGTGAAGATTATTTACACTTCTTTTTTCAACTTATATTATTATTATAATTAAAGGGTAATATCGCCATCATCCTTTTGCACTCTATCCAAAAACATGAAAAAAAAAATGCTTCCAGCTCCACTTTGAAGCCATTATAACATACCAAGATGTCAACATTAAGATCAGGCACATGCTAGTTGGAAGTACTTTCCTTCCTGCCGAACGTACGCATATATGTGACCTCATGGAAGTGGGTCTTTATCAGTGAGGTCACATATATAAGCTGTTGTATTTGTGTCAGTGACAGCTCTGAGTCTCGTACTAATGATTGGGAGATAGAAGGCCAGCTTCCCCATCACCTGATTGTTGGTATAGGCTCTGAATGGCACAAAGGGCAGGCTGCACAGTGGCACAGTAATCAGATACTGTACAGCCCGCCCCTGTGTTGTTCTCGCCTCTTAAAGGGGTTGTAAAGACAAAAATATTTTCCTCTTAAATGATAGTCTTACAGTAGCTGATAAAGTAAAAAGTAATGTTTTGCATTATAACTAGTTTGATACCTGTTGAAATCGAGCTGTTTTATTCACCTCCGTCACTCCTGAATCGTTATTCTCACTGACTTCCTGGTTTGCGGTGCTCGTTCATTCTTGCTACATCACAGCATAATGGGAACTACAGTTCCCATTAGGCTTAGCTTCCGTGCCTGTGAGGGATTATGCCGCGTACACAACGTTGAAATAAAACAACGTTTTAAAAAACGTCATTTAAAAGGATCGTTGTGTGGGCAAAACGTAGTTTTATGTCTTCTGAAAAACAAGCCAAATTTTTTTTCGAACATGCTTCAATTTTTTATGTCGTTTTTCAGAATGTCGTCTTTTGTTTCACAAAAAATCATCGTGTGTGGGCAAAACGACAATTAAAACAACGTTTTTAAACCCGCGCATGCTCAGAAGCAAGTTATGAGACGGGAGCTTCAATGGAACAGAGTGCCGTCGAACGTGGTGTACGTAACCACGCTTTGCAAGAGCATTTTCAGAAAACGATGGTGTGTAGGCAACGTCGTTTTTTAAAATGAAGTTTGAAAAACGTTCTTTTGTTTTGTGAGATAAAACAATGTTTTTTTACATCACAAAAAGCGATCGTGTAACCCTGGGCCAATTATGTGGGTGCCACCAGATGATTTTGGGTCATTGCTCTATGGTGAGTGTGGATCCTGGGGGCTGGCGGGATGGGGAATCTTCACTTCTTCACTCCTCTCTCTCTCTTTCTTCTCCTCCTATTTCCTACTTTGCTTTCCTTCCTCTCTTAATTTCTCTTTGGAGCTTTCGTTTTGTGGGATCTACACAGAGCTCAAGGAATGTTTCCACTGAGGTCTAGTACATTACATCCTGAAAACATTCAAGGCTAGACCAACCATTTGCTCTCCTGAGTAACCGGTGAGAATTTAACATCCAGTTTGTACTCCAAGAATCTGAACTCACTCAGGAAAAGTTTTGTTTCTCCGCTATTGGTTATTGTTAAGACTTCATATTCCTTGTCTCATTGTTCTGTGGTCATAATGATCTCCACATTTATTGTATGGTTTATTGTTTTCTCTGATAATATACAATAAACATATTGAAAGAAAAAAAACGATTGTGTGTACACGGCATAAGAGAGCATCTTCACGCAGGGCTGTAGTCATAGGGAGGGGGTGAGCACATTCTGCTTTCCACCATGCAAAACTGCTCAGATGCTGGTGGAGAGCAAGAAGAGGAGAGACAGGAAATGGCATTTTCAAACCCGGATTACTGTATTTTGGAGGTCAAAAGGAAAAAATGATAAGGTAAGTGATATTTAAATGCTCTAGCTTGCAGCAATCAATTGATCTAATAAAAAACAAACCTTTAGTGTTCCTTTAAATGGATACAATGCATCTTTTTCTCCTTGCTAGATGAGAAATTGTAAACAAATGTGTGTGTAAAAAAAATAATACATATCTATATATGCACACACACACACACATATATATATATATATATACATATATACACACACACACACAATGGCTAGAACAGGATTTGATCTAGGTCAGTGTAAGCTTCCAGACTTTTTAAATTTAGTATAAGGCGGCGTACACACGATCGGACATATCCGATGAAAACGGTCCGCGGACCATTTCCATCGGATATGTCCGATCGGGAGTTTGATCCGATGGCGTGTACACACCATCGGATCAAATTCCCCGCCGCCGGACGGCGCGGTGACGTAGTGGTGACGCGGCGGTGACGTTGCCGCCGCCGCGTCACCGCACCAGGAAGTAAAACACTTCCGCGCATGCGCCGAATCCATTCGGCAGCGGCGCGGCGGCGGTGGGGGCCGACATGTCTGCTGGTAAGTGTACTAACCAGCAGACATGTCGGGCGGACAGATTCCCACCGGATAGATTTCAAAGCTTGCTTTGAAATCTGTCGGGTGGAGAAATCTGTCCGCTAGCCCATACACACGAGCGGAGATGTCTGCTGAAACGGTCCATCGGACCGTTTTCAGCGGACATATCCCCTCGTGTGTACGCGGCCTTAGTGTCAAATAGTGTCAGTGAGTTTTAAGTAAGATAAGTAAGCAAAAAGCATGCTAATGTTCCTAGGCCCTTCTGGGTATAAACAACAAATATCATACATATATAACCCGCTATCTCCAGGAGCAGGAGAATTTATTTTGGTTAGTTTCTTGGTGATAGGTTTTGAAAACAGCAAGAAATAGGGGGTGTGTGCCTTTCCTCCAATCAGCTGTCTCACAAGGCAAGAATCCACACCCACAGGTGAATCAGGAAGAGCAAACTCAAACAGGACATGCACAGCATTGACAATTTTAATTCTCAAACGTGCAGCTTGCCAATCAGGACCTGGCCACACCAAGCCCTGCCCACTGCTCTATGAACTTGCAGCACTGCCGCTGTTGCGAAAACCCTCCAACTGTAGGCAGCAGTCTCTGCGAAGGGTAGCACATGAAACACAATTACTGTAAGGAAGAATTCTACACATATTCTGGATGTGTCCAAATTGACAGCTTTTTGGACAGCGGTCCGCACCATATCCCAAAAATGTACTGACTTTAAGATCACCAAATGACCCGGCATTCTTTTTATTACACGTTTCCACAATGTCGACTAGAACCTACAAAAAATCTGTATTACATAATTTATTAAATGCAGCTAAATCCTGCATTCCCTTACTCTGGAAACAGCAGAACCCACCGACCACATCGTTATGGCTGAAGAAAGTGGAAGACAAACAGGATAGACTTGATAATGACTGCGACTGACAGACATGAGACATACAAGAAATCGTGGACTCTCTGGAACTTGTTTATTTACTCAAACGAGGGTAGGTCCCTACTCAGGACATGATCAATAGCATGGGTGCTGGGCATGGGAAGTATTGCGTACATGACCAAAGTGCCATCCGTATCTAAGCCCAGTTGCCACCCCTTCCCAACCCCCCTCTGGCTTCTCTCGCTTTCCTAGTTTTTCTTATTTTGTCTATTATTAATTTAATTATTAAGATAGGATTATAAGGAATGGAGCAGGGTCTCTATGATATGTGGATAGGTATGAGGTGGAAATCCCAGGCCGCCACAACCCGCACAGCATCAAAATGAGGGGACACACCAGCTATGAGAAACCAAGGTTATTGATTGGTGTAATGTGATTCCATATTCGTCATCATTAAGAGGCTGCAACCTCATCTACTGTAGGATACTGTCACTGTATGTGAACCTTGTTCATTCCTGAAAAGTTTATTAAAATTATATTTGCAAAAAAACATCACCAAGTGTGGTACCATCAAGTTTGGTAAGAAGATAGCAGGAGAATACAACGTTTTGTACACATCAATGCCCCATGAAAATCCCCTCATATCATTTCATACAAGAAAAATATTTTTATAACATATTTAGAAGATGTATGATAAAAATTAGTAGGACAACTGGTACTGATCAGTTACATTGGTGGATTTAATATTATATTTTAGTATTTCTACAGCATTAGCATGTACGCGCTGGATGCTTGACCAGAGCCAACATCATTTCAGTGAGACAAGGCATTTTTGAATTTTTGAATTAACTTATGACTACTACAATCACACTTTTTTAAGCCATAAAAATCTTTTGCCGTCTTTGTATAATAGTACAACAGATAGGACATTTATCAAGAGCTTCAGCACAATCTGAGCACACAACAAGGTGGCCACAGGGAATGAACACCATAGACACAGGCTTGTCCATACACACTTTGCAGATTTTTTCCTCCTCTAGCTTCCTGAGCTTTTCTTCAATGCTGTTCTCTGTAACATAGAAAAAAAATACCAATATTACTGAATAGGATTAAAAACAATATCAGACTACTGTAATACACTATAGCAGGACAAACTATTTAAGCATATATATATATATATATATATATATATATATATATATAAATAAAATATCACCCTCTACCTTTAGGTAGGTGCTAGAGTAGGATTTTTCTAGGTTTAAACTATCAGTTCAGGCAAATTTAGGCAGGCCTGTGCTTTAGGCTAGGCCTGTTTGTTTTGATCTGGGACTGAGAGTGTTTAGTGCAGTAGTGGGTGCGCTTGATCACCTGGGCTCTGACTCAGAGGCGGCTCCCCTGCTTTCAGAAAGATTGTTCTGGAACAGAGGCTTGACTATATAACCTCTGGCTCATTGTCTCAGAGGTTATATATGGGGGTCTGGCAGCAGGGCAATTTGGTGGATGTTTGTAACTCGTAACAACCTACAGCTATATTATATATATAATTATTACTATAACAATAAGAACCAGTGTTGGTTAACTGGCTAATAAATTTTAATTTTTATACATATATAATATACACACATATAGACACATGTCCACATGATAGCACTTAAAATGGCATATATCCCATACCTCTTTCAAATCACATACAATTCTCATTTATATTTCATATCACATATTATATATTTACAATTTAAAATAACTATTCTACTTAAAAACATATTCTTATTTTTATTTTTAGCACTATGATTTCTTATCTTGTATACTAGGCTTTTACTGTTTATTTAAATATGCCCTGCCAGCAGCCCTCAATGTGATCACGCACCCAGGTGAAGCCGATTCCATGGCATGCCCAGGGTTAATTACATCATCTATTTAAACTGGCTGCTAACGTCAGAGTATCAGCTGATGAAGGAGGCGTGCCAAAGCCTCCTGAAAAGCATTCCGATTAGCTATCACAATAGTGGGCTGTTCCCCCGGTGTGACAGCTTCATACCTCCACGCCAAACAACCCAGCTGGCGTTCCTCCCAGATCCCACGAGGCTTCAGCTCCCCGCTGACACCAGGCAATCGCAGCTCCACAATACCGGGACACAGCGGTGGTTTCTGCCTTCCATGCTGGAAAAGGTTAGCCCCCCACTAACAGAGCATTATGTGAGTGCGTATAAATTTGTCACACTATTTGTTATATATTTACATCTACTAAACATGTATTTCAATATATTAGCCACCTTGTCTCACTAGACAACTTTCTTAGTTGTACTTTATAAGCATTTGAAAACCTATCAGCGTTGGATAACCAAACTGCTAATTTCTCTTATTTCCATCTGAGCTGCCAGTTGAGACAGATGCGGGCAAATTCTTTACAAACAGTTCTTTACAGTTGACTAAACACTCTTTGGTTTTGTGATAAACTTCATCAGGTGATTTTGCTCTGTACAATAGTTGTGCAGTGCCATTCTATATGTGCCCGTGATTTTATCAGCTTTTTTTAACCTTATTAAAGTCTTTGCAAATCTACACTTAGTAGGCACTTTTGTTCTCATCTGGCATGGGGGCACTCATGCATGCCCACTCCCAAGCCCTGTTGTGTGTGTTCATAAGACACACAGAGCAGGGCTCAGCCCCACACCCTACTCTTTCACCAATGGCTCCTGCTGCTGTATCTGAGACAATGAGAACTAAAAAACCCTTAGCTCTCATGTACATCGCTGGATCGTGATCAGGCTTAGGTATGTATTTAGAGGGGGCTGCAGTGGATCATAATGCATAGCATGCAGTAAGGTAAAAAGAAAACCTCCGCCTTTACAACAACAAGCATTTACCCTGTATCATTAATGAGAGACTACAATGTTTGTTCAGTGGACATATGTTCTAATGTAATATTGTATTGTTTAATTATTAGTTATGATTTTCAAAATGTTTACATGCTTCCTGTTTAACATTTTATTTTATGAATGAATGCAAAGCTTCCTCTAATTAACTCAGAGATTGTGACATTGTCTGCCCGCATGTCCACCACAGTCAGTCAGAAAAAGCTTTCAGTTCCTAAGCCTCAAGACAACTTTAAATCTATGCAGAACAAGAAAGGGTTCCCCACAAGAAGAGAGCAGCCAAGTCAAACTGGCCTCACAAAGGAAATAGGAATGGGGAAGGCAATCTTGTAAGCAAGTGTTAAAAAAGGAATACCTCTGATAGATGCAAAAGGTGGTTTTTGAGGAGCTGATCAAACTTCTTTTTTAAATATTCATTCTTTATTTCCTTTCATATCATACAAAATTTTCAATTGTTCATTTAAAAAAAACCAGAGGAGACTGTTCGTTATAACTATAAACACATAGTTTAAACATTGATATATATTGTCCTATCATAAATCTTGACTTATATCAGGAGGTGAGTAATCTCTTAGTTAAGGAGGGAACACCCACTCTTTCTCATTCTAGTTGATATTATCGCTTTTACTACTTGGCCCCTCTCCCTTTGACCCTTTCCAGCCGACATTCCTCTCTCCTCAGGTGATACACCCTTTTTTCTCCAGCCATGGCTTCCACATGTCCTCAAAGTCTCTAAGTTTTCCCCTTTTTATATAGACTGCTCTTTCTTTACAGAGGGACTCATTGACTGCCTCAATCCAGTCACTTACTGCCGGTGGTGAAGTTGCCTGCCACCTCATGGCTATTAGTTTTCTAGCTTGGAATAAACATCTTAATATTGCGACTGTGGTATTTCTTTTCTCCTTCCGTTCCTGCCTATAACCCAGTACACACAGTGTGGCCTCCATTTCTAGTGAGATTGTAAATATATCTCTCAAGATGTCCAACACACCCTTCCAGTACCGGACCAGCTTTGGACAGCGCCACACCATGTGTACTAGGTCTCCCTGCCCCGGGCATCTAGGGCATTTATCATCTGGTCTTTTGCCGAATTTAAAAAGTCTCTTTGGCGTATAGTAAGCTCTATTTATCAACATCAGGTGGGAGATTTTCTGGGGGGGTGAAAGTGAGACCTTTGATCCCATCTCTAATATTCTCTTCCACTGTTCTTGTGATATTTCCCCTATATCTTCCTCCCATCTTTCTCTTACTTTGAGCAGATGTGCCCCTGTATTGATCTTTTTGATTATCTGCATGTATATTTCAGATATGAGGCCCTTAGTTGGTCCCCCTTTAGCTAATTTTTGAAACAGGAACATTTTGGACCACACTAATTTTTGTGTCCTAAACTGGGCTTCAAGAGCGTGGCCTACTTGTAAATAGGTAAAGAATGAGTGTTGCGGGATATTAAATTCTAATCTCAGATCCTGACATTTTTTATAGGTATCGCCCTCATACAGGTGTATCAACCTTTTTATACCGCATTTTTCCCATTCCCCCACCTTTCCTAACCGTAGTATTTCTTGTAGCTTAACATTGTTCCACAGGGGAGTATACTCATTAAATCCAGTGTAGCCCATTAGCCTCTTAACTTTTTCCCAAATTTTTATTATCATTTTAACTGTTGGTATCCTATATCTAAAGGAGTTTGCTTCGAGTAATTCAATGACCGAGTCATGTGGGGCCCCACTCAGCATTACTCTCCCACTAGAGGTCTCCCCTCCCTGGGTATTACATCCCATTAGTTGTTGCAATTGTGCTGATAGATAATAAGCCTCAGGGTGGGGGACAGCCAGTCCCCCTTCCACTACTGGAAGCTGCAGTGTACGTAATCGAATCCTGGGTTGTCCCCCTTTCCATATTAGTTCCCTAAAAAGGGTTTCGATTTTGTTGAACCATTTTCTACCAATCCAGACCGGGCTATTATGCATTATATACAGCAGCTGTGGCTGCCAGATCATCTTAATTAAGCTACATCTGCCAGCCACTGATAACGGGAGCCGTTTCCAGATACCAATTTTTTGTTTAAATTTAACCAGTAGTGGGGTTAGATTTTTATCTATGTATTGTTTGGGGTCTTTCGTTACTCGTATCCCTAGATATTTCAATGTATCCACTACCTTCACTTGTGGTATTCCCACTATCCCAGCTTCTCTAATTGGATCTACCGGTAATAGCTCTGATTTTCCCCAATTTATTTCCAATCCCGTGAAGCTACCGAATTCCTCCACTATGCTCATGGCTCGTACCAGGGAATTTTCCGTGTCGCCCAGATAGAGAAGGATATCATCGGCATAGAGCGCAATTCTTTCGTCCCCCATCTTTCTTTGGAATCCAAGTAACTCAGTACTTGACCTTATGGCAATCGCCAGTGGCTCCATCGCTAGGGCAAAGAGAAGGGGTGACAAGGGACACCCCTGTCTCGTTCCCCTCTCTAGGAGAATCTTTTTTGAAAATTCATTATTAATTTTAATTTTGGCACTAGGGTCATTATAAAGCATTTTTATCCAGCCAGTAAATTTCGGACCAAATCCGAACTTTCCCAGCACCCTCCAGATATATCCCCATTCTACACTGTCAAATGCTTTTGTCACATCTAGTGACACTACAGCTCTCGTTCCCTCTAAATCTGTCGGGGTTTGCAAATTTAAAAAGGTCCTTCTTATATTTGTGCTGGTGGATCTATTGGCTATGAATCCCGTTTGATCTGGATGGATCAGTTTTGAAATCAATCTATTAAGTCTCGCAGCCAAGACCTTAGCTACTATTTTGGCATCCGAGCACAAGAGGGAAATTGGTCTGTATGACGCTGGGTCTAAGGGGTCCTTGCCTTCTTTTAATATAAGTATTATGGTTGCCTCCATCATTGACACTGGAAGTCTCCCCTCAATGTCTGCTCCATTCAATGCGTTTAACAGCTCAGGAAGTAATATTTCTCCATAGTACTTATAAATTTCTGTCGGGAGTCCATCTGGGCCAGGTGACTTTTGATTTGCCATATCAGATACTGCTTGCTGTATTTCTGTTAATGATATCGGATGTTCCAACTCGTCTCTTTCTACTTGGGTAATAGCCGGGATCTCTAACCTCCCCAGGAACTCCTCCATCTCTGCCTCCATCCCCACCTTCTGTGTAGTATACAGCTTTTCGTAATATCCCTGAAATGTCCGCACTATCTCTGCTGTATCTGTTGTTATTATTCCTCCTGCAGTTCTAATGGCCCGAATATCAGAGGGTGGAGAGTTTGATTTCACCAGTTGCGCGAGCATCCTTCCAACACTCTCACCCTCTACAAAGGATGATTGTCGCACAAAGATTCGTCTAGTCTCCACCTCTCTCATAATTACCGTCCTATACACTATTTGTTTATCTAGCCATATTGCTTTTTTCTCTGGCGTTGGGTCAGTAACATAGTTATTTTCTGCCACCAGTACTTCTCTACGGGTGTTTTGTTCACCTTTTCTCGCCTGTTTATTAATTTTAGCCACCTGTTGGATCAGGATACCCCTCAGGTATGCCTTCAGGGTATCCCATATTATTCCCGTCCCTGCGGAGCCTTCATTTAGTTCCACAAATTCCCTCAGTTTGGGCACTATCCCATCTGTTTCTTTTATTATCTCTAACCAGTAGGGGTTAATTCGCCATTCTTTCCTAATTTTTTGTCCTTCTAGATTTATTATTAGGATCATTGGGGAGTGGTCCGAGACTCCTCGTGGCAAATACTCTATTTTTCCTATGCTCCTTAGTGCTCTCTCGTTCCCCAGGGCCATATCTATCCTGGAGAGTGTGGAATGCGTGCTTGAGTAACAGGAGTATTGCTGGATGCCTGGGTTCCTCACTCTCCACATATCTACTAGTCCAGCTTCTTCCATAAGTTGGCTCAGCCGGCTTTTCCCTATGGGGTCTGAATATGACGGTACCGGAAACCTATCGGCCCCTGGATCTAAGACCTCATTGAAGTCTCCTACTACTACTACCGGTATATTTTCCTTCCCTTGTATAAATTCATTTAATCTTAACATTATATCCATTTTAAAAGGCGGAGGAATATAAACATTCGCTATTACATAAGTTCTACTATGAATTGTACAGTACAAAAAAACATATCGACCATTCTCATCTGTGCTGATCTGCCTGCAAGAAAATGCCACCCCTGCTCTAACCATTACACCCACCCCTCTCGAATAGGAAGAGTGGAATGAGTGAAACTGAGTGGGGAATTTTCTACTATAGAACTGTTGGATTGTATCCTTTGTTAAGTGTGTTTCCTGCAGGCAGATCAGGTCCGCCCCATACTTTTCCATAGTGGAGAGTACTGCTGCTCTTTTGGCTACTGTTCCCAGTCCCCTAACATTCCATGAACCTATTTTTATTATCCTATTCTGCATTCAGCAGCAAGGAACATAGGATATTGATAAGAATCTCGTCCACTTCACCCATGGGAATTCCCAAAAAAGTAACCAACAAAAAAAACAACAAAAATGAATAAATAAATAAATAAATAAAAATAGCAAGCTCAAATACATAACTCTTTGCTATCCCTATTTCATTATCGTAGCCAGTGATCCTAATCCTACTTTTCATTAATCATGTCGCTCAATCATTGTGACTCGAATGTACATATAGGTGTATATATCATCAAAAATTATTTCTGTGCAAATTTCAATCTCTATTTTTGTGTAGCACTCTTCTTCCCATTGTGTATTACCTTGCCATCTTACAGTGTATTTAGATATTCGTGCAGTAACAATGATTTTCGTGTTCTCCATATCATAAAAAAAAAGGAAAATTAATATTTCTATACAAATTTCAAACTCTATTTTTGTGTAACTTTCTCCTTCACATTGTGCATTACCATACCTCCTTCCATTATTTTTCGTTATTTGAGCAACACCATTAACTTCCAAACTCTCCTTCAAATCGTTTTTTCCATATCTTAATGAACAATTCTCCCCTGTCTGACCTTTGATTTCCCATTCCCTTCCCCTCCCTCCCCCCCTATCCCCTCCTCCCTCGAAGCCCATACCTCCCCACCCACCCCCCCCACCCCCTTCCTGGTGTCCCTCCCGCTCCCATACCCTACCCCCCAGCCCTCTCCCACCCTCCCTCCACCATCCTGGTGTATCTCTACGGGGCCTATAGTGACCACTATCCACACCACACATCCTTCACTCCCACATACCCATTCAACAACTGTGCGTGTCCCACCCCTCCCTCCACTCCGACATTTATACACCTCTCTGTCCCCTCTCGGGAAAATAAATAAATAAATAAATGATAAAATAAAAAACAAACAACAAAAAAAAAAAAAAAAAAAAAAAAAAAGGGGGGGGGGGGGGAAGAGGAAAGGGCAAAGAAAAGAGAGAACCCAGGATATCCTTCTTCCTCCTCACTCAGCCACTCCGTCTATGTCCCTTTTTCCTCTTCTCCACCCCCATCTACCACTTATCTTTATTTTCTTCCAGCCACCTTTCCACACTTGCTGGGGTGTCAAAGATCTGGGATCCTCCCAGCGCCACTATCCTTAATCGTGCCGGGTATAACAGAGCATATGTCAGCCTATGTTTCTGCAGTATACGCTTAACAGCCGTAAACTCTGCTCTACGCCTCTGCAGATCCGGCGAGAAGCTGATCAAACTTCAGGTTGATATCCCACAGGGTCACCAATGGAAGCACAAGAGCAACTAGGTGAGCTACATCTTGTTCAGAGGCCTTTACCAAAGAATGAAGACAAGCGGTCTTTGAAAGAGAACTGCTGGAGCCCATATCTGACCACTGACAGTACTCAAGACCAAATGTTTATTCAGCCAAACTAGAGAATGGTCAGGATGTGTCTACTGTAGTATTTCCTGTGATTAAACTGTCTTGTCTCTTAATATGAGGGGTACACATTCCATATGCCAATGTTTCTCAACTCCAGTTTTTAAGTACCCTCAAAAGGTCATGTTTTCAGGATTTCTCTCAGAAATGGCTGTGATAATTACTAAGGCAGTGAAATCACCTGTTCAAAATAATGGAAAGCCTGAAACATGACCTGTTGGGGGTACTTGAGGACTGGAGTTCAGAAACATTGCCATGTGCGATGGCAGACATTGTGAAAGGTTAATTTCCTTGCTTTGAAGAGCATAGAGACAACAGAGTATGATATGCCCCTAGTCTTTAGGACCTGGGCTTCAACAGCAATGCCTTCAAAATCAGCGACCGTGAAACAGTGTGGTAAGCTATTGATTGGGACAAAACAGTTGGACGTCTGGAAGAACCTACAGAAAGTCTGTGAGGAGCCAGGTGAAGTCAATGTACAACATCCACCTGGGCCAGTTTGGTGCAATTAGTATAATTTGAATACCCTTCTTCCAGATTCTGTGGAGCAGACGAGGGAGAAGGGTCAGCAGAAAAAATACATAAATGGCTAAACTGATTACTATAAATCACCAGGGCATCCACTGTAAAAGCTAGATCATCCCTGGACCTAAAAAGATGCTCTTGCTTAACTTGTTGCTGAATCTGGAAAACAGGGGGTTCTTGTCTGGCATTCCATATATGTGGCAAATGTCCTGAAACACTACCGAATGCAGAAACCATTTCTCCGAGCCCAGATGCTGTAGAATGACCAAGTCCTTCTGCCAATTTCTCTGTCTAACATATGTAAGGTGAACAGAGTTGGAACATGAAATTCTACCCAAGGCAGGATCAGAATGGCTTTTTGTGACACACGAGACTTCATGTTCCTCCCTGAAAATATGATATTGATATATGCCACAGATGTGTGTGTCCGACTAAACCTTGAATGGATGACATTGCAGTCTAAAGGTCCAGCACTTAAAGTGACAACCAAAACGCTTGAAGTTTCAGAATGTGGACTGGGGAAAAGTTTTCTCTGGTGACCAATTCCCTAACAGCATGTCCAGGACTCTTACCCAGCCAATCTTCTAGACCAATGGAAATAAATATTTCCCCAACTCCAGCCCTGGATTAGGGAGCCACCAGGCCAGAGACAACCTGGTCCTGGGTGTCAAGCACATTGGGTAGGTCAAGAAACTGCAAATTTTTGTCCTATGCAGCCAGAATGCTGAGTTGCAATAGTTGCAAAGCCATTAAACACAGAACTCTTACGCAAAATCAGGGAGTTGGATGGCCCCTGGACTGCAGAGTACGAAAGGGGATTTGTCCTGTAGAAGAAAACACTGGACTGAGAAGTATCTAGAAGGAGATCTAGATGCTCCAAACAAGGAGTTGCTTCCAGCATTGACTACTGAAGATTCAAGATCCAACTGACTTGTAGTGTCTGAACAGTCTTTTGGACATTGACCATCTGGGTCTGAGCAGGAAGTTCTCTCAGTTGAAAATAATGCAGATATCCTTAAATGGGAATGCCCTGTGAATGCAGCAGAACAAGCACAGGGGTTAGCACTTTGGTGAATACTTTAGGTGCAATGGACAGATCAAGGGAAGGGTAACACAATAAACTGGCAGCATTGAAAAGATGAAAAGATGGGAAGCAATGCCTGACCAGGTGCATTCCATGCAGAATTTCTACAATTGAAGCAAGGCATTGGGCTCGGAGTTCCCTTAGATTTGGAATGAGCCAAATGCCCCCTTACATTCTGGAAAACAACTAAACATGTTTAAGAATAAACCTTGAAACCTTTCCTTTTTTTGAACAATGGCCATGCCTTCCTTTAGAGAGGAGCTGTGACAGCACACGGCAGAGTTCTGTTAGTCTTTGAGGAACGGTTGGCAGGATTGATGACATAAAGCTCAACAAAGGCAGAGACTGAAGTTTTAACTTGTACCCCCAAGGATTTTACATCTTTTACCCACGCATTCAAAAAACTTTTGGTATGGGTGGATTTAAAGGCTAACAGACCCCCCCCCCCCCCCCCCAACTTCAGGGAGTGAAGGTCAAAAGTCTTGCAATGGAACCAAGCCTTTACCTTGGAGGTCTGTGAGAAATAAAAAGAACTGGCTTCAGAGTTAGGACATTTTCTAGCTCAAGTCTTACATTTCTGTTTCTGGGGAAAAAAAGGGTACTCTTTCCACCACTGACACCCTTGAAAAAGTTGTCCAGAAAAGCACAAAGACAGAGATGTTCTCTGTCAAAGGGGGTTCACAGTAAATGTTTTTCGCCAACCAACATTTTAGCCAGAGGGCTGCAAATATGGACAGACAGGAGACTCATTCTAGTAATATATATATAATATTCACAAACCTGTAAACACAACAGTGTAGGGCGACAGGTCTAATTGTTTAAAAACAAAAGGGTTAGGTAGGGTTAGTCATATTATTGGTCCACATCCCCAAGGTTGACATGTTGCAAAGCAGGGCCTGTCAAGGAGAACAAGGCTGTCAGGGAACCATCCATAGAAAGACTGGCCTGTCTATCTATCAGCTGAGTCACGGACCAACGATCACAGTGCGCATGCGCGTGCGAGCACACAGGCAACAGCAGCAAGAACTCTGCATTCTTTATTGCACACGCGCGTGTGCCATTACGCACGCAATTTGGGAGTGACTCTTGGCGTCAGTGCCCTATTTACAGCCTACTGCAGCAGTTACCAACTGCTGCATGATCTTCAGCCCTCTGGTGTATTTCCTGAGCTCCTGTTCCTGTTACCTAAAAACTACTGTTGTCAACCCGGCTTGTCTCACCAGTCTTCTCAGTGTATGACCCCCGGCTTAATTCCTGACTTGTTTCCGTGCCCTGTTCCTGTCTGCCTGATCCAGTGTATGACCCCAGCTTGTCCTCTGACCTGTCATAGTAACTTCTCTTCTGCTTACTACCAGTGTATGACCTCCGGCCTGGCTCCTGACTCCGCCATGGTTTTTCCAGCTATCCAGTCTCATCTGGTACCTCCGAGGTACCCCTGCCTGACTGCTTATTCTGGTCTTCAGCTGATCTCCAGTATCAACTCAGCAAGTCGCAGCTGGCAACTCCTGCATCTCTGGGCATAGCACTCCCTGTGTCACCTCCAGGGGACGCTCTGCACTAGTCGCAAGGGAAGCCCTCTCAGCACTTTGGCCTCTGGTAATGTACGTCACAAAGGTCTTGGATAGTGTTATAATCTTTTGTCTACTGGGTCCTTAACCACTTCCATACAGGGCACTTACGCACCTTCCCACCCAAGCCAATTTTCAGCTTTCAGCACTGTCGAACTTTTGAATGACAATTGCGCGGTCATGCTACACTGTACCCATATGAATTTTTTAGCATTTTGTTCCCACAAATAGAGCTTTCTTTTGGTGGTATTTGATCACCTCTGCAATTTTTATTTTTTGCGCAACTAAAAAAAGACCAAAATTTTGGAAAAAAATTACGTTTTTATTTTTTTTCTGTTCATTTTTTTTTGGTAAATAAGTACGTTTTCTTCTTCAATTATGGGCACTGATATGGCGGCACTGATGGGCACCGATGGGCGGCGCTGGTATGCTGCACTGATGGGCACTCATAGGCGGCACTGATGGGCACTGATAGGTGGTACTGATGGGCACTGATAGGTGGCACTGCGCACTCTTTGGTGGGACTCAGGGGTGGGACTTATGGGTGGCACAGATTGGCACTGAAAGGTGGGCACTGGGCATAGATGGGCACTAAGAGGTGGCACTGATGGACACTGAGGGGTGGCACTGATGGCATTGCTGGGCATCATTAGTCAGTGCCCATGTTGCCAGTCAGTGCCCATTTGTGGGCACTGATTGGCATTGATTGTATTCAATTTTTTTTATTGTTTTCTATCTATTTGTGCTCTATTGAGCACTGGAGGGCACTCCCTGGTGGTCCAGTGTGGGGATCCGAGGGGGGGGGGGGCTGCGCTGATAAACAATCAGCACAAACCCCCCCTGTCAGGAGAGCCGCTGATCGGCTCTCCTCTACTCGTGTCTGTCAGATGCGAGTGAGGAAGAGCCGGTCAACGGCTCTTCCTGTTTACATCGTGATCAGCCGTGTCCAATCACCTCTGCTGGAGGCTCTTTACCGAGATCGGAGATGCAGGCTGTCACACTGACACCCCACATCACCGATTGCCATGCTGCGCGCCCCCACGGGCGCGCGCCGGCATGAAATCCTGCAGGACGTCAATAGACGTCCAGTCAGGATTTCACAACCACTTCCCGGACATCAATTGACCGGGCGGGAAGTGGTTAAACACTGAAATGTCCTCAACAGGAAAGGACACTGTTTTCTTTAGGCAAGAAATGGAAACGTACACAATGGGTTTTGCCTACTTCTCAATAAACACCTCCTAAATAGGATATTGTTCAGCAAAATACTTGGGAGGGGAAAATATCCTGTAGACCTTAAAGGAGTTTTAAAGGCAGAAGGTTTTTTATCCTAATGCATTCTGTGCATTAAGATAAAAAAAAATGTGCGCCTCAGCTCCCCCTCAAATTTACCTGAGCCCCATCTCTGCCCATATATTGACTGAGACAAAGCAGCAGCGCCATTGGCTCCCATTGCTGTCAATCAAAGTCAGTCAGCTAATCAGTAAAGAGAAGGGGTGGGGTTGGGCCACAGCTCTGTGTCTGAATGGACACAGGGAGCTGTGACTCAACTTGTGCTCCTATAACAAGCTGCTTGCTGTGGGGGCCAGAAGCACAGAAGAGGGACCCAAGAAGATAAGGATCAGGACTGCTCTGTGTAAATCCACTGTAACAGAGCAGGTAAGTAAAACATGTTTGTTTGTGTTTTTTATGAAAAAAAGTGATTGTAAACAAGATACATTGAGTGTCACAGCTGAGGTCATATCTGAAAGAGAAGGTGTAGAATTATGCTTCAGGCCAATACCGGACCCAGAGAAATAGGTCCCAAACCAGACAGTCTTTGCCCTATCAGTGGACATACTCCCAAAGGAGTCCTAAGGGGAAGGGATGTGCCATCAGGTGTATCAGGGTCCTGGACCTGTAAAGCACTCTTTATCCAACACACACAGAATAATAAGTGCCTGGAGAGTGCTACAAGCGAAGCCCATTGGCCAAAAGTAACAAACAGGCAGGCCCTGCATCTTCATCATGGAGAAGTCCAGGTACAGCCTCCAAAGAAGCACCTCAGCTGATCCATAAAATATCAAAATAAGCTCTCATGGTGCTGCACCAAATGAGAATTCTGAATAGAAAAATCAATATATTGATTAAAAAAGCCAAGCAAAATAGGAAAGGGTCCATTTCGACAGGACACTAGCAAAACACTGTAGCATCCTAGGATCTATAGCAGGGGTGCCCAACCTCTTGAAGAGCGAAGGCCACTTAAGGAACTTGGCAACCAGTCGAGGGCCACAATGAGCGGGCGGATGACAGGTCACGGCCCTCTGATCTGCCCAGATGAAAGGGGAAGAATTCCCTTCTGTTTTTTGGATTGGAGGTAGGCGGGCATAAACAGACATCTGTCGCTCTATAGAGGTGAATTATGGGTCCCATTTGGTCGGGCTGATCGTGTGAAAAGGGCCTAAGACTGCTTTCACACTGATGTTCTGCGGTTTACACATACTGCGGGTGCAGCGTAGTGCATCCTGCGGGTTAGCCGAACTTTGCCATAGACTCTACCTGTGGCAAAAGCCGGTGCTGTAGAGGAAGCATCGGCTTATGGGGCTCTGCTCTGCAGCCGCTTTCTTCCTCTACCACCAGCTTCATTCACAACACTGATGCTGTGGTATCGGCAACCTGCGAGCTGGGCTTGCCAACCCACCATTCCAGAGCAGGAGGTCGCGGGCCACATCAGAGGGCTCCGCAGGCCGCCACATGTGGCCCCCGGGCCACTGGTTGGCTATGTCTGATCTATAGAATATATATTAGCTGATCAACGCCTTTTTTTATTGGTAGAGTCCAATTCGCCTGTATTATAAGCCGGTATTCTAAACCCGTGTCTTCCTAATGAAAGACAAAGCAATAACCTGTAGTCTGTCCTGTGCATAATTAAATACCTAAAAACTCCATCTAGTTGCTAACCTACAAATGCCTACATTTAATAACAAAAATTATTAAACGGCAAGCATGTAATGTGCACGTCCAAAAAAAAAAAGTGGTTAACAGCAGCCATGTGCTCACTGAAAATACACTATTGTTTTTTAATAGTTACAATGACAAGTGCATAAACTAATCACAAAGATATTCAGTTCAGAAATGCTCCTGAAACCCCTGCATATAATTATTTTCAAAGATTTGGGGAATCCCATTCTTTTGGTAAAGTAACCCAGTTTTGCAACAGTGCATCATGTGAATACAAAGAAAAGATCCCATGTAGTACCCATAAAATCAATTCCATGAAATCTCTTTCCCCTTACCAATGTCTCTGGGCGTCACACTCCCATTTTCAGTCTGAGAATTTAATAAATCAGAGACCAAAACCTCCATTAATGTGTAATTGGTTCCTGTGTTTTTTATTTTCTTTAGCATGAGTTTCTTAATTTCTTCAAGATGAAATCCCATTTGCTGGGCACTAACCACCAAAGGGTTCTTCATTAATTCACTGTCTAGGGAGAGATGCATTTGCGTTAATTGACAGACCCACAGATGGAAAAAAGCCATGCAACACCAAAGCCAAAGAGAATGGATTCTGTATTAATGCAGGATAGCTCAGAAACATCTTTCTACTGGGTTATGTTTGTTCAATTTCAGCTAAAAACAGAATTCTATTTCTCCAAGTGTTAGTACAATTTGGGCTTAATGCACACGGGACGTTTTACAACCTCTCCTGAACGATTTAACTTGACATATAGTAACCGACGTTTAAAAATATCCGTTATGCCGCGTTATGAAGCTTTTTTTTTTTTTTAAATAGTCAAAAATTAAAACACCGGTGACTGAAACTTGGCTAAATGGGAGTCAGCGCGTTTACAAGCTGTTTGGTATTTCAATTGCCTCTGAACATCCGTTCTGAATGCATTTTTTTGCTTTCCAAAAAATGCTTCCAAACTCAACTGCCTATAAACGACTATAAACGACCCTGTGTACATGTACTGATAAGGTAACAGAGGAGAGTTCAGAAGCAGCTGAAAAAAATGCACAAACTGCTCCCAAAAGCCTACAACTGCACTCCAGGCAGATAAAAAAAAAAAGCGCTATAATATATAATGCAATTATATATTCCTATAAGAATTGAAGTATTTTTGCATGCAACATAAATGTACCCCAAAAATGTATGTCAGCCTCTGTCATACCCTGAGAGCCAAAGGGGCTCTGTGCATGAACATGTGCCGAAAGGACGAGTGAAAAGAGTGGACGGTTAATTGGTTTTGCTGCCCCTTCCTTGTACAATCAGTAACAGGGAAGTGACAAAACTGTAGAATGTAGAAACACCCTCCAGGTTGTGCTGTCTGGTAGAGGTATAAAAATAACAAAAGTGGCTAGATTAGAAACACAGTTAATATTAGCTGTTTGCTTACAGTCTAGCTTTTTAAAATGGTAAAATAAATATGGTACAAACAGTACAAGAAAAATTATGCATAGAGAGAGAGAGAGAGAGAGAGAGAGAGAGAGAGAGAGAGAGAGAGAGAGGGGAAGGAGGGCATGCAAGGCAGGAGATAAAATGCATAAAAAGAAAGGTCTGCTTCAGACATTCAGATAAAGTGATCCTTAGGACATGACAAACTTTTAGAAAAAAAAAACAGGACCTGGTCATGAACAGCAAATATTTTGAAGCGTCTCTATCACACAGCTAGATAATATAGTAATACCAATGCAATATTCCCAACGCACACATTCCTGTAGATATGGTTGTATTTATAAATGGTTGCTGAAGCTACTGGCTGGAACTATGTGCAAGTCAGAAAAAGTAATGTCACCAAAAATGTGTCCAAAGTTTTAATCAGCGATCACATCATTACAGCAGAAAGCAACGCTTGGGACCCCTTTATCAGGCATGGGCCCATTTTTGGAGATCCTGGTGTGCTGGTGACATTACTTTCTCTAAAATACAGTAGACAGCATCCCAGGTAGGATATACCGGTACTCAGATTTTGCTCTTGCAGGATTGCAGACCTGGCAAGAGATGACATTTACCAATGACACATTTTAAGGTGTAGGCACAGGATACACATGGAGATTCCCAGCACATCTTTTCACAAAAGGCAGCACATGAGCTGCAAATTATGTTACCATATACAGTATACTTTCATATTATTCATTCAGAAGACAATGGTACCTCAAAAATAACACAACATACCTAAGTAAAAATGTCCAAATTGGGCCAAAGTGTCAATATTTTGCGTGGCCACCAATATTTTCCAGCACCGCCTTAACCCTCTTGGGCATGGAGTTCACCAGAGCTTCACAGTTTGCCACTGAAGTCCTCTTCCACTCCTCCATGACAACATCACGGAGCTGATGGATGTTGGAGACCTTGCGCTCCTCCACTTTCCATTTCAGTATATCCCACAAATGCTCAATAGGGTTTAGATATGGAGAAAAGCCTGGCCAGTCCATCACCTTTACCCTCAGCTTCATTAGCAAGGCAGTGGTCATCTTGGAGGTGTCTTTGGGGTCGTTATCATATTGGAATACTGCCCTGCAGCCCAGTGTCCAAAGGGAGGGGATCATGCTCTGCTTTAGTATGTCACAGTACATGTTGACATTCATGGTCCCCTCAAAGAATTGTAGCTCCACAGTGACGGCAGCACTCATGCAGCCCCAGACGATGACACCTCCACTACCATTAAGCTGGGTACAAACTGACCGAAATTGTCCGGTTCATCAGAAACTGGTCGAATTTGGTCCAGTGAGTACAGCTGTCTGACAGAAGCCAGTCGAAGGACAGACTCTAGTCAAAGGGAGATGCTAGAAAACCAGAATCTGATCAGCACTTGCAGCCAATGGCTGCGAGCGTTAATCAGTGTATTCTAGCGGGGGAAGGGACTGTCAGAATACAATAACAAAGCAAGGAAGATCTCCGCACCAATATCACTTGTGCTTGTATGGTAATCTGTCAGTCTTTTTTCGTTCAACCTAGCAGGTGGAACGAATAGCACCTTGTATTACAGACCTGACAACGTCTAAACAATAGAGAACAATTTCCTTAGGATTTTTGGGGGAAGGGCACAAGAAAGATAAGACATTGTCTCTAAGGTGGAAAGATGATATCACCTTAGGGAGAACGGAGGGTTTTGGACACAAAACCGTTTTTCTTGTGAAGGATTAGGAAGGACTCCTTCAGACGATCAACTTGGGTACATCGGTTTTGGATGCAATTACTGCCAGCGGCAATATTCACTGTGTGTTCTACTGGCCAGGATGGCTCTCCTCGCCAGGAGAACACAAACACTAGTGGTTGCATGAAAGCAAATGTCACAATCTATAGCCAGCTTAACAAAATTCCAGATAGCATAAAAAAAAGAAAAAAGGTTTCACTTGACATACACTTTAATGCAGTAGCGAATAGAAAGCCCCCTTTCAAAAATAATATATTTCCCTGGCCTTTTCAAAAAGAAATATAGTCCAGTCTACTATAACAATTCCTAAAAGCAAGCATGACGCTGACCTTCTACAGGTCCCAAGTACAGTTCACTTCTCTGTTTATCTGCTATATCTTAATACAGCTTGCTTTTGATTCCTTATGAATCTGTTATAACATGTATGTGTTATAGAAAACAGTGTATTAATCAATTGATTGGCAAGTATAGATTCAATAAGACACACACTAATACAACTCATGCCATCATGCTGACTGTTACTGTGAGCTAATATAGCTTGCGCTACCTAAAAAACATAATTGTCTAATAATATTTTGATCATAAAGAACTGAAAGGTACAATTTATATTCTAGTAAATAATAATTAACAGTTCTGGCTTACCTTCAGGGAGTGGTATGTCAACACTTTGCTAAAAGAAAAAAAAAAATCAAAACAATAAAATTGCGTACAGTGCTATAACTACCCTCCTGTATTGGGATGGGAAAAGCATGCAGGACAGTTCACAAGACAATAAAAACAATAAAAATGCTAAAATGTTTTCTGGGCAATGGAATAAAAGCCCATTGCGACTTTGCCACATGGACATTTCACATTAGAAACTGGTCACATTGAAACATATTCCCGTTCTGCCAACATGGGGATATGTGGGCAAAGGGATAACATCTTCCCTCCTCGCACAGTAACAGGATAACTTATATTCACACAGTCATGTAAAATATTAAAGGGTCACTAAAGGAAAAACATTTTTTTTGCTGAAATTACTGTTTACAGGGTATAGAGACATAAAAGTTAACTGATTCCTTTTCAAAATGATTAAAAATAGATAAAAAACAATCATATAATGTGCCTGCAGGTTAGTTTCACTTTTGAACTGGCTTCATGTTTCTGTGAAGTAGAAATAGACACACAGAACAAAAACAAACAAATCCAGGGCAGTGTTTTGTTTTTAAAATGAATCTGATTGGTTCTGGGAAGTTTTAGACACACAGTAATGACAGCTTAGACCACAGTGAGAAAGCTCCCAGCACTGTGGTTATAAGGAAACAGACAAGCAGGAAGTGTGGAGATCAGAGCAGGATTACAGCAACTTCAAAGCAAAAACGAACAATAAGGACATGAAACCAGTACTGCAGTAAGGTAAAGGAAGCTATTTAGCTAAAAAAAAAAATTCCTTTAGTGATCCTTTAAGTATGCCACAACCTATTTAGACAGGTAAACATTAGATCTTTGTAAACAATAACCTCAGATAAAGGCGATATGCTTGAACAAATGACATATACAGTATTCAACATGGTGCATTCATTCAAAATGTAAAAACTACAAAAATGTAGCATTTTCATGTGTTAAAATTAAAGCGGAGAAAAAAATATTAAAAGCCAGCAGCTACAAATACTGCAGCTGCTGACTTTTAATAAATTAACACTTACCTGTCCAGGGCGCCCGCGATGTTGGCAGCCAAAGCCAATCACTTGACTCTCGGATGCCCCTGCCGCCATCCTTGGTGAGGAAATCAGTTCACCTACTGCGCATACGTGATTTGCGCTGCGCGTCCTCACTGGTCCTTGCTGTCTTCTGGGACCTGTGTGTTTCCCAGAATACAGCTGGGGGAGTGGCATAACCCCCAAGGGGGCCTATGCCCGGAAGTGGGAGAAAATACCTGTAATATACAGGTATCTGCACCCCCTTGAAAGGTGCCAAATCTGACACCAGACGGGGAGGGGGAGGGTTGCGAAAAGCGGAGTTCCATTTTTGTGTGGACCTCCGCTTTAAAGTATGGTTTATCGCTAGGTGAGAGCTAAAGCATTTTGTTGCTCAACTCAACAAATTAGGAGCAATCCACAGAGATCTCACACCCTTTGAAAAAAAATATAAACTTAACTCAATTTTTCTGAACCAGGTGTCCCATGTACAATATCTCCACTTGAGAAAGACACTTGAACTGCCATAATACCGAGGACAACCTCCATAAAATATTCACCTTTGCATAAGCTAAGTACTGCGCCTAGTGTTCAGGGAGAGGGGGGATGGGTATTTTCAAGATCTTAAATGCATTGGTATAGATGCCTTTTCATCATACAAAAAATTTTCCCTTCTGCTTCAATTGCTGCTGGTGCTGTATGAATGAAAGAGGGACCCACACAGCACATTTGGTTCTGCCCTGATTATTAACAATACAGTATATGAACAAATGACAAGCCTTAGAATTTCCAGGCACTTCGTAAATTGCTTGTCACTCCTTAGTCCTGGAACCGATATCTATCTAGTGCCAAGAAAAGTCTTCTTTGTTTTTTTGTATTGGCCTCCAGAATTTTCCTACCTACACACTGGAGGTCTAACCTCACCACTGCCATCAAGGAGCTCCAAAATCACAGACAGCTCAATTAGATGATAAATGTGCCAAAAACACATCCACCTGGAGTGTCTGGATTGCCTATATGAGCTCTGCTCATCACAGAATAAGGGCTGTAGTAGGGGCTACTCCTCTTGGCAGATGCCCTGCCTTCACCTTTCCCCCTACCACACCTCTCTCTCTTGCCTTCTGCCACATGCCTTCTTCTTGCTTTATTAATCTTCTGTTTTGTTACTTACTTTACCCCTGCAGGATAAGCAGGTAATTCTTGCAACATGTGCCAAGAAAAAGGTCTTGCTGGTCAAAACATTTAATAAAACCAGAACACGGCTACAGTAACAATATACTGTGTCACATCATTCACACTGACCCATTGCTCAGCAATAACACATGGGCACCAAAAAGGGTAGATTATGCACCAACATGCTAATACATCTTAACAGTAGACACGTTTGGCACATACCAATAACAATATTTCAGAATCAGAACCGCATACCAAACGTGAAGCAAGGTGATATAAAATGTTATGGTTTGGGGTTGCTGCGCTGCTTAGGCCTGGGAAGTTCGCAATCATTAGGGTCCTTTCACACGGGCGGACCGTTCGTCTGTTTATTACAAGTCAGTTTACGGACTTGTAATGGTACCCTATGTGAACACGGCCGTTAGCGAATGATGCATCCGCTAACGTCCGTAATGACCCGCCTCCGCAAAGATCCGGTTTTTCGAATGGAAGAAAACCCTATTTTTCTTCTGTCTGAAGGATCGGATACGGACACACGGTCTGTATTCATCCGATTCCCCATAGGGGAGAGCGGAGGAGAGACAGGGCGGTCCCTGCACAGTGTGCGGGGACCGTCCTGCCCGCCGACAGCTCAGCGGGGATCCCCGCTGAGCCAACGGACACACACAGAGAGGATCGAAAAACAGTCCGCTCCGTGTGAAAGGACCCTAAAAGTAATCTAAGAACGCTTAAATTGTGCTTGATGAGAACATGAATCCACCTGCCCAAAAAGTTGAACAAATCTATCATGGAATGGCCCAAAAAGAAGAAAGTAAGGGTTATGGGCTGCCCTATTTAAAGCCCTGATCTGAATTCCATTAATACACTGAGACACAGTTCAATCAAGGAAACCCACAAACATTGCTACTTAAGGAATTTTTTCCCATGGAACAGTGTTGATGTCAGAGACTGGCAGGTAGTTGTACAAACGCCTTCAAGAAGTCACTTCTGTCATAGAAAAGTGGAACACCAGCTTCCAAGGCCAGGCGTGTACTGAAATTTCATGTTGTAAAGCTTTACATTTTATGTGCTTGGGTGTAACATTACATTTTTCATCACGTATGTGATGTATGAAAGTATTCATGTGGCAGCCCAGGTGTCAGGACGCAATCTTTTTATTGCCATGGCGACCTGGCGCCTGGGATTTGTCGAGCACTGCATCAGAGGATTGTAGGGCAGAAGAGGCTGCAGAGATCGGTCTTACAGCTTTTGCAGGTAGCTTGTGGGAGTGTAGGACTGGATAAATAAAAGCCCCCAAAACTAAATGAATATTTAACCCTTTCAGTGTGGGGGAAGCCCCACTTCACTGGGGTTTTTCCTATCCCTGGAGTTCAGTTTTAAAGGCTGTCTATCCAGTTTTAAAAGGGAGAACTTTTTTAGTTTGTTCCACAAGCTCTTTTCTTCAATGTTAAAGTGGATGTAAACCCCAAAAAATTTTTTTGATGTCACAGAGTATAAGATTTCCTATCATCTGTGCCCAGTCTTGCCACACAGAGTTAATCCAGCGCTGAGTAATCCTCTTTTAATGTTCAGTGCAAATTAACAGAATTCCAGATAAAAACTTGCCAAATTATAAAGTCTGTTTCTCTGTTTTTGCTTTCGGTGACAGGTTATTTACAAATTTATCTTGGACATGTTTATCATAACATGAGCTGATCCAAAGTTCATTGTATATTACCAGGATGTGTTATGTGGGGGAGGGGTGGATTTCTCACTTTTTATACCTCATGTTATGATAAACATAACATATGATAAACATGTCCAAGCTAGATATGTAAATAACCTGTCACTCAAAGCAAGAAGAGAGAAAACTGACTTTTTATTTAGGCAGGTTTTTATCTGGAAGGCTGTTCATTTTCACTGAACATTAAAAGAGGATTTCTCAGATCTGGATTAACTCTGTGTGTCAAGACTGGACCCAGATGATAGGAAATCTTATACTCTACATTGTGACATAAAATAAAAAAACACTTTAATTAAAAGCAGCACTGGATACAGTGGCCATTGAAGCCGACACGCCGAAAATGTAACACTCCCATTGGTTGTCCTCTCAACCAAACTGTCAAACCATCCAACGGCTGGTTTCATAACTGATCACATGTGCAGAATCATGGCAGTTGTAGATTAAACAGAGGCAAAGATGGCAGCTTTCTTGGCTGAAAACGATAGGAGGGTTTACTTACAGAGTAGTAAAGTAGTAGTGAAAATCTAGGAAATATTTTCCTAGTTCCTAACTGCGTAAATTTTTTGGGTGCATGCTTTGGGAAACACGTAGGTTTCCTACTTTAGGCATAGTCTCATACAAATAACTGGGGGAAAAAAATCATACTTCTCTATGCATATCTGGACATCAAAGAACACAGATTGATAATCCCTCAACCACCAGCATATTTACTCTACTACTTACTGATGGTAGTCATGCTTTCTATTGCAGGCTTTCCCCTTATTCATCTCACATCATCTCCTATAAAGACCCCTCCTCTTAAAACACAGAGATATAAGCTGTCCCAGTAGGCGTCAGCTTGCTGTAACCACCCGTACCTGAATCATCTTTTCTGAAGGACTGGATTCAGCTTTTCTTCTTCTGTGTGACAGTGAACTATAGAATGCTTGACATACAAGCCTTAAATTATTTAACAAGAGAAGTTCTATCACGTAATTCTCCTGTGTAGCTTTGCTACAAACTCCTGAAACATCAACCCATTTTATACTTATGACCAAGTAATAGCTATAAATGTTCTGTAGATTAGTAAATCTCTTAGAGAGTGTCAGTCCACCAATACTTGAGTTAAAGCTTTAAGCCTGCCATACCTGTCGGCACCACCCGACTTAACAAAAGAACCAAGGAGGTTTGTCTGCATGTGCCGATTGAATGCTGGTTTTCCAACAGAAAAGTTTGACAGAAACCGATCAAAATAGAGAGCAGTACATACATACTGAAATTTGTGTGGTTCCTGCTGACCCGGACAAATTTGGATTCCCAGGTTTAGCCTGCTGGGCTGAATTACTTTCTGGCTTCGGCACCAATGTTAACAGCTCTACTCTGGTTTGCCTTGGAATCTCACTCCCTCAACTATAACCAAGGTGTTCTCATCCTGTTACAGTCTCCATAACATAAAATACATAAGTGATTTAACAGAAAAGTAAGACCCTGTGGTAGGTGTGAAGACCATGGAAGGCAAGTGCAGACATTTCATGATTTTAAGTCCTCAAGAAATATAAGAAACTGCAGACTGGTTTACACCCCCCCCCCCCCCCCCAAGCATCTATCAAATACTCAACTATTAGTTTTAGGTGGACCAACCCTTTAAATAAATACTTTAAATACATACTAGTAAAAAATACTTTTGCAGTAGGTGGTCTAAACCAGAGTTTAGTGGAACCCTTGAGTTGCATGAGAGGTCCTCAGGGGGTTGCACCGCAATCTAACCATCAATTGCAAGCAGCTGATAAGTAGATCGCATCCCTATTGCCAAGACATACAGAGCTACGCAGGGAATCTCCTGTGATAGTGTTGGCTGTGGCGTACGAGAATGGCCTCTTCTCCACATCCCAAATGCTTCTACTGTATGTGAAATCACGTGGGATGAATATGAGGGGGGGGGGGGGGAATCAGGGAACAGTGCGCCTGTCAGGACCTGGACTTGAACCTGGGACCTCAGCTGTGTCTAGCAATGAACTTTCTCACTGAGCTATCTGAGATGCTGGACAGCACATTATCAGATCCTTTAGATAACCCTGTCTTGTACCTTGGTTTCAGCTGAACCTTGAACTCTTTGCTCCTCCCACAAACTTCCTGATATAAGCTATGTCTCTGCACTTCCTACTTGCCAGAATATTGTGCTATCTCCAGCCTGTATCTCGCTCCTGTCTTCCCTGCTGCTGTCCATATTTTCTACTGCTCGTTATCGACCCTTGGCTTGTTCCTCAACTATGCTTCTGCCTGATCCCAACCTGAAAATTCTCATTTGGCTTGTTTACTGACCATGCTTCTGTTTGAATCCTTATCCTGCTCATCTGCTACTGACCACCAGCTTGCTCACCTCCTGGAGGGGCGATCCTGAGGACCGCGACCTGGCGCTAACACGCAGCAAAATCCATCTCCACCATCTGGAGCTCTGGTGAACACTGGTTAGCACTTAGACTCCACACCTCAGATGAGCATGTGTCATCTGCCAGGCCTATGTACCTATCTTGCTGGTCAGTGGTAGTCTTGCAACTGCTGTAGTAATTGGTCTTCGAGCCTGACCCCTGATCGTGACAGCACCACAGCCCCAGGTAGCAGGCCCCAGTGATCCCCCAGGTAGCACGCCCCAGTGATCCCCCAGGTAGCACGCCCCAGTGATCCCCCAGGTAGCACGCCCCAGTGATCCCCCAGGTAGCACGCCCCAGTGATCCCCCGGGTAGCACGCCCCAGTGATCCCCCGGGTAGCACGCCCCAGTGATCCCCCGGGTAGCACGCCCCAGTGATCCCCCAGGTAGCACGCCCCAGTGATCCCCCAGGTAGCACGCCCCAGTGATCCCCCAGGTAGCACGCCCCAGTGATCCCCCAGGTAGCACGCCCCAGTGATCCCCCAGGTAGCACGCCCCAGTGATCCCCCAGGTAGCACGCCCCAGTGATCCCCCAGGTAGCACGCTCCAGTGATCCCCCAGGTAGCACGCTCCAGTGATCCCCCAGGTAGCACGCTCCAGTGATCCCCCAGGTAGCACGCTCCAGTGATCCCCCAGGTAGCACGCTCCAGTGATCCCCCAGGTAGCAAGCTCTAGTGATCTCCCAGGTAGCAAGCTCTAGTGATCTCCCAGGTAGCACGCTCTAGTGATCCCCCAGGTAGCATGCTCTAGTGCAGTGTTTCCCAACTCCAGTCCTCAAGGCACACCAACAGGTCATGTTTTCAGGATTTCCCTCAATTGAAACAGCTGTGGTAATTACTAAGGCAGTGAAACTGATCAAATCACCTGTGCAAAATTATGGAAATCCTGAAAACCTGACCTGTTGGTGTGCCTTAAGAACTGGAGTTGGGAAACACTGCTCTAGTGATCCCCCAGGTAGCGTGCCCTCCTGTCCCCTTGTGCTCCTGCCTGCTGCTCCCTTTACCCAGCCTTGCTGTCCCCCTGTACACTGCTTATCTCAAGTTTGAATATCTGTGTGTGAACAGAAAAAAAAGCAAGCACAAGCATCACATTAAATTGGCACATTTAATTTTAATTCTATTTAATGTTTTTCTTTTAAATAATTGTTATATCAACAGCTCGCTGATCACACCAATGTTCTTTGAGCTGTAGATGTGAACCTTAGTTTAGGGGTTCCCAGAGATCTCACTGGTGTAAACAATGACATGTCTGTAGAAAAAAAACAAAACAGCGTCCACGTGATACTCACACCCTTGGGCGTGGAATAGGATTTACCACAAATGTACTGGTATTATGTTCTAGTGCATCAACAAACTGAGTAGTTTGGTTGGAATTTAAATCACTCACAAGCCGATAACTTACCAGCCTAGATGGCAGAGGTTTGGTCAACTGCACAGTGTTAATGAAATGCTGCCCCTTCTCATCAACAAGGAACTTGCATCTGCAGTAACAAGTAAATTACAGACAATCATATTAATAAGACAATAAAGGCACACTGCTTTAAAAAAAAAAATGAAAATGCACCGAAGATTTCAGTTCAACCTTTCCTAAAGTTTTCTCATATAAACCCCCTGCCCTGTCTGGCAGAGTAGGAGACCTGATCTTTCAATACTACTGTTTCAGTTAACATACAGGTCTCCTCCCCAACCCACCCTGTTATTGGACAGTGAAAGAAGGAGCACACTGATGAGATCATCATCTCTGCTCCCCTCCCTGTCAGTATGTTTCTTGCACTGCAGTACAACCGATTGGTTCCTAGTAGGGTTGTCCCGATACCACTTTTTTGAGACCGAGTACAAGTACAGATACTTTTTTTCAAGTACTCGCCGATACCGAATACCGATACTTTTTTTAATGTCATGTGGCAGTGGCTTTTTTTTGTTACTATTTTTTTTTTTGTTACAGTGAGGGGGGGGGGGGAATAGTAGATTGTCAGTGTTTTTTTTATTTTTTATTATTATTATTATTATTTACATTTAATTTTTTTAATTATTTATTGAAAAAATTTTTTTTAATCAGCCCTGTTGGGGGGGGGGGGGCTTTGGTGAGATATCAGGGGTCTTAACAGACCTCTGACATCTCCCCTTTGAGACAGGGAAAGGGACTAGGGACACAGATTCCCCAGTCCCTTTCTCAGCAGCCTCAGCTGCGCTGAAAATTATTGGAGAGAAGACAGCTGCTTCTCTTCATTCATAAACTGAAACATTGTAATCACAGTTTACGATGTTTCAGTTATGTGAATGGACAGAGTCGGTAATCACCAATCCCCCAAACCAAAATTCCCAAATTGACGGCGGTAATTGGACTATCTCGGTACAGGTTGAAAAATAGGTTCAAATGGGAAAACACATATATAGAAAAAAAACAAAAATCGATAGAAGACAACACATAATCATATACAAATTAAAAGCATGTTGATATTTTTCTATATACCGTATGTGTTTTCACATTTGAACCTATTTTTCAAGCTGTACTAAGATAGTCCAATTGCCCCTGCCTTCTTGGGAATTTTGGTTTGTGGACCAAATTTCTGATTTTTACACACACATGGAGGCAAGTACAGTGAGGACTAGGGGAAAAAAGTGTTGGGCCAAGTGTACGGTGTTAGATCACCATTTTGCTTTTACTTAAAAGGTCAACTAACACAATCACAGTAGCTGAAATTTGCTATCAAATGCATCCCTTTGTGAGCCATTACTTACCCTGGGTAGAATCTTGCATGTAATTCCCATGGATCATCTCTTGGGCTCCAAACTTTCAACTCCCCTCCACAATAAAAACATTTTGTTGCATCTTGCTCACCTACCACAAGGTAAGAAAACAAAGTTACAGTAATATATACTTTGGTTGGTTTAACATAGTGCCCAACTGAAGAGACTGTCATTGCGGGGGAAAGTGACACACTGCTGCAGGGCGAAAGTGCATTTATTTGTAGATACCTACAGCAACCTCTCATACCTTCACATCAGGGCTTAATTCCAAGCTATATACATTTCTATGTAGCATAAGAGTTAGGTGCACAACCCTGCCATTACACATTTCAATGAGCCTCGCCAAAAGAGTGAAGAATAAGCAGAATGTGGCAGGCAAGCTTCAGCACTATAAGAAAGCACCCTAAATTTGTCTGTCAGAAAGATCTGAGATTCGACTGATGGCAAAGTTTCTGTGGTTGCTTCTGCAGATATGTGCCACTTCAGATGCCTGCACATCATACCTGCAACAGTAGTCCAATTTCCTCTGAATAAAATAGTCTTTAACATTAATTTGCCTAATTTTGAAATGTACAATAATTAGGTGTTAAATAAACATTGTCATCTTGTCCTATCAGGGAGAAGTAATTGGATTTTTGTAAAGGCCCTTTAAGCCTACGTTGCCTCGCCTCGTTCGACCATCACAGTGATGGAAGCTAAGAGGAGCAGTGACTTCCTTGGTCATATGACAGTGCTCAGCTCTAGTGATTTAGACCATCGTGGGACGCTCACGCTGATCTCTCCACCCCACGCTGATGAAGTCCCGCCCACTGGGACGTAACGCGTACGAGGGGGAGAAGTCACGCGACGTCACCCGCGATCGCCGCCTCACGTTCGGATCCATTGCTGTTTGTGTAGCTGGATACCTGGAGATCCAGGACATGCTTATACCACACACTCTGCCGCGAGTGTCTGAAATTGTGAGTTTTTACTCTTCGTTTTTAATAAAAAAAATTGCTATACAGAGAGCACTAGTCTTTTCATTTTCTGTATTTGTATAAACCTCCTTTATCCCTTGGATCTGGGGAACTGCCGGGCTGCCTGCTGATTGCTATCCCTGTATGAGATCTGGATGCGTCTATTGTGTTTATGCTATGTGACCTAGCCCTGGGTCGAGTAGTTCAGGTGAGAGGCCATCTTCAATATTTGGTGGAGGATCTGTCCTGTGGTCACTGATCTTGGAATTTGCACGCAGTCACGTTTGGATTGGAGCATTATCAGTTTTTTCTTCTCACCTGTGCACTATATGGACTTTTTTATTATTTCTTTACTTTATTGTAAGATGTAATTTTATGCTTTGTATCATTTGCGTTTGCGCTGCACTTTATGTTACCGCAGCTCTAGTGATTGGCTGCTAGAGCAGAACACTGTAACAGAAGAGGAGGTCAAGTGCTTCCCCACATCTGAAGGCACAAGGCTTTGTCCCCTCAAAAATCAGACAGCCGTCAGCCCTGCAGGAGCGGCTACATGACCCCAAACATATACTGGGGTCAATTCACTAAGTGATAAATATTGTGTGAATTTTTGCATTAAAATAACTTATTATTAATTTTAGAAACAAGCAATTCATTAGAAAAAAATAGTTTTTTACTGCATCTGTTAGTTTTTTTTATTTTGTGTATTTCACCGCAGCCAGAGGTCCAGTCTTCAGTAAGGTAAGCTGTAAAAAAAAAAAGCACTAAAAAGTTAAACATTTAGCAGCAGAGTTACCGGTGCTGATAAATGTGACAGCTCCTGCTCAGGGCTACCGATTCTTAGGGAATTGGCACCAATGGCCTATTCCTGTTAGACAGGTGAATGAAAACAAAGGGGCAAGAAAAGCGTTTAAAAAAAAAAAGCTTGCGGTTTCCACCACAATCCGCAGCAGGCCCTTATCCAAGCGTGAAACCTGGAAGCGTGTGCCCCCACCCCTTCCTCCTGAATCATATCAGTTCATGTAATCTCAACATGAGCCCAATAGGGCCGCAAACCCATGGCCAAAATAGGCTGCCAGTCATACTGCATGGTTCACCCACCCACCCATGGGAGGGCCCAGTGGAATGTACCCCAGACCATCCCCAGCTCGCAGCTGGAAAAGCCCCACACCTCATGTGCCCCACTGCTGCCATTTGGCATTCACTCACAGGGGAAAAAAGGGCGGGGGGGAAATACACATATGGAAAAACAGTGCCCACCACAAGCGGACCTTCACAAAACATCCAGGGGTTTGCACTTCCATCAGGGGGCCTTTTGGTTTGCACTTCCAGCAGGACAGGTGGATGCAGGTGAGGGAGCGGGGGGGGGGGGGGTATTTCTACTTACTGATCCAGCAGAGCCTGCACTTAAGTCAGATCCTCCTCTCCACCAAAGTGGAGGGCTGACGGCCAGGGTAACACTGTGACATGCATGGACTGTAGGCGGGCAGTCATATGTGTCCCTGCAAGATGTTTAATTAACCGACTTCCCCGAATAGGGGCGATCCGATTGTAGTTCGGACCCAAAAAAGGTCCTGCACCATTTTGATGCAATGCGATTTCAGTTTGTATAGCGAAATTTGCATCACACGGACATTGCATCTGATTAGCACAGCAATGCGGTGCGAAGCACATGCAAGGCCTGTGATCAAACCAGAGTGAATCCAGCCTTATAGCAGCTAGGACTTCCCATAGGTGGCACTAATTCTGTAGGTAGCGCTATAAACCATATGGTCAAGAATGAAGAAAAGCTGTGCCTGTCAATAAACTTTAATCAGTGTCAACACCCAGCCAAACAAAGTCTTAGGAATCTCTATTTATAGTCAACATTTGTATCATCACAGTAATAATCATTCTGTCACAGAAATATATGTTCTTACCAGTGCTATAAAATCCAGCTTTTGAGAGCATCTCCTTGTTGATGGGATAAGTCCAGTTAACAAAGCTGTCGAGTCGAGCTTTGTACTGACTCATTGCTGGATGATCAGGAACCTCAGAACTTCTTCGTGTACTGTAGGGTATACTGCTGGATTCAAGAGCTACATTCCCAACAT
This sequence comes from Rana kukunoris, assembly GCA_029574335.1. Taxonomy (NCBI): domain Eukaryota; kingdom Metazoa; phylum Chordata; class Amphibia; order Anura; family Ranidae; genus Rana; species Rana kukunoris. Next base: position 115,209,364 of record CM056057.1, read on the forward strand.
CCCTACCCAGAACAAAGAAGCAGTCTGGAAAATGTCTACGATGTTCATTCCATGCTATGTCCCCAGGTTCCCAGTTCATCAGCTTTCCACCACAACAGAAACACTTGACTTGGTCATTACTACCGGTGTAAAAAAGTCCTGCATTTGCCAAATCCTTTGGTGTAACACGAACATAACTTGGCCAGTTCTTAAATGTTTTTAGTCTTGCGTCTTCACTACTCATACTTAAAAATTTAGGGTATCTGGGTTCAGACTCGTCAACAACTCTTCCTGTTCTTAATAAGAAATCAGCTTGCATCTCAGAGTCAGCTTGTGTCTCAGAGTCTAACTTGTGGTTAGTATCACTGGATGCACAGTTCATTGCCATGTGGGGATTTAAATTCTGAATTGTGGGTTCTTGGGTGTGAATTAATTCACTTCCCGAACTATAAGCATTAATGAACTTGCAATTTTGGGAGATTTTCCGATGCCTGCCAATGGCGGAGTCTCCGTGCTGCCAGCCTTCAGCAATTGCTCTACAGCTGAAGCATTCTACTCGGTCTTGGATTCCAGTGTAATAAAAGCCAGCACGTGCCAGGGTTGGTGCAGAGATTGGGCAGCTACTGGGAAACTGGGCATAAGATTCCATTCGAATGGCCTCCTTGGAATAGTCCTTGTCCACTTCCATGTTGCAAGCAGCATCTGGAGCTTTAGGACAGTTACATGTCATTTCCAACGCAAGGAAGGGATTACCTAAAGAGAGAAAGCTTCTAATTACAGAGGAAAACTCACATTTTATTTAAATTACATACTCATTTATAACAACTTGCCAAATCAATTTCTTAAAGAACCAAGTCTTTGGCAAAGATTCTCCTACCTTTGCCTGTGGACTTACTAAAAATTATTTGAAGGGGTCCAGACAGTACCTTATCTTTATAGCCACCTGTACCCTGTCAGGGAAACTTCCCTATATGCCCTGTGATCATTGCTACTAAAACTGAAAAGAAAAAAATATATTAAACATGTAATGAATGGCACCAGACCAGTAATGGAAATCTTCCAATTACAACACAATTTCTAATGTCTAGTACACACGTGTGGTGAAGACAGCGCCAGCAGGGGACCACTAAAGAGGAGCTAAGGGGCCGCTGTGTGCAATATCACACAGAGCAGGCAAGTATAAAACTTTTTTTAAATTTTTAATTATTTATTCTTTTAACTATGAGATTTTAAATTATTTTTACTTTAATATGCATAGAATTGTTGCCGCAAATTGTAATATTTCTAACTAAAATGAGAAATTGTAACTATTTTCAGTGATAAAGTTAGCAGAGCCTGTACAAGAACATGGACAACAGGTAGAAATCAAGACATGCCTTTGATAGGGGATAGATGGAAATGAAGTTTAGCCTGTTATGAAAAATCTATTGATGACACCTATCCAAAACGTAATCAAATGGAAAACCATAACTATGTGACAGAAAGGGTAGTACCAACGTATTGTCCAGCCTGATTCATCCAATCTTAGTAAATGGCCTCTCCCATGCTTGAACAATCCAGCCCACACACACATATTTTTCTAGCAATAAAGAAATACGTGCTCCATGGACTGCACAGCAAGCCGATCACACTCACCACGCCAGGTCCCAGTGACAGGTGTATGGGCAGAGACGGGCAGCCCTACAGAAGATATCCATGTGGAAATCACGGGGGTTTTCCAGCACACTACGGGTGACCCATGTACTTTACCTTTGTCCACATTCCTTGTATAGAGAGAGAAACAATGTGCACAGACATTCCTACAGGTGTAAGAGATTGATTCTGCCTGCCTCCCTTCCGTCATCCCACACTGAACAACATTCATGAGCAGCTGGGCGTGTGACACTCATATCATATGACAATCTCATCATCACACCCATAGCTACGCAGAAGACGAATATTTAAAGGATAAGTTCACCTTTTTTTTCTAAATTCCAGCTTTCCTATCTACAATATAGCATTAATGTACTTCTTTTGCAAAAATAAAACAGGTTTCGATTTATTCTACACACACGCTTACCTCACTGTCTTCATGGATGTCTAAAAACACTGGACAGGCTTTAGGTCATGACACAGGAAGGAGCTGACCAGGTCATCTCATTAGCACACACCCTGCAACATCTACCATCAGCTGGTCAACTCCTTCCTGTGTCATGACCTAAAGTCTGTCCAGGAAGTAAGGAAAAAGTAATCAAGCAGTGTTTTTAAACATCCATAAAGACAGTAAGATAAGCGTGTGATGAATAAATGGAAACATGTTTTATTTTTGCAAAAGAAGTACATTAATGTTATATTGGTACATGAGGAAGCTGGAATTTAGAGAAAAATAAAAAGTGAACAAAGGAAAACTTGGCCTTTAAGCCCAGCTCCAAAACTAAAAAGAGATAAATAAGTAGCCATAGAGCTCTTCTTTCCAGCAGACTCTTAGCTCTTTATTGCAGGGCTTTTGCAATGGACCATGGACACAAAGAAAAAGGGTATGGACCATGGACACAAAGAAAAAGGGTATGGACCATGGACACAAAAAAAAAGGGTATGGAACATGGACAATAAATAACAATTGCCCTCCTTTTGTACCAATACCTCCCCAACAATGCTGCATCTGCCAGCCAGGGTCATTGGAAATATGATTCAGTATGTGGCCTCTGCCCCTTCCTTCCAATATAAATTACCTGAGCAGGTAATCACCAGGCTCCAGCATTATCACATGGGAGCAGGAGAAGGTCCTTAGCCCTGTGTAAGCTCTGACACTGAGCGACACAAAAGGCGTTCTTCTTGAAGCTTTAGCAGCAAGTCAAAGGGGCAACAGAGGAATATAGGAAAAGTAAGTATTCATAATAGAGCCCACAGGTTATAAAGTGAGTGACACTTTGTCATGCAGGGGAGTATCGATAAGTTCACTAAAAAATAACACCAGCCAAAAAAAAAGAAAAAAGAAAACTTGTGTCATAAATTGCCTTTTGCTGTAATACTTACCTTCATTCCAGAGCTGTCCTCTGCAGTACTTATTTTCCTCCACTTGATGGCTTGCTTCTTCCAGGCTGAATGGTTACCAGTGTCATTCAACCCACGTGCTCTTAGCCCAGGCTATCATGTAGCCCCTCCCTGGGATGTATCTATACAAAGCCTGGGCTCGGAGAACTATCTGATGACAACCATTCAGTGCAGCAGTAAGGGCCATCTTTTACACCAATGGAGTAAGAGGAAGGACCTGTGATATCAGATGTCAGTGCTGACATAGTACGGAGCATGTATGCTGGGAGGCATTTTACTTCTCATGTGCAAGAAATCAGAGACTTTTGGAAATGTACATACTATGAGCTGCCAGCCAACTGCTGAAATCTGATTAACCAGTGCAATGACCCTGTCCATACTGCAGCCATCCTTCAATGAATACAATGAACCCTTTCTGCATGCCAACTTGGCTGCAGTCCATGGCCCTTCAGTGTTTTCAGAAAGAAGAACAGCTTGTTAAATGTATGATTTAAATTCTGATATACAGCCTTTAGCCTATGGTCATTTAAATACTGCAGACTACATTACATTTGTGTTTTAAAAATTCCAGCAGGCTATGCGGTCATAGCTTTAGTCACAAGAGCGTACTATAGCGTACGTCTGTGTGAGGGCTGTACAGGTGTTCAGTGCTTCCTTGTGCAGGCAGTCCCATTCATGTCAATTGGGATGCAACAGTTGCACAGACACAGCTGCTGCTCTCAATTTAACAGCTGTGGGAGTGCGTGGCCCCGAATGCAGACAGTATGGGGGAGATTTACTGAAATTGGTGCACGCAGAATCTGATGCAACTCTGTAAAGTAACCAATCAGCTTCTAACTTCAGCTTGTTCAATAAAGCTTTGACAATAAAAAAACAGTTACCATGCAAAGCTGCACCATATTCTGTGTACACCTGTTTTAGTAAATCTCCCCCTGTGTATTTGGGGCCGTGCACCGGCATGGCAGTAAAATTGGAAAAAACAGCCGTGTCTGTAAAGCAACTGTGTCCCAACTGACATGAATGGGACTGACTGGAACATCTTTGCAGCCCTGTGCAGGAAAACACGGCCCCCGAGAAGAGTCGGGACAAGGGGTGGGCAGGAGGGACGGCTGGGCACAATAGTTAATTGCAGGGATGGGGGCCCTAACCCTAAAGGAAGGGTTATCATCACATATTGGTATCTTTTCCCTGGGCACTGGATGACCTTGTCCCGGCACTGCCCCAGAGTGAACAAGGCCTTACCTGCATGTCAGAGAAATTATACATTAGAAAAAAATATTTAGAATTCAACTCAAGACTCCTGCATGACCGTCTAAACAAGTCCCAAAAGATTTACCATGTGATGAACAAGCCTCATAAAATAAACAAAAAACATCCGTCTTCATTTGTGTCTCACATGTTCCCCCACCAAACAGATCATAAACAGGTTCATCAACAGAGGCAGTGCTCTCCATTCACAGCACTTTCCAAATGGTGAATGTAATAACAATGTGCAAGGTAGTGATATTAGAAAAAGTCATGTAGCTGAAGGAGAGAAAATGTAATTAACTACTTGATCTCCAGAAGGTTTTACCCCCTTCATGAGAGCATTTTTTGCTATTCAGTGCTGTGCTATTTAAAAAGGCAATTGCGCGGTTATGCAACACTGTATGCAAAATACATTTATATACATTTTTTCACACAAATAGAGCTTTCTTTTGGCAGCATTTGGTCCACGTTTTTATGATATTAAAAATAACAATGTAAATAAAAAAAAACATTTTACTGCCATTTCTCCATGAAATTAGAGTTCATTCAGGGAGAATAAACAGACGTCTGTTCACAGAGTTCTGTGTGTTTGTCAACACAGAACTTTGTGCTGCGATTGGCCACAGCTGAACTCTGGATGACAAACTTGTGCGATGTCCAATCATAGGATGGATCAGCAGGGGATGCGCGCCACCAAACCAGGAAGTACTGCACAAAGTAGGGGTAGGTAGCTGTGCCGCCCGGGCAAGTGAAAATCTACAATAACCTTGCTTTTTGGGTACTCTAGGCAAAAGCCAGCATTTAACCCTTGCAGAGTGTTACCAGTACATGAGGATGGGAGTTGGATTGGTCCACATGTTCCATGGCAATACACTTTATCAGCTCTATTATTTTATTTTATTCTAGGCTAGGTCTTCACTAACCTGCACCAGAAAACGCAGCATTTTACCAGGCAGGCTAATGCAGTGTTTGCTTGGTAGGGAGCAGCATGGTGTATGTTAAAGGCCAATCATACTGATTGTTTTTCTTTCTTTTTTGAACATAGTAACACTTCATTCATGTCACTGCACAGCAGCATGATGTGCAGCGATATGTAGTGCCATGCAGAAAATGCAACACAACTTGTTTTATACTTGCCCTAACAGTGACCTGCTTTATCAAGTACAGGAAAACGCGGGTCATCGCTCACAGAATAAATGAGTCCATAAAACAAACATTACAAAATAATGAATGTATACCAAATAATGTTTTCACAGAAATTGAATGTGCCGATTTTATAACAAAAAAATTTAAACTTTACAGTCACAATAACGAAAAGCATCTTTATAAATGCTGTGAATTACTTGAGTAGTGAGAAATTAACATCTTGCACTCTCACACTTCAGATCAGCCCCAATTCATCGCTGTCCCTGCTGAACATCTGCTCCACCACTGTAACCCCCTGCCCATCTGCCCCACCACTGTAACCCCCTGCCCATCTGCCCCACCACTGTAACCCCCTGCCCATCTGCCCCACCACTGTAACCCCCTGCCCATCTGCCCCACCACTGTAACCCCCTGCACATCTGCCCCACCACTGTAACCCCCTGCCCATCTGCCCCACCACTGTAACCCCCTGACCATCTGCCCCTCCACTGTAACCCCCTGCATATCTGCCCCACCACTGTAACCCCCTGCCCATCTGCCCCTCCACTGTAACCCCCTGCCCATCTGCCCCACCACTGTAACCCCCTGCACATCTGCCCCACCACTGTAACCCCCTACCTATCTGCCCCACCACTGTAACCCCCTGACCATCTGCCCCACCACTGTAATCCCCTGCACATCTGCCCCACCACTGTACCTTCTGCACACCCTGTCCCACTAATGTAACCCCCTGCTCATGTGTTCCACCAATGTACCTCCTTTCTCCTCTGCACATCTGTCCCACCTCTGTTCCCCCCTGCTCTTCTGCCCAACCACTGATATATGGAAAGGCTCCTGCGCTATAAAGGAGGGTGGGTTGGGGTGAAGTTGGGCTGGGAGGTGGACTGGGGATACTGCAGCAGACCCCTGACACTCTGTCCTGGGCACAGAGAAAATAGCATATAGAAAGGGAGGGGGTGGTGTCTGCGCTGAAATAGTGAAAAAGGGGGAGGGGAGAAATGTGTGGATGGGAGTGGGAAATGGGGCAGGTGACTGGATGGGTGGATGGTGGATGAAGGTGAATTTAGGATAACATAATAACCAACATTATGAAATAGACAATGTGAATGGATATACACATTAAGGGTGATTACCAATAAATACAAAAATTGTGACAACAAAGAAAATAACACTAGCCGGTGCAATGTGAAACCAATGGAAAACCTTAGATTAGACACAATACTAAATCCAAACAGACTGTAAGACCAGAGAAAATTCCATGGGGAAATGCCTCTGGATCCACAAAAATGTGAATAAATTAATAAATAAAGTCTCTGGTAAAAAAAACAAAATGTCCAGGAAAGTCCAGAGTGAAATAGTGGTGCCAGGAAAGGGTGAGAGCAGAAAACACCTCAGGTGGTCCCCAGCTCCTCACCTCAAGGCTATTGCACGGATAGCCCAAAACAACACCTCCCGGTGGAGGACAGTGATCCCTCAGTAGGGCAAGCAGCAGAAGCACTCCTCAGCAGTAAAAAATGAAGCAGATAGAAGCGGGTGAGTGACAATACAAAAACGTCTGTGTGGACAGCTAGTATCACTCATACATCCACTCACCACAGGGTGATGGATGATGGGCCTATCTCCCACGAACAGCGAGTTCGTTCTTGATCTAGTAGCAGGTACCCTCTTGTAAGATTGGCCAGATAGTCACTCAAAGCAATGGACCTCTCAGGTGGCTGTGTCCAGGCTGTACAGTGTCACCGTATGAAAGCATCTCTCTGCAAACTGTGTACACGACGCCAGGGCGGACGCCCAGTATGTGCTGGGTTACTGAGGCTCCGCCCTGGCGTCGTATACACAGTTTGCAGAGAGGTGCTTTCATACGGCGACACTGTACAGCCTGGACACAGCCACCTGAGAGGTCCATTGCTTTGAGTGACTATCTGGCCAATCTTACAAGAGGGTACCTGCTACTAGATCAAGAACGAACTCGCTGTTCGTGGGAGATAGGCCCATCATCCATCACCCTGTGGTGAGTGGATGTATGAGTGATACTAGCTGTCCACACAGACGTTTTTGTATTGTCACTCACCCGCTTCTATCTGCTTCATTTTTTACTGCTGAGGAGTGCTTCTGCTGCTTGCCCTACTGAGGGATCACTGTCCTCCACCGGGAGGTGTTGTTTTGGGCTATCCGTGCAATAGCCTTGAGGTGAGGAGCTGGGGACCACCTGAGGTGTTTTCTGCTGTCACCCTTTCCTGGCACCACTATTTCACTCTGGACTTTCCTGGACATTTTGTTTTTTTCACCAGAGACTTTATTTATTCACATTTTTGTGGATCCAGAGGCATTTCCCCATGGAATTTTCTCTGGTCTTACAGTCTGTTTGGATTTAGTATTGTGTCTAATCTAAGGTTCTCCATTGGTTTCACATTGCACCGGCTAGTGTTATTTTCTTTGTTGTCACAATTTTTGTATTTGTTGGTAATCACCCTTAATGTGTATATCCATTCACATTGTCTATTTCATAATGTTGGTTATTATGTTATCCTAAATTCACCTTCATCCACCATCCACCCATCCAGTCACCTGCCCCATTTCCCACTCACATCCACACATTTCTCCCCTCCCCCTTTTTCACTATTTCAGCGCAGACACCACCCCCTCCCTTTCTATCTGCCCAACCACTGCAACCCCCTGCTCATCTGTCCCATCGCTAAACCCCCTTCTGATCTGCCCCAAAACTAAACCCCCCCCCCCTGCTCATCTGCCCCATCACTGTGCCCCCCTGTTTTCTGTCCCATCGCTGAACCCCCTTCTCATCCGTCCTGCTGCTGTACCTCCTTGTTCATCTGCTCCATCACTGTACCCCCTTGCTCTCCTGTCCCATCAATGTACCCCTTCTCTCATCTGCTCCACCACTGTACCTCCCTGTACATCTGCTCCACCATCATATCCCCATGCTCTTCTGTTTCACTACTGAATCACCTTGTCATCTGTCTTAACACTGAACCCATCTGCCCATCATTATAACCCACTTTCTCATCTGCCCTACCAGTGTACCTCCTGCATATCTGTCCTACCTCTGTACCCCCCTGGAATAATTTCAACAAAGTTTCCAGAAGCTCAACAGTAATTCCACAAACTGTCACCTAATTGTGGTTTTCTCAATCACAGTGAAATTCCTTCTTTCTGAGATTGGTAGTGGCAACCAAGCCAGTCATCCTCCTCCAGAAGGTGGGTGGGGCTAGCAGGACTGTGATTGGCTATAGCAGTGGCCAATGAAAGTCCTCCTCCTCTTGGAAACAGGGAACACCCCCCCCCCCAGCAGAACCGCACCCAATCACAAAAGCTGACGATCATAGCTACAGCAAAGTTAGGGAACCAAACAATGTTTCCCATCTTCAACAATGTGTGGGGGCACAGTGCCCCCCCCTCAGTGCAGGTGCGGTGTGGGGAACTCTGAAATTGGAATGCATTAGAGTCTCCCTGACACTTCCCTGCACTGCTCTGCTGATGAGGAGGGAGTCGAGTGCCAGCAAAAGAGGCTTTCAGTGCCGCTTGCGGCATCCGTACCAGGGGTTGCCTACCCCTGTGCTATACTATGTTTCTTCCGCAATACAAGCTTCTTACTTTCCTCCACGTACACATCTTTACAGTGTACACTGCTGGGATGAAATACTGTACCTCCCTTGTGCATGCAATTTTTTTGGATGTGCTTAAGGAAACTGATGTGACATTAAGATACCAGAAAAGCAGTCTATTTCATAATTTAGAACCGATTTAAACAACATTTGAATCAGGATCAAAATCTGCTGTTGACTAAAAACCCTTTTTTTCTCTGGCCTACTGGCTAAAGGATTACCCCTTTTCTGCTCTGACATCTGTGGAGTACTTCCTAGGAAATAAATTGTGTTAGCCTAGGTTCACACATATGCAAGTTGGGGAGTGTGTGTAAATCACACATTCCCTGACACACAGGCAAGACGTGCTGATCTTTTGAAGACCCACATGGTGCCATTAATTCTTAATTGCTCCCCCACACATCAGAAGTGCAATGCATTGTTCTCCGTGACATTTGGTCCTTATGTAATGTTTTTTGTTCTCTTGCGGACAGAGTTTTATTTTGTTTTTCAATGTTGTTTTCTTTTGAGATACTATAAAGAGTTTATATGATGTGCATCCTTTATCCATTTATATATTATAGTGTGCCCCTTTCATTTTTGATCTGTTTGACATTTATTTGGTGATCCAGTTTATTTCACATTTCTATTGAGCAACTCAGTTTATATAGATCTTCCTATTACAATTTAAGAGCCGATTCACACTGGGGCAGCACGACTTGCCGAGCGACTTGGCAAGGCGATCTGCCCACAACTTCAGAGGCGACTTGCAAAATGACTTCTGTATTGAAGTCAATGCAAGTCGCCCCTATTAGAATGGTTCCATTGTACAGAACGGAGCGCGACTTGTCAGGCGGCTAAGTTGCCCGATCAGACGCGCCTGTGTAAACCAGCTCTTGCTGTACTGTTTTGTATCTCTATGTCATCTCAGTGGCATTTGTTTGCTCTCGTATACTATTATTTTTACTTTTGTTTCAATAAAAAGTTTGTAAACAAAAGAAAACACAATTGAGAGCTTGCAGCCACATGCCCAAGCACTATGCTGCTGCAATTTAAAGAGGGGTCAGGGACTTTTTCCTTTTGTTTTCCACAGATATAGCAGCCAGGGCCGGCCCTATAATGGGACCGGGTGGTACCATGGGTACCAGGCGGCACTTTTAGGGGGGCGGCATACGCCAGCCCGCTCCGCTGCCTGAGGAGCGCGGAGTCGGGCTGCCAGCGTGCTCCCCTCCCTCCTCCTCCTCTCCTTTCCATAGGTGGCTCTCTTCTCCGGTCACCGCAGCCGCCGCAGCCACTGGAGTTCCCTGTCGATGTCCATCCCCACTCCCTCCTCCTGTCAGAGGAGGAGAGCAGAACACCCGAAGATCGGAGCGGCTGTCTCTGTGTGCAGAGAGACCAGCAGGCAGCTGCGCAGTGATGGGGGGGCGGTCCGTGCAGTGCCGTGCCTGAAGTGTTCCAGTTCTCCTCGTGTCCAACTGCTGCCCAAGCCTGACATGACATGTTCTTTTCTCCACTGTTCTGTCCTCTACAGCCGCCGCCTGGGTGTTTTTAGTTAGCCAGATGGTGGGGGTGGTTTGTCCAAGGGGGGTGTCTGTACTAACTGAGGGGGGGGGTTGGTCCAAGGGGGGTGTCTGTACTAATTGAGGGGGGGTGGTTTGTCCGGGGAGGGTTGTACTAATGGAGGGGGGCTTTGTTCTGGGGGGGTCTGTACTAAAGAAGGGGTGGTTTGTTGTGGGGGGTCTGTACTAATGAAGGGGGGGGGGGGTTTGTCTGGGGGGCTGTACTAATGGAGGGGGCTTTGTTCTGGGGGGGTCTGTACTAATGGAGGGGGGTGGTCTGTACTAATAGAGGGGGTGGTTTGTTCTGGGGGTCTGCACTAATGGAGGGGTGGTGGTTTGTCCTGGTGGTCTGTACTAATGGAGGGGGGTTTGTTCTGACGTGGCAAGTGACAATCCGCAGCGTGTGGCAGGTGACTTGGCAAATGACAACCCGCAAAGTGCGGCAGGTGACGTAAGTGACCATCTCCAACATGTGACAAGTGACAATCCGCAATGTGTGGCAGCCTGGCAGGTGACAACCCGCATCTGGTGGTGGAGTCTGAAGCAAAATTGTAAGTACAAACACACATCACAAGTTGTATGAGACATGAGAGCCTGAGAGAGACTTGCCTTGCCCAGCCCTGATCATCCACTTAAGGACCGGAAGAATTTGCCCACTTAATGACCGGGCCATTTTTTGCGATACGGCACTGTGTGGCTTAAACTGACTCTTGCGCGGTCGTGCGGCATTGTACCCAAATAAAATTGATGTCCTTTTTTCCCCACAAATAGAGCTTTCTTTTGGTGATATTTGATCACCTCTGTGTTTTTTCTTTTTTGTGCTATAAACAACAAAAAAAATACAATTTAAATATATATATATATTTTTTTAACTTTTTGCTATAATAAATATCCCCAAAATGTATATAAAAAAAAATGTCTTCAGTTTAGGCCGATTCATCTACATATTTTTGGTACCAAAAAAAATACAATTAGCGTACATTGATTAGTTTGCGCAAAAGACATCGTTGCCGCCGGCAATTCACAGGTCCCTTTATACTCCTGGATACATATAGAGCCCTGACAGGTCCTTTTATACGCCTATGTACATATATAGAGCCATGACGGGTCCCCTTTAGTGATCATGATATAAAATAATGAATGTGGGGGCCTTTTGGTTGGCGTGATTTTTTTTTTTTTGGGGGGGGGGGCAGCATTTCATTCTTGGTCCCAGGCAGCACAATGTCTTGGGCCGGCACTGATAGCAGCCCATTCAAATGAATGTGCTGCTGTGACCACACAAACACAAGATAGTGTGAACCTAGACCAGAGGTCTCCAAAGTACGGCCCGCGGGCATCATCCGGCCTGCAGCTTGAGTCATTGGACTCGCTACAGGGATGATCTCTCTGCCAAAGTTTTGTCAGTTTGCAGAATGCAGCACAGGTACGGCAACCACTCCCGGCACCTGGCCTCAACCAATGTGGTATTCCAGTGCAGACCGGCTGCACCTCCTGACTCCCAACCCGCTATTTACATCAGTGTACTTTAGCGCTGTCATTTTGCATACAGCATGCCTGTGCAGGGTGGGAGCCAAGACAGGGAGGTGCAGAAGGTTTGCACTCTAGGCAGCGGTGGTTTGGTTGTGTTGGGGGTGATGACTCTGAAGGTGACACCGTTGTGGGGGAGGGGGTTTTATGGCCCTGTAGAAGACAAAGTTATTTCTGTGTGTGTGTGCAGGGATCCTCTGATGGGGACACAGATGTAAGGGCTTAAATATACACTGGAAATTGAACCCACTGAATGCAGCTGCAGGAGTAGGATACAGGTGCACCATCCAGCCCCGCTTCCAGCAGCTTGGGACATTTTATTCTATTCTGCTGCTGTGGATTTATTTATAATAGCGTTTTTTTTTTCCGGCCCACTAGTATGTGTAAAATGTATGTCATGGCCCTTGAAATGAAAAGTTTGGAGACCCCTGAACTAGACTTATAGGGGTTGATTTACTAAAGGCAAATCCACTCTGCACTACAAATGCACTTTGAAGTGCAGTCGCTGTAGATCTGAGGGGAATATCTGCTGATTTTATCATCCAATCATTAAAGAGGAGCTCCAGCCACGAATTTTTTTTTTTTTTAAAGTCAGCAGCTACACTGCCCGTTTCCTACTGTGCCTGCGCGAGTCTCACGCTGGCTTGTGAATGGGCGCGCTGCTCTCTGAGAACACACACAGTTCCCAGAAAGCAGCGCGCCCCATTCACAAGGAGAAGGACAAGAAGAAATCAAACCGCGGAGTGGAAGAGGCAGATTACGGACTTCCGCATAGCAACAGCTATTTCGGGTGAGTATTTTTTTTTTTTTCAGGTTTTTTTTTTTAAACAACATGGCAAAATGTTGTTTTCCTGGGTGAAGCTCCGCTTTAACAAGCAAAATTATGCTTTTTTTCCCCCTTGTATGTCCCCTTAAGATCTACAGCGACTGCACTTGGAAGTGGATTTACCTTTAGTAAATATCCCCCATAACCTCATCTGGCACGAGTTTGGACTCTTCATTCCAAAGTGATCTGCACTATCCCAAGGCACTATTCAGAAATGTGGGCAAAGGACAATAACTTTATTCCCAGAACGATAAATGGACTTAAAGATTACAATGTTTCCAAAGAAAGCAATGTAACAAAGTTAATGCAACAAACAAGTTGTATATTAGCTTAAGTGTGCCTACACTGCCTTGTATGGGAAAACTGAAAATGAGCCCCTTGTTTATGTGGATTCAACCACCAGGGGCTGTGTGCAGTGCTTGTCTGACGGAGGCCTTAGAAGTTTTTGGATACTGCAAACAGAGTGACCCTCATACCGCGTACACGCGATCATTTTTCGGGTTGTAAAAAACAACGTTTTTAAGGGTCTAGAAAAAAGTTTTTTTCAACCCGATCATTAAAACGGTACATGCTCTTTGAGAAAGTGCTTTGACACGTAACTAGTCAGGGAGTACCGAGTGGCACACTGCTATCACCCCATTGGACTACTCGATACTACACGGGTTTACCTGCATACTGCCGGCCGGAGCTGCAGGTTTGAGGCCGTTTTTTAAATTGCAAAATGTGAGTGCGTTTTCTTACTATTTTGTTTAATACATTTTTTAAGTGATTTTACACTATCGAGGCATCTATGTCTCTTTTTGTGTGCATGTGACCATTGCCATTGGAGCCACTTTTGGATGACCCAAGTTGAACCTCCTGCCTCTCTCACCCAGCCTAGCTGTTTTGCCAATTACTACATGCTGTTTTTGGTCTCCTCTCAACAAGGGACCACTTATATCTGGTAAGCGGACTTGCATATACGTGTGGTGGAGGTCTTCAGCTGCATGTCACTATCCTTATGATCCGTATTGGGATTCGGCTTCACCAGGGTGGATGTCACATTTCTTCTTTTGGACTTTGTTATTTTTTCATTATTTTGTTTATGGAACCCTGCTAGCCCTCTTGGCGTGGACTATAGGGGCCTTTTGTGTTTTTTGGACATTCACTAAGGTTTTCTTTAACTCAGTTTGGATTGCCTTTTTGCTTTTCATCATATTATTTGTGTGTTTCATTAGCGGGGTTTATTTCTTTTTTCTCACATTAATACGGTCTTGCCTACACATGATCGTAAAAAAGAAATGCTCTAGCAAAGCGCGGTGACGTACAACACGTATGACGGCACTATAAAGGGGAAGTTCCATTCGGATGACGCCACCCTTTGGGCTGCTTTAGCTGATTTTGTGTTAGTAAAAGACGATTCACGCTTTTCAGTCTTTTACTGGGTGACGAATGTGCTTACTCCATTATGAGGGGTAGTTTTACCAGAACAAGCGCTCCCGTCTCATAACTTGCTTCTGAGCATGCGCGGATTTTTCACGTCGTTAAAGCGCACACACGACCATTTTTTACAACCCGACAAATGACAACCCTTAAAAACGCTAAAAAATAGAGCACGTTAAAAAAAGATTTTGCCCGTTTTTTACAACCCGAAAAATGCTCTGAAGCCCACACACACAATCATTTTTAAAGCGGCGCTCCACCCTATTTTAGGCATGAGCTCATTCATACAGTTGCCTGTCACACAAGTCAAAATGGACGTTTTTTTTTTCCAATCTGTAAAGTACCTTTCTTCAGAGATCGCTTCCTGTCTGCAAAAGCTGTGGGTATTCTGCGGGTAGTGTGTCACTTCCCATACCCGCAGTGTGCCCTGGGAGCTTCTGTCATAGCTCCCTGCATTCATTGCAGAGCCTTGCTATTAAGTATTACGGTATTTCGGAACCCGGAAGTGATGCGATTACAAACAAACTGTGGTGGGCGTTTCAAAAGGCTCCATTACAAACAAGGAGCACCGCCCGTTGTGATGGCAACACGGAAGTCGACGTCCTTGCTAGCCGTTACAAGCATTCACCGCAACAATGAAGTGGCTGCTTGTGGGCTTCTCATGCCCACAAGCAAAATGGAATTGGCTATACTAGAAGAATATAAGTTTCTATAGACAGAATCGGAAAGCGGGGGACTTAACACAGCTAATGCGTGAGTACTTTTAAAGTGTGCTACAAAGAAATAAATGACAAAAATAAATAAAAAAATATGTAAGGCCGTGGGAGATCCGCTTTAATGACATTAAAAACAAAGTCATTTTTTACAACCCGAAAAATGATCGTGTGTACGTGGCATTAGGTCCTGTCCACACCTAGGCATTTTAAAACTCGAATATAAAAAATGTTATTGTTCAAAAAGGTGCCTGTTTCTACCTGGCTGCTCAGGTTCTTTTCAGGGAGATTTGGGCATTTGTGGCCACATACTTCAAAGGGTGAGCCCTAAAAAATCTGTGACAAGACGATACGTGCGGTTTTCAGACACTTCCACATCTAAAATGAATAGGGCCAAAAATGTGCAATCCTGCCCCAAAGAAGCTTATGTAAGGCACAAAAAAGCTAAAATAAAAATAAAAAAAACATTAGAAAAGACATCAGAAAAAGAAAAAACTTATGCTTAGGTAAATGGAGACTTATGCACTAACCCAAATACAGGTTTTAAAACCAAACTCTGGGATGGAAAATCTCCCACTGTAACGACTGTTAACTCTAGGGCAGGGGTCTCCAAACATTATAAACCAAGTGCCAGTTTACTACTACATTAGTGTTTACTTACTACATTCCTTGCTCCAGCAGCACTCTCCTCTCCCTGATCCTCCAGATGCTCTGTGGACATTGCCTCTATATCATCACATACAATGCTGGCCTATTAGTCCTGAATTATATGCGAGAAGGTAAGAATGCAACCACCAGCCGCCACAGAGTCTGAGGGGAAGCTACAGGGATGGTGGTAAGTATTACTCCCTATTACTGTACCCCTGGAACCACAGCCCCTTTACACCACTTGTGGTGTGCCAAATGCACATTTTCATGCTAATTTTCCACAACACACAGGAACATGCCGCCCTTTTTAGATGCAACCAGGTGCCATTACTTGTTAAAGACGCCCCAAACGCATCCAGCAAATGCACACACATTTTCAGCCACCACTGCAGCATTATGCAGTTTGGTGTAGTGCAATTCTAAAAGTCACGCCCGCCATACTTTTGCATGTTTGGCACCCAGTGAAATTAATGGGCTCTCAAAAATACACATTGGTCAAAGTGTGCATTGTGGTGATCCATAAATTGAAGTAGATGGAGGAATCCTCCCCACTATGTCTTTGTATTTTGACAGCGGGGAGATATCCCTGCTATCAGAATACATTGATCAGCACCGCTGTAAGCTATAGCCAGTGGCAAAAAATCACGTGGACATTTTCCAACAAGGTGGTTGAAGAGAAGCATATTAGTAGATCAACTTCTCATCAACCACAATAGCCATACATATGGACTGAAATTTGGCCAGCCCCTGCTGAACCAGCAGATTTTTCAGGAGGGTGCATTATATTTGCTTGTTTTAACCTTTTTTCCTCGTTCAGTTCAGTGGCTTAGGGCAAAAAAATGTCATCCCAGGAGTCTTCATAGACATTTTTTTCAGCTAAGCACACCCTCATGGCTTCATGCCTGAGCCAAGGGCAAATGGATTCCAGGAAGTAAATGCTACATGAATCGCCTACCCTTTCCCAAGATTGCTGTAGCTATAAATGCTGTTGGGTGTTTTTCAAAGTGACTTCCCAACAAAATAAAACATGGAGACCTGGATTGATGGGTAGGTTTGCTGTGAATAATCGGGGGAGGGCCCTTGGCTCCTTCCTATAGCTTCTGCAACCCCACGCTTTAGTGTCCTGACATCATCAAGCCTAGAGCAGGACCCGTAGTCCTGCTCTGGAGATGAGGATGCCGTGGGACAGGCCACCACCAGATGATGAAGTAACACCTCGACGGGGGAGCAGAGGATCAGGTACATAAGATAGTTTCTCTTCTCCGCTAGACAAAGCGAGCTATTAACCCTTAGGGCACTTTCACACTGCTCTGTAGCAAAATCACACAAAAACACATATGCATTTTTAATGCTATTCTGCTGTTCAGGGTTATTACAGAGATTTCTATTCATTTCAATACCAAAACCATTCATTTGACCTCCCAAAAAATTGTCCATTCTCAAGCTCTATGTGACAATCTACTTGAGGCCTTTGTCAGCAAAGTTCGTGACATCCAAGCTGGCCTAGGTCCCCCAGTCCCTGTCCCCTCAGCAAACCTCACTATTAAGATCGACCGGACCAATCACATCACTCCCTTTTGCTCCTTTCAGCCTATAACGAAAACTCAGCTCTTCAGCTCCATTAAACATCTAAAACCCTCTTATTATGCCGACGACACTTGCCCAGCATGGTTGCTTAAGGATAACATCAACACAGTCATCGATGAGATTCTGATCATGGTTAACCTCTCTTTGACAACTGGAGAGTTTCCAGATAACTGGAAACATGCCCTGGTCACACCAATCTTGAAAAAAAGCACGCTGGATGCCAAGGTTATGTCCAATTACTGGCCAATTTCAGGACTATGCTTTCTGGCTAAGCTGGTGGAACATGAGGCTCTTATGCAACTCCAAGCTCATTGTGAATTACAGAATCTTTTTCACGATGCTCAATCGGGATTTAGGCCCAAAAGAGGGATCGAGCTATCCATCCTGGCCACTAGAGAAAGGCTGCTGGAGTCAAGAGACGCGGGGGGGTCAGCGGCCTTGGTACTGCTTGACCTCTCCGCGGCTTTCGATACTGTCAGCCACAAGATCCTCCTGGCTAGGCTACAGGACGAGTTCTATATCACAGGCATACCGCTTACTTGGATACGCAATTTCCTGACAGGTAGAACATTCCAAGTAATATTGGGCCCATTTAGGTCAGCGAGGGTGCCCCTTCTTTGCGGGGTCCCTCAGGGCTCGGCAATTTCGCCGTGGCTGTTTAATTGCTATGTGAGGCCCGTGGTAGATATCATCTCTTCATGGGGGTTGGCCACGCAGGTATATGCTGATGACATACAAATTGTGGCCAGTGATGCTCTCAACCCCACGGCAGCCCACCTTCTTTCCTGCTGCCTCTCATCTATCCAGATATGGATGAAGGACAATCGTTTGGCCCTGAACGTATCCAAAACTGAGGTACTTCTTACAGGTCCAACACAAAGCTTAAACCTGCTTGCAGAGTGGCCCGTATCAATGGGCCCGTGCCCCACTCCATCTAGCCAAGTGAGAAACCTGGGCGTCATATTCGACAATAGACTTTCATGGATTCCACAGGTGAGGAATTGCACCAAGAATGCCCTTTACTATCATCGGATGCTACGACGGGTAAAACATCTGCTCTCCCAAACACATAGAAATACTCTGGTACAGGCCTTAGTTATCTCACGCCTTGACTTTTGCAATGTGGTATACCTGGGACTCCCTATTAAATGGCTCTCCAAGCTGCAGCTGGTGCAGAACCAGGCAGCTAGGTTGATTACGGGGACCTCAAGATGGGACCATATATCACCCGTTCTCAGACTACTTCATTGGCTCCCATGCACAAGGAGGATCGAATTCAAGGCCTTGTGTGTCATGTTCAGGGCCTTTAAACAACATGGCCCATTGTTCATTAACAACTTGGCCATACAATACCATCCCCCCAGGGCACTGAGATCGGGCGATCAGGACTTTGCTGCCGTCCCTCCAGTAAGGTTGATTTCTTTCGGTGGCCGATCCTTTAGAGCCAGAGCAGCTTCGCTTTGGAACCTTCTCCCGTTGCCTTTGAGGAAGTCTACTGTTCTTATTACCTTCAGAAAGGCTCTGAAAAAACTTTCCTCTTTGAGACAAGTTGATTATGACCACGCCTAATTAAACCGACCTGGCCCCTCCTCCCTTTGTCCTATGTCCCCCTCACCCCAAACTCCCTTGCTACTGTGTTTTTATTGTTGATATTTTACATGGTTTCTTTTTTTTTTTATGTACACAAGCTATCAGTTCGCCTGTGAAGTCTTTTTTCTTTGTTTTCTTGGATTGCTTTTTGGTCCAGAATAGACCGGCGGACCTCCTTCCAGCGCTTAGACACACCCTTCAGGGTGTATGTGGCGCTGTATAGAAATATTAAAAATCAATCAATCAATAGAAAGCTGCGTTTATGGTGCGGTTTAAAAAAAAATAAAAAATACTCCTACCAGTACTTTTCAAAACACATCGCACCCAGAGTGCAGAGGTGTGAAAGGGCCCATCGCATTAAAAGGAAAACTTTTTCCTTGTGTTTTTCATGCCAGGGCCCTTAGAGTGCCAGCCAGCCCCACCGTCATAGAAAATACTTTATCTGCCCAGAACTGCCAATACATGTTTGAAAAGCTGTACAGAAACTGAAATTTTATTTAGATCGAACATTCGTTGGCCCAACCAAGCTATCGGAGGTTTTCCTGCAAACTTTAACTTTTCTCTGACCGTTTTCAACATTGTTCCCTCTCCCCCCCCCCCCCCCAATTGATTATTACTACCCTCACTGCTCAGGTACATTTAACTGAACTTTTTTTTTCCCCTCGATAGATTAACCTACATATGTTTAGAAAATTGATTGGAAAAAAATTCCAACATGCTCGTTCATTTATTTTCGATCTTGAAATGGAAATTGACTGTCGCAGGAAGCACACAACTATACAGAAATCTACAACTTTTTCCTTCCAATTTCTATCCATAGAAGTAAAATTCCATGGTCAATGTATAGGGCCCCGTTCTCACTAGAATGTAGACAATGCGATTTCTATTCAGTTCCTGCACCCGTGCTGTAATTTTACATGCGTGGGGATGCCATTCAGCCTGGGATCGCACTATTGCGACGCAGGAACCAGAGCGCTTCCAGCAAGCAGTTCACACCGCCCTCTGCGAACTGCTGCGGGTGCAATACAAATTAAATGACACCCCAGATCAGTTCGCAGTGCAAACTGTGAATTCGGACAGGAATTGAATCGAATGGGTGTGAACAGCCAATGCTATCCGATTCCAGTGTGGCAAAAAAAATTACAATAGTGCGAACTAAGGCTCACAATGAATGGCAATCCCACGCGCTTTCACTGCAATAGCCGCATGCATAGATGTGAACAAAGCTTCATGCTCAAATCGCAACCGCATCCACATAAAAAAGGTGCAAGCAACTTTTTTTGCCACTCTGAATTTGGACCGCATGAGCCGATCCGCCCTATAGGCTCACTTTGCAAGCCGCTTAGGGCCTGGCAAAGCTGCGGAGGGCCCCCCAAATTACTAGAGGCCCTGCCTGGTGAGAAGTAATTTCTGGCCCCTCACCCCGCTTCTCAAATCGCTGTCTGCATGGGAGAGGAGGTAAGAAGTCAGCACCCCCCGCTTCTCACTTTAATGCAAGATGTAATTTCTGACAGCAGAACACCCCTCCCCCCGCTTCTCAACTTTAATCTTTAATGTCACTGTCGGCACCCCCCGCAACTTTAATGTGACATGTCATTTTCAGCAAAACCCCCCCCCCACCCCACAGCTTCTCAACTTTAATATATAAGAAGGCCAGTATGGTGGCCTGAGTTTATGGGAGGAGCCCGGAGGGTATTTAAGCAGCCCACTCACACATGCTCTTTGTCGGTTCAGTGTGCAGTACTACACGTCACTGGGCCGACTCTTCCCAGCTCACCTCATGTCCGTGAGTCTGCGCATTCAATAGCATTCGACACCCTCCCGCCCTTCCCTTTTTCAGGGCACTTCTCAGCATATCCTTCTTCAATTAACTACCCATTACTTACTTTGGGTATGCCCCCTTTTCTTGGCATACTGACCAGACCACCAAGGCACACTTCAGGTCTATTTATGTTGTAAGTCTTGTCGCGTGTTTATGTGATCCACATCACTCTCAGTCAGAGGGCCACGACCATAAATGTAATTTTGCTTAGGGCCCCAGGGAGGTCAGGATCGGCACTGACCATGTGATCCGATTCAACCAAACACACTGTGTTCTGCAACCTGCTTTTGGGGTGTTGTTAACTTTTAAGGCTGGGTTCACACTAAGGATGAGCTCCGGCGTGTTCGCAAACCCCACATGCAGAGCCCGCCAGGAAGTCGGCACTGCGCTGCGCTAATCACCGGGAGTGAGACATTTCCCGATCTCTGCAGCCGCGCATCGGGACAATATCTCACTACCTGTCATTAGCGCAGTGCCGATTTACTGGCGGGATCTTCACATGGGGTTTGCGAACACGCCGGAGCTCATCCTTAGTTTACACCATCTTCGCAACAGGGGCAAGGTGCGTTTCCATTCACCATTTCAGCCTGAATTTTTGGCTTAATTCAGACATGAAACAGTACAAAAGACACACGGGGCTCCTGTGCAAATTGCTATTGTGAACTGGACGCAGAGAATCCACATCCAATTTGCAATAGTGTGAACCCAGCCTTAGTTGCGACCCACTGGAAAAAACATGAACACGGTGCAACTGCTATGTGGTGCAGTGCGCGCAGCGATTCCTGTGAGTTTATCGCATCAGTGTGAACCAGGCCTGAAATCGCACTGCACAGAACTGCATGCAAAAAAAAAAAAAATCGCACAGCATTCCTGGGCCCTAAGGATAACAGAACCCAATATTCCTGGCCCAATGCTATAGACATCACATGTCTGGGGGATCAGGATGAACACATACAGGCTAGTCTGAGAAATGAATGTGGTGATCTGTCATTGGACTGATCACATGGATGGATGTTGGATGGGCGGGTATATGGGGATTTCTAATGGAGAAGTAGACAGCAGCTCTGGTCATATGTGAAAGAAGAAGATCCCCACCCAGTGCAGTGCTGGGGATGGGATAGAGGGATGGATGGATGGGATAGATGGAGGGATGGGATAGATGGGATCTCACCCGGACTGTATTCTATACACAGCACGTCCATCACATCCCATCTATAACATAATAATAATAAACACATTACACGTGCGCTGTCACTAGAGGGCGTGGGCGTGTTCGCCCGCCCACCCACCTACCCATCATCATTACAGAGAAGACGAGGCGTTATATAATACACTACAAGTCCGACTCACACCAATACACCTCCTACACACACACAATATATACAACACACACTACACAGCGCCGACACAACTCACATCCACCAGACCCCGGCTGAAGGACACCAACTTCTTCCTTATTATGGAGAAACAGGAAGATTCCATCCTCACCCGGATGTACAATGATCTGCCTGCCTCTCCTACTACAAACATGGAGGTAGAAGAAATACTGACCCCTTCTGGCCGACAAGAAGAAAACACCTTCTAAGTTTTCATTTGTCATTATTAATAATACAAAACAAACACAACAATAATATTGTATTTAAGTCAGCTTTATAATATCTAAATACATGTAAATAACATTATTAAAGCTAAATTATAGGTATTTTTTTGCATAGTTGCACACATATTCTAGGGTTGTCCCGATACCACTTTTTTAGGACTGAGTACAAGTACCGATACTTTTTTTCAAGTAGTCGCCGATACGAATACCAATACTTTTTTTTAAATGTGTCCCCAAATGCAGTCATGTCCCCCACAAATGCAGCCATGTCCCCCACAAATGCAGCCATGTCCCCCACAAATGCAGCCATGTCCCCCACATATGCAGCCATGTCCCTCCAGCCATGTCCCCCACATATGCAGCCATGTCCCCGCAGCCATGTCCCCCACATATGCAGCCATGTCCCCCACATATGCAGCCATGTCCCCGCAGCGATGTCCCCCACATATGCAGCCATGTCCCTCCAGCCATGTCCCCCACATATGCAGCCATGTCCCTCCAGCCATGTCCCCCACATATGCAGCCATGTCCCTCCAGCCATGTCCCCCACATATGCAGCCATGTCCCTCCAGCCATGTCCCCCACATATGCAGCCATGTCCCTCCAGCCATGTCCCCCTCATATGCAGCCATGTCCCCCACATATGCAGCCATGTCCCCCTAGCAATGTTCCCCACATATGTAGCCATGTCCCTCCAGCCATGTCCCCCACATATGCAGCCATGTCGGCTTTCATTGCCGCGTGTGCGGCGGCGGCGGGACAAGTATTCTATTTAGGTATCGGGGGTATTTGCGGGAGTACAAGTACTCCCGCAAATACTCGGTATCGGTCCCGATACCGATACTGGTATCGGTATCGGGACAACCCTAACATATTCCATACCTTGCTGTTCTCTGTGGAAGAGGAGAATCACTGTAGTAGTTGCAGCTAGTACAGTGGTCCTTACTGTCTTCTATGTCCCATGCCAAGTGCCTGCTCTGTTGCATAGGGGATGGCCAGTGACTTGTCAGGCTTGTTCCCCTATCCAGCTGGTTCCTTTAAGGACTGTGCAGGCGCAATCCTTGTCGACAGAAATCTCTGAACCTCGGCCGCCATCCAGGCTCATTCTTTAACATCCCCGTGGATTGGAGGATGTTAAAAAAAGAGCCAGGAGGCCGAGCGAGCCGACTGGCCACTTTCCTCAAATTCCACGTTGCTCTGGATGCCGGCCGAGGTTCGGAGATTTCCGTCGGCAAGGATTGCGCCTGCGCAGAACCAGCTTGTTAGCCGGAACCAGACCGTCAAATCGGATTGCGCCTGCGCAGTCCTTAATGGAACCAGCTCGTTAGCTGGAACCAGATAGGCAGGTCACCGGCTCGGCGTTGCAGCCATTCAGAGAAGGCCAATGAAAACAAGACGTTTGTTCTCTGATTAGATGAGATGGAGATTATGACATTACAGCCCTACCTCTCTACCTCAGAGCTCCCAAATGTCCCTGATTTTGAGGGACTGTCCCTGATTTGCAACAATGTGGTTCCTCTTTTTCGTCTGATCTATACAGTTGTATATAAAATGCACCTTTTATCTTACAAAAAGTGTTTCCCGAAGCTAAACCTTTCATCCAATTTCTAAATTGCTGCATTTGTAAATTTCAAAAGCCAGTATAAAAGAATAGTGGTGGTAATACATTTTTTGTATAATCCAACTTTAAGGGGCGCGGCAAGGGGTGTGTCCTATCTTACATAATTTTTCTAAAAGGTTGCCATCTCAAAAAGTTGGGAGGTATGGTACCTTACCCAATCAGAGCCAAACGCAATGTCCTGAATGCACACATTCAAGAAAACAGTCTGTTGGGTGATGCTGGGTGCTGTAATGACCATAGGCTGGAAACCGTGGATAATCAAAGTGAAGAAATGTCACTTACCTGACGAGAGGGACCCTGCATGGCTCCGAAATGTTGCTGTATCTTTATCATGTGACCACGGAATAATGCCGCGTACACACATTTATTTTTGAGCATGAAAAAAACGTTGTTTTTCAAAAATGTCATTTAAAATGATCGTGTGGGCTACGTGTCTGAAAAACGACAAAAAAAAAAAAAAATTCGAACATGCTGCATTTTTAAACGTCGTTTTAAACAATGTCATTTTTCGGGGTTGTAAAAAATGATCGTGTGTGGGCTAAAACAACGTTTTAAACCCGCGTATGCTCAGAAGCAAGTTATAAGACGGGAGTGCTCGTTCTGGTAAAACTACCGTTCATAATGGAGTAAGCACATTCATCACGCTGTAACAGACAGAAAAGCGTGAATCGTCTTTTACTAACAAGGAATCAGCTAAAGCAGCCCAAAGGCGAATAGAACTTCCCCTTTAGAGTGCCGTCGTACGTGTTGTACGTCACCGCGCTTTGTTCATAATTTTTTTTAAACAAAAGGTGTGTGGGCAACATCGTTTTTAATGATGAAGTTGGAAAAACTTCGTTTTTTTGGACATGCTTAAAAACAACGTTTTTTTTCATGCTGAAAAATGTACGCGGCATCAAGCTTTGAACCCTTTCGAGGAATCTGGTATGCTGATGGCATTTCTTTCTTTCTTGATTGTCCAATCAGAGAATGCTTTTTATTTTTTAAGAAAATGCAAACTGTTCTCTGAATTACTCCTATGCCAAGTGGGTGAACCCTCTGGTTACTACGCAGCAGGGCAGGTGCTCAGCACAGTACCGAGCAGACAGCGAGGATTATTGTAGTAGCAGCAGCAGCTTCAACAGGGATCAGCCAGGTATGGAATATTTATATTTATATTGGTCCAAACTTGACAAATGTAACTACACAAAAAAAAAAAATTCACAAACAATATATATACCTGGAGTTTAACAACTTCTGATACAAATGATTGGTAATAATTAATTTACCTTTTATGTGTTTTTTAAACACTTTTACATCTATGGTTACGTTATATTTCTTGATTAGTAATGTGTTATAGGTTGTAGATTTAGCATATAATGAGCCTACTACAACTCTGTAACAGTAAGGCCGCGTACACACGAGGAGACATGTCCGATGAAAATGGTCCGACGGACCGTTTTCATCGGACATGTCTCCTGGGATGTTTTGGTCTGACGTGGCGGTGACGTTGACGCCGCGACGTCCGCAAACCAGGAAGTAAAATGCTTCCAAGCATGCGTCGAATCCATTCGTTGCATGCGGGGGATTTCGGTCCGCTGGTTAGTATGCCTAACCAGCGGACCGAAATCCCCCGCATATCCGACAGACCGCTTTCCAGCAGATACGTTTTAAAGCATGTTTTAAAACTTTTGTCTGCTGGAAACCTGTCTGCTAGGCTGTACACACGATCGGATATGTCCGTTGAAACTGGTCTGCGGACCAGTTTCAGCAGATATGTTCGATCGTGTGTACGTGGCCTAACAGACAGAAACCCAATGACAGAGAATAAAATACAGTTGATAGTATGGCAGCGCATTCAGGCACAGTGGTTTCATTCTCTCAACAACAACAATCAGTATTTTTGTTACAGGCAGCTAAAGCACATACATGTTACGGACATGAGGAATGGCTGAGTATCAGAGACATCCTTAGATAGCATTAAAGTCATACTCCAAAAATCCTGAGCTTTGTTCCCCCAGAGATCCTAAGATCAGTGGAGCCCATTGGAATTATTGCCATCTCACCAAGAAGCCACAAAGGCTGCGTACAAATAGAAAGCAAATGCAGGGAGAGGGAGCTGGCCTAAGTTTATCTGCACAGAATGGCTATGCCAAGTCTTTTTCCCATTTCATCTTCCAGGACAGAACATGAGTGGCTCCACCCACCTAAAACAGGAAATACATCATCCACAATCAAATAAAAAGAGCACAGTCACCCAGTGTCCTTAGTATTTGTGTTTTCTCTGGCATTTTCCTAGCAGGAACATCAAAATGGTTTGTTAAGTCTTACCTCAGGCTTTTGTGCTAGTTGCAGGGGCTTCCCTGTATGTGCTTCCCCATGATTCCATGACAGTGGCTTGGAGGGTTCGCATATTTAGGGTTTTTTCTAGGCTACTTAAAGGATCACTAAAGGAATTTTTTTTTTAGCTAAATAGCTTCCTTTCCCTTACTGCAGTACTGGTTTCATGTCCTTATTGTTCGTTTTTGCTTTGAAGTTGCTGTAATCCTGCTCTGTTCTCCACACTTCCTGCTTGTCTGTTTCCTTATAACCCCAGTGCTGGGAGCTTTCTCATGATGGTTTAAGCTGTCATTACTGTGTGTCTAAAACTTCCCAGAACCAATCAGATTCATTTTAAAAACAAAACACTGCCCTGGATTTGTTTGTTTTTGTTCTGTGTGTCTATTTCTACTTTGCAGAAACATGAAGCCAGTTCAAAAGTGAAACTAACCTGCAGGCACATTATATGATTGATTTTTATCTATTTTTAATCATTTTGAAAATAAATCAGTTAAAGCGGATGGTTCAGCTAAAAAAAAATATTAAAAGCCAGCAGCAACAAATACTGCAGCTGCTGACTTTTAATATTAGGACACTTACCTGTCCTGGAGTCCAGCGCCGTCCGCAGCAGAGGATGAGCGATCGCTCGTCACCCTGCTGCTCCCCCCTCCATCCACGGTGAGGGAACCAGGAAGTGAAGCGCTGCGGCTTCACTGCCCAGTTCCCTACGGCGCATGCGCGAGTCGCGCTGCGCCCGCAAATTGGCTCCAGCTGTGTGCTGGGAGCCGAGTGTTCCCAGCACACAACGGGCGGGAGACGGGATGAGATGTAATGCCCGTCTTTTGCCCGTGAATGCTGGGCCGGAAGTGGGTGCAGATACATGTCTATCTGCACCCCCCTCCCCCCTGAAAGGTGTCAATTGTGACACCGGAGGGGGGGAGTGTTCGGATCAGCGGATCTTCACTTTAGGGTGGAGATCCGCTTTAACTTTTATGTCTCTATACCCTGTAAACAGTCATTTCAGCAAAAAAAAAATTCCTTTAGTGACCCTTTAAGTATCCTAGTTGTGGGACCTTCCCTCCCCATAACCTTCCTGGTTTTCCCAAAGGTTTCTTCTCCGCCAGAGGAGAAGCAGTTATCCCCGTGGGCACCAAGGTTCTAGTGGAGCCCTCCCTTACTCACATTTGGTTAAGCTCCATGTCCTCGGTTTCTGGCTGAGCTCCTGATGTTTGCTGTTGATTGATATGGATGGATCATGGTCACTGGCTTCCCCAATTTGTTTGGAGGGAGAACTGCATGGCTGGAGGAGCCCCCCCCCCCCCCAGTGATCATTGAGGCTGAAGTTTAGGCTACCTAAGTCCCTGGTTACTTCCAGATAGGAGGGGTGCATGTCTGCTGAGGCAGGTAAGCTATTGTGTGTAGGCCAGGACAGAATGCAGCCTGCTATCCTGCAGGTCCCTCTGAATAGACAGTAATATGGTAGGTATGTAAGTATATCCTGATGCCAATATCCACAGACACCATGGAGGGTGCACAAACATGTGGGGGATGGAGCAGAAGAGGGACCTGGATCTTCCCACGACTATTACAGCAGACTTTATCTGGTCAGCAAAGCTAACCTAGGCAGTCTGATTCCACCATGACACCTGCTATGAATTTGACAGATCCCTTGAGTCCGGTATGGATTTAAAGGGGAACCCCTACGCCGCACCTATGGCATCTGTTCCTTAAGTACCCCTCCCCAGCATGCACAGCAAGCAACCACTCCTCCTGATTTGCTGCTGAGGGGGACACTCAATACACCTTGACCTTGCTGCTGCCACCCTTGGCCTGGGTGGTAATGACACCCCCAGGCGAGCAATAGTGGATACTCTCAGCACAGCCATGGTGGGAACAGAGGCTAAATTGCCCTTAATCAATCTGGTCTGAGCCAAATAACAGCTCAGTAAATAAGGTAAAGCTTCACTTTGCAATACCCAATCACATGCAAGGAAAAAAAACGGCTTTTTTTGTTTGTACATGATTGGGTGACAGAAACCAACAAAGCTTCCCCTCATTTCAGAGCTTCCGCTCATTTCAGAGCAGATGCACTTAAAGCGGAGTTCCACCCAAAAGAGGAACTTCCGCTCATTTGTTTCCTCCCGCCCTCCGGTGCCATATTGCCCGGGACAGTCCCGCATTTTGCAGGTCTGTCCCGGGCACATTCATTCCAGGACAATACAGTGTCCCAGATTGAAACTGACACAGCCACTTCCTGGGCCAATCTGATGCCCCCAAAAGGCTGCCACATCACCGCTTTACTCACTGACATTACTTGCCCTGGCCGGGAAAGCCTGGAGGAGCACAATCCCTCCCCCTGTGATTGGAGAAATCATAAATCCCACCTATTGTGTCCAATCACTGTGCTGTGATTCGTTACAGCACAAGCTGATTTTTGGGAAGGGAGTGTGACCCTGAATGGTAGTTTGGAAATGTGGTCACCCTAGGGCCGCAGCGCATTAGGTCAGCAGCTCGGCTCCCTCCTTCTTCCCCCACCAACGGTAGGAGAGCGCAGCGGTGCCTCACTCATTGTGCAGTAGGGACCTGACGTGAATCAATAGTGCTTCACTACCAGGTTCCCTTACACACAATGGCGGTGGCAGAATCTGACAGCTGATGGAAACATCGGCTGCAGTGCCGACATCGCTGGACTCCAGGACAGGTAAATGTCCTATTATTACATTTCAGCAGCTGCAGTATGTGTACATGCTAGCTTTTAATTTTTGCAGGGGTGGGTGGACCTCCTCTTCTAAAGTGCACTTGCAATGCACAGTATATTTGCCTTTTGTAAATCAACCTCTCTGTCTTTAACCCCTTCAATACCGGGCTTTTATACCCACCTCCATACCAGGCCTATTCTGGCACTTCTTTCCTATATGTACAAATCATCATTCTTTTGCTAGAAAATTACTCAGAAACCCCAAACATTGTATATGCTTTTTTAGCAGACACCCTTGGAAAACAAATCTTTGAATGAATTAAAAAATAACAAAACAGTAAAGTTAGCCCAATTTTTTTGTAAAATATGAAAGATGTGGTAAGGTGTTACGCCAAGTAAATAGATACCTAACATATCACGCTTTAAAATTGCGCACACTCATGGAACGGCGTCAAACTTTGTTACTTAAAAATCTCTATAGGCGACGTTTTGAACATTTTTACAGGTTACCAGTTTAGATTTACAGAGGAGGTCTAGTGCTAGAATTGTTACACACGCTCTAACACACGCGGCGATACCTCACATATGTGGTTTGAACAATGTATACATACGTGGGTGGGACTTACGTGTGCATTCGCTCCTGAGCATGAGCTACTGGGGACAGGGACGTTTTAATAATTTTTTTTTTTACTTATTTATATATGGTTTACACTTTTTTAAATTCTTTTATTTTTATTTTTTTTATCACTTTTATTCCTATTACAAGGAATGTAAACATCCCTTGTAATAGGAATAGTGTGTGACAGGCCCTCTTTAAGAAGAGATGCAGGGTCAATAAGACCCCACATCTCTCCTCCGGGCTGAAAAGCATGAGATCGTGAATTTTTTTTACCGATCTCATGCTTACTAGCCGCAATTGCGGCTTTGTTTACTTCTGGGTACCAGGGCGTGACGTTATCACATTGCGCGATCGGGCCTCTGATGGTCATAAAGATGACTGGTGACCACCTGGTCACCAGTCATCTCTATGCTTCCTATCCGGCGCTGGGCGATTGTTTCTCCGGGCCCCCAATGGCACGGGAGAGCCCGGAGAAGCACCGGATGGCGGAGGGAAAGGGGGGATGTCCCCTCCTGCCGCCTATAAGAACGATCAAGCGCCAGCAAACAATGATATCTGAATGATGCCTCTAGCTGCAGGCATCATTCAGATATCACTGCACAAAGTCCAAAACGTCATATGACGTCCATCCGGGATGGGAGATCCCCTCTGTGTACGTCATATGACTTTGTGCGGTACTGAAGTGGTTAAATCATATGACTCATTGGCCTACAGGAAAGCTCAAGAATATAAATAAGTGGGGTATTAGAGAGGCTAAGCAGAAATAAGAGAATCTGAGAATAATTAACAGACCACAAATTGTGAAAATGGAGAATTACTTCTCCACTCTGATTTTAAATACAGGAATACCACATGGCTGTGGGATCAGATTAGCCCTGTTGACCTTATTTACACATATTTGCATCCTTATTTATGCCTCTAGTACTATAGTGACAATTGTAGATGATACCACTCTAATTGGACTTTTAACATGACAATAATGAGACAGCCTATAGGGAAGAAGTTCCACATCTGGTCCAGTGATGTACAGGCAACATCCTGATACCAAACACAACAAAAACTAGGGAGATAATAGTGGACAACAGGAGATCCAAGAGGATTCCCCACACCCTCTGCATATAAACAGAGAAGAGGTGGAGAGTGTGAATAACAGCAAATTCCTGAGAGCTTAAAATACAAAGGAGTTGTCATGGTCCCGCAACACCTCCCACTTAGGCCAGACTGGCTTTAACGCTCCTGATTTCTGTTGTTGCAGCACAGAGAACATTCTCCTACACTCTGCTATAATATGGTATGACAGCTGCACGGTGGTGGACAGGAATGATATGTCATGGGTAGTGACAACACATCCGATTATAGGCAATGACATATCAAACATGGGCACTGATCTGACTCACCCAGAATACAGTGAGGGGAATTTACTAGGACTGGAGCAGACAGAATCTGGAGCAGCTGTGCATGGCAACCAATGAGCTTTTGGCTTTCATTTCCAAACTTGACTGAACAAGATAAAGATAGAAGCTGATTGGTTAACAGCTGCTTATGTTTTAATAAATTCTCCCCAGTAGGTTTATTCCACTTCCATTATTAGTAAAATGATACAGAGCAATCAAGACTCACACAAACAGACTGAATACATATTCCCCCAGAGCTGTTTTATACATTACTTCATCATATACAAACTCCCAAGAATGTTGATGCACCTCCATATTTAATTTTTCATATGCAATATGGTATTAGTTCCCTGTTTAATATATGTATTACTTTGAATACATTGGGGGTCATTTACTAAAGGCAAATCCACTTTGCAATACAAATTGGAAGTACACTTGGAAGTACAGTCGCTGTAGATCTGAAATGAAGGGAAGCTCTGAAATGAGGGGAAGCTCTGCTGGTTTCTGTCACCCAATCATGTGCAAACAAAAATGCTGTTTTTTTTATTTTCCTTGCATGGCCCCCTCAGATTTACAGGGACTGTACTACCAAGTACACTTGTGGTGCAAAGTGGATTTGCCTTTAGTAAATAAATCCCACAGTTTTATTTGCAAGGGATATTGCTTACAGGTATCTCAGCCCCTCTGACACACCTGGCTAAGTGAAAGTCACTGCAGCACTCCACAAATGTTGATACCTTTAACTCGACTGTGAATTAGCATGAGGAAATACACAAGACAGTTTAGTGGTAAATGATCTCAACGTATTGGTATGGGTTAGAATAAGTGGTGGTTTGAGCTTACATGAATGAGCACAAAGAAGGTAGGTTCAGACAAGTCTGCAAGACAATAAAATCACTATGTCAAAGTAACTTAGAATAGAGTGCTGTACCACTAGACTGGAATCAACACATAAATCAGCCAAGTCAGCAATAAACAGTGCATATAAGCATTAACTGCAATGTGAGTAGACTAAAGTGAACTCTAGGAGAATGGCTAGGATATGGTGTAATTTTCCCTGATAGATACCTCTTGGCATAAGCAATAGGTAAACGTCTCTGTGTAGTAACTATAAAGAGGAAGTCTTAACGCTTCAGCCAGCTACCATTGGGGCCCAGTTGTATCATTGGTGCACATGAGAATAAAGTCAAGCCTGCAGGCAGCAATAAGGCTACTAGATGGCTAAATGGTCAGCTCCCAAGGGGCTCAGTCTATCTAGCAGCAGATAGTAAATCCCCACAGCAGCAGCTCACCAGTCCCAGTGATATTGCAGCTCAGGCTCCAGCACACATAACAATTAGTCCACTCTCTGATCTGCAGCCAGGTGGTTCTGGCTGTCGGCAACCCCCAAATTCATCACTCTGGATCCTACTCAAACCCCTAATATGCAGCAGTCATGGTGCAAACTAGACGGCTATGTGCACTCTCCAGTCTCCCTCACAGCAAGAGAGTGTTATGTGCTGTACAGTGAAAGGATATATTACTGGACAGCCGACTACCCTCTTTATCTTGGTAATCCACAGCAACTGCATCAGAATTCTGGAGACTCCAATGACACACACAGCAGGCATTGTGTAAAGCAAGGCTGAAATCTTTATTAAGGGCTACAGCTTATATGACTAAAAAACTAGAGGGGAGGGGTAGATGTAATTCTAAGTTTCTAAGGGTTAAGTAGGTTTCTACAGAGATTTTTTTTCATAATTAGTTTAGGCAGTGGCAAGAAACTTTGGAAAGACAACATTATCTATTTTTTCATAATTAGTTTTGGCAGCGGCAAAAAACTTTGAAAAGACAACATTGCAGGTCTTTCCTCTCCACCTGGCAATCTCTCTCTGGGGAATGTAGGTTAAAAGTCTCCTCTGGAATACAATTCCCACAATGCAGTGCTTCCTGTCTCAGTCTGTTGAACTCTTCGTGCTCAGGAGCGCCCTCCTCTCACTAATACAGCTGTTAACCAGTTCAGAACCACAGGCAGAAGTTAAAGAGAGCAGCTGTAACCAGAGTTTTTCTAATTCTCAATTTTTTTTATATATATATATTTTTTTCGCATCTCGGCCTTTTGGCTAAGATCAAGTGTAGTATCTGTTCTTATCAGTTGCCAATAGGTGGTGCTAAACTGACTGTCCCCCTGACTGTACTCGGCGAGGGGGAAAGGGATGGCAGTCGGTGGACGCTAAGCCTGTTGGTGTAGAGGCGAAAGCCTTCTGATCGGGGCAGAGAGGCATGAGGAAGCTGAACGGCCGGGACCCTGGCCTTTGGCCTGGATTCGGTGGTGTCTGCCCCAGTCAGTTGTTCGGCGAGGGAACCTTTGCTAATCCTTTCGGGGAGAGGCGGGTAGTACTTCCCGAATGTAATTAGGTAGGAGAGATGGGGGTTGTGGGTAGTAGTCGGCTGTGGCGGGCTCTCCCCAACCTCTTCTCCTACCTTCCTGGCTGGGAAGGGTGCTGCCGGTCCGGACCGGAGGTCAGGGTCCGTTGAAAAGCCTGTGGAGATAGTGCCCCTGGAGTGGCAGTCCAGGGGTGCCATACATTGCACTGAGTGTTTGAGGGGCACTCAACATGTGGCACCTTAGGTCACTGATCTCCACAAACACCTTTTTGACACCTGCCTCTAGGGCCGAGCCTTTTGGCTAGGACCAGAGGAATTTTTGTTCCTGGCCGGAGGGCCGGCCATCGTATTGCACGGTGGCCACTTTTCACTCACCATTCCCACCTTCCTTTTCCCCCACTTTCTTTTTTATTTTACCCCCTGTCTGTCTTGTTTTGTCACTTTTTTTTGTTGGTGCTTGCACTTTAGTGTGGCGAGTAGGGTGCTGGTCCTCGGGCCTGACTCTGAAAGTCTTGGGAGTAGGTGGACATGGCCTTCTGGCTTAGTTCACCTGCTCTCATGGGGTCTCCCTTCGAGGGAGCCTCACCAAAGAGGGTTCTGTTTCGGCAGTCCCTCTGAGGATGTTAGGCCATGTGGTTTCGGTTGCATGGGCCTTAGTGGGGTCCTAGTGGTTTCGGCTGCTTGGACTCCTATACTCTTTTCCCTGCCAGGAGCCTAACGCCCCGGGGGATCAGAGCTGGGTCCTCT
This sequence comes from Rana kukunoris, assembly GCA_029574335.1. Taxonomy (NCBI): domain Eukaryota; kingdom Metazoa; phylum Chordata; class Amphibia; order Anura; family Ranidae; genus Rana; species Rana kukunoris. The sequence goes on from CM056057.1 coordinate 115,243,410, forward strand.
CCGGAGGACCATTGACGATGGCACCCGTCGCAGTTTTTTGTGTTTCACTCTTTATGTGTGTGTACATTTTTTCCTGCACCGGGTGAAGTTTTTGGGTTGTGTTTTGCACGCCACAGGCTTTTCAATAGAAAAAAAATATATATATATATATATATTTTTGTGTTAGTCTGGAAGGGCTCTAATGCTGGCATGTATGTGTGTTTAATGAAAGGCCAGCTTTAACGATAACCGCCAAGCAAATATGCAAATGCATGATTTAGTTCACTTATGCATTCCTTTTCAAGTATTTAACCACTTAAGACCCGGACCTTGCCCCTTTTTGCGATTCGGCACTGCATCGCTTTAACTGACAATTGCGCGGTCGTGCGACATGGCTCCCAAACGAAATTGGCGTACTTTTTTTTCCCACAAATAGAGCTTTCTTTTGGTGGTATTTGATCACCTCTGCGGTTTTTATTTTTTGCGCTATAAACAAAAATATAGCGACAATTTTGAAAAAATGCAATATTTTTTACTTTTTGCTATAATAAATATCCGCAAAAAAGTCATAAAAAACATTTTTTTTCCTCAGTTTAGGCCGATACGTATTCTTCTACCTATTTTCGGAAAAAAAATCGCAATAAGCGTTTATCGAGGGTTGCGCAAAATGTATAGCATTTACAAAATAGGGGATATTTTTATGTAATTTTTAATAATATATTTTTTTTTTTACTACTAATGGCAGTGATTTTATGGTGACTGCGACATTATGGCGGACACATCGGACAATTTTGACACATTTTTGGGACCATCGTCATTTTCACAGCGAAAAGTGCTATAAAAATGCACTGTGATTACTGTGAAAATGACAATGCAGTCAAGGAGTTAACCACTAGGGGGCGCTCTAGGGGTTAAGTGTGACCTCATATGTTTTTCTAACTGTAGGGGGCGGGACTGGATGTGTGACATCAGTGATCTTCTTTCCCTGTATCAGCGAATAGCGATCACTGACATTGCCACAATGAAGAACGGGGAAGGTGTGTTTACACCTCTCCCCGTTCTTCAGCTCCTGTGACCGATCGCGGGACACCGGCGGTGATCAGGTCCGCGGGTTCCACGGGCGTGGTCACGGAGCTTCGGACCCCACTGCCAACGTATATGCCCTGCTGCCAACGTATATAGGCGTAAAGGGGTCCTTAAGTGGTTAAATCATTTTCAGGTGTTCTAGTGAAATTATCCGAATTCTTTCTTTATAACTGACTTGTGTTGGGAATGTCTGCTCTGTAAATTGTTGAATCAAAAAATGAAATGCTTAAAGGGGTTGTAAACCCTGTTTTTTTAAATAACAAACATGTCGTACTTACCTCCACTGTACAGTTTGTTTTGTACAGAGTGGCCCCGATCTTCCTCTTCTGGGGTCCCCCCCCCCCGCAGTGCTGGTAGCTCCTCACCCCCATCGGGTGTCCACATTGAAGAAGCGCTCTCCTTGGTGGACACCCATGTGGGTGCTTTTGCATGTATTTACACAGAAAGCAGGACTCGACCCCGCCCCCCAGCGCCTGCATCATTGGATTTGATTGACAGCAGCAGGAATCAATTGCTGCACTGCTATCAATCTATCCAATCAGGATACGGGACACCAGCTAGATCTGGTGTGCTTGTTCCCAGACGGAGAAAGACAGCATTCAGGCTGGAGGGCTGCAGCACTACAGAAGGTTTTTGACCTTATGCATAGAATGCATTAATGTGAAAAACCATGAAGTAGGGCCAAAGCTCTTTTGGCCCCACTGTACTTCTCTGATGTCACTTAGCCAGTCCAGGCTCTGCAGGGATCCTGACTTTAACTGATTCCTTTTAAAACCGATTAAAAATAGATAAAAATCAATCATATAATGTACCTGTAGTTCCTAGTTTCGTTTTTGCATCTCGTTACCTGTTTCTGTGCTGTACAGAGCATACAGAGCCATAGAGCAGTGATGGTTTGGATAACGAAACTAGAAACTAGACACACAGTAATCACACCTCCTTGAAGTTGGTGACCACAGAGAATAAGCTCCCAGCACTGTGGTCATCAGGAAACAGACAACCTTCCTGGTTGGTGTGGAGATCAGAGAAGAACTACAGCAACTTGAGAGCAAAAACGAACAATGAGGACATGAAAACAGCACTGCATTAAGGTAAAGGAAGCTATTAAGATTTAAAAAAAAAATCCTTTACAAACCCTTTAAGGATTGATTTACAAGGATGGATCAATTATATGGAGGGGTGGAGTATAAGAAGGTGACTAATAAGCTGCTGCTGTTTTAATGATCTTTTTGGTTGATTTTCTAATAAAAATACTGTGTTAATTGCACTACTTAGTTAGTCTAAGACAGGGGTCCTCAAACTACGGCCCTCCAGCTGTTCAGGAACTACAATTCCAATCATGCTTAGTCATGTCTGTGAATGTCAGAGTTTTGCAATGCCTCATGGGATGAGTAGTTCCACAACAGCTGGAGGGCCGTAGTTTGAGGATCCCTGGTCTAAGAGGTAAGGGGTAACGCTGCTGGACAGGTTTTCCCAGCTTTTTGGAAAGTGCCACCCTCTGCTTGACAAAACAGATAAAATGGGGAACTCCCACTAGATAAAAGGTCATTCCTATTTACTCTCAGCATGGGAAATTTGCTGCTTAACCACCCTCTGTGGGAACCCAGTCGGGGTTCCAAGGGATTGCACTTATGTTGCTGAAAAAATGTACTAAAAGACTTAGGGTATGACTACCTCATGAGGCAAAAGGGACAACCAGGAGTACAATTAAAGGGCACTTAGAAGATCATGTACAGTAATAGGTATTGAAGATGTCTTCAAGCTCTAGTAATTTGTATTTTTAATAAAAGAACTTTGTTTTTATTCAGTTTGCTTCGTCTGAAGGGCTTGAGAAGGAGACGAGAGGAGTGAAGATTCTCTACAAATGTCCAATGAACAGAGAAGCTATTGGGAGGAGGCTATATTGCTGTTGTTAAAGAGGTGGTTCACCCTAAATATAATCTCTCCCATGTGATCCAGCATACTGGCGTCAGCGCCAGTATGCTGTTTTCTTTTGTTTAAATCCCCCACTTACTGTATTATCTTCAATTTTAATTTCTTACCCCCGTGGTGGACGGCGCCAGTATAGCGCGTCACATCTTACGAAAATACCCGATTAAGGACTCGGGTATCCTCGGCGAAATGCGGCGCCTGCTCACAGACCTAGGAGCTGACTGCGCAGGCGCCGTATTTCTCCGAGTCCTACGGCAATGGCGCGTCACGCCCTCCGAAAAAAGCTGGAATAGGACTCGGAGAAACACGGCGCCTGCGCAGTCAGCTCCCAGGTCTGTGCGCAGGCGCCGCATTTCGCCGAGGATACCCGAGTCCTTAATCGGGTATTTTCGTAAGATGTGACGCGCTATACTAGAGCCGTCTACCGCGGGGGAAAGAAATTAAAATTGAAGATAATACAGTAAGTGGGGGATTTAAAAAAAAAAAACCCAGCATACTGGCGCTGACGCCAGTATGCTGGATCACATGAGAGAGACTATATTTAGCGTGAACCTCCGCTTTAATTAGTATACTACTAGTGTGCTATGTACTATAGTACATGTGCATAAGCAGACAGCCAGTAGGGAAGTGGGTGAAGAGGCAAGGATGGTAGAGGCCCTGGTAGTGAAGGAGCTTGGTGCTTAGGCTCCTTCCCTAGTGGCCGTTTCCACACATACTAGGACTGGCCTCACAGCATGGGGAATCCTCGGGGCCTAGCCTGGGAGTCACAAAGGATGTAGTTAGGCCTCAGGAGAAAAATATGCACAGGATATGTACAACTGAGCTTCCTAGTTTTCAAGGGAAACATATGAATTAAAGTAATTGGGAGTGAGGTGACAGGTTATTGGGTTGGGGGGGGTCTGATACAAGCTCTACATTACTGGCTCAGAAATGCTGCACAATTTAAAGCTGACCTTCAGTAATTTGTTTCATCTTTCCATCTATTAAATCTTCTGCCCTTGTTGTTTTAACTTTGGATTAAAACATTTTTCTGCCAGCAAATACCTTATACACCCCACTTCCTGTTTCTTATCTGGTCATTAGCCTAGGCTTATGACATCATGTACAGCTCTCTGTCTAACTCTCGAGAGAATGTGCCAGGAAGGGAGGGTGAGTCATAGGAGGGCCAATGAAAGCTGCAGAGCTGGAGGTGTGCCTCTGTGTCTGTGTAAAACCAGAAAGTGAACAGGTAGCAGCTCTAGCTGCCCACAGTTAAAATGGCTGCAGCCAGACTTAGTGGAGGGAAATTTCTGCAGCATATTTGGCAAGTACAGAATCACAATATTGCAAGTAATAGACAAAGTGGTTGGAGGGAAGCATCAGAATGGCAAAGGTGTTTTTATTACAAATTGTGAGCAGACTGCGGTTAAGTGAGAGAAGTGTTAAAGAAGCACAAAGAGGCACTGTGTCCGTAGGAACAATGTGGACTGTTACCAAAAGGTGGCCATAGATTACAAAGAGTAAACTGTGTTCTCATGGAGGAGTCTCACTTTTAAGTTGAATTTCTGCCTTAACTCTGCATCAGTGTAAAACCTGCCTCAGCCCATTGCTGGGGACACTAGCAAGAGCTCACTTGGGGTTCCAAACACTGGTGCAGTAATCCCCGCCCACACCCATACATGCTCTATGCAACCCCTTAAAAGGTCAACATCTCTTTAGAGCTGCACTGGATCCTCATCAATGAGGTTACCGGGGGCGAGCGTATTCATCTACCTAGCAGACGAGGTGTAGGCCTCATGCTGGAAAGAGCTAAAGAAAGGTATTGCTTAACCATCTGGCGTGAAGTATAAGCATCGACACTAAAGCATACAGATCCAAACTGAATGACATTATCAACTGCCATGGATTTTTTTCCCTGCATAGACCAATCCCAATGTCCATCCTGGAAAAGGGCCAGTGTGCTTTAGAAGTACATTGCTCGCTTATTATTGATGACCTGATTAGGGATGAGCTTCGCGTTCAATACGAACGTATGTTCGACTCGAACATTGTCTGTTCGTACGTTCGACGAAATTCGAACAAAAGCGGTCGTTCGCGCCAAATTCGAGTGACGCAAAACGACCCATAATTCACTGCGACATTGCGCGCTGATGATTGGCCAAGCATGCTGTATGTCCCGCATGCTTGGCCAATCACAGCCTGCAAAAAACGAAAAGCCATAATTGGCCAAAACCTGGGTGGCTTTGGCCAATTATGGCTCAGGGCTTTAGCACACGCCCCACACTATATAAGGCCGCCTGCTGGGCGGCCTCGTGTAGTGTGTTCCGGCTTGTTAATGAGAGCAGTCAGAGAGACAGAGAGATTGTCTTTTCATATAGCTAGATAGAGCAGGCAGTCAGTTTAGCATAATTTACAGTGTGTAGAGGATATATATACATCCCTAGGAGTTGTACATATATTTATACACTGTATAGCTTAGATCAGTTCTTCCTAATTTACTGGCAGGCAGGTGATTGTGCTATTTAAAGATGTTATTACACGTATAGACACCCAGCAGGTACAATATTTAAAGGAATTTTATTTTAATATTTTTTTTCTCCTGGAGCAGTGATTTTAATGATGCTTAAATTAAAAAATAAATAAATAAATAAAATTCCTTTAAATATTGTACCTGCTGGGTGTCTATAGCTTGCCTGTGAAAACGTCTTTGAGAACCCAGGTCTTGCCCGAGGGAACATGTATCAATGGAAAAAAAGTTTTAAAAACGTTCACTCCTGAGTCCTGCTCCTGAAAAAACGACCGTTTTTAAAACTTTTTTCCATTGATACATGTTCCCTGGGGCAAGACCCGGGTTCTCAAAGACGTTTTCCAACAATAACTTGAATACTGGTCTTTAAAATGAGCATTTTTTAATTCGGATGTTCACGCGAATGGTCGGTCTGTTCGACAGTTCTGGTGCGAGCCGAACGCAGGTATGTTCATTCCTAGACTTGATACACAGCCTACCGTGCCTCAAGGAGCCATGCCCTTGACTAAGCCTCGTTGTACATATCATGAGCGATGGTCCTTTGTGACTACTTTAGGGAATGTTTTATTTTAGTGACTCAGCAGCATCATTGATTTACTGTACAGTCCTATGGATACATTGAATGGAAGGCTTGACAATCTCTTGATGAACTGCTTGGCTTTGCTCCCTGCATTTGTCACATTTGACTGCTAAACCTGCTTCTTCTATTTCTTCAGCTTACCCTCAGTACTGCATGTTGCTTGTGTGCAAGTCTAATGAGGACCTTTAGATTTACCTCTGAGGATCTCCGGATTTTCTCTGCATAACGCATATTGAAGTCTGTACCTTTCTATTCTTTCTATTTGCTGTGGGAAAAATGCAATGTTGCCAGTTTAAATACTGCCTAAACCAGAAAATACAAAAAAAAAAAATAATACTGTGCTGGGGAAGATTTTATCACAGAAGAGCAGCCTACACCAAAATCTGTGATACCAAGTGCGTGCATAAATTAATCAAATAGCGTGCTGCTAAATTATTACAACACAATAGAAAAGATACAGTACTTAGTGTTCATACAACTTTAATATACATTAATGATAAAAATTTCAATTCATAAAGTGCAAAAATGTGAAATACATGCAAATTTCCATTTCATAAAAAATACACCAAACTAGCGATTTGAAAAAACAATATTCGAATCCTATAAAAAAATAATAAGTCCCAATTCGTGAATTAAAAAATCAAAAAAAATTAGGTTATTTATGTGCAACATTCAAAAAAATATAAAGTGTTTTGTCCAAGGCTGGCAGCCTTAGGCTGAATTCACACCTATGCATTTTTAGTGCTTTTTGCATTTCGCAGATTTGTACTACAGTGCATTTAACCACTTGACAACCAGGCCTATTTTGGCACTTCTCTCATTCATGTAAAAATCTAAATTTTTTCACTAGAAAATTAATCAGAACCCCCAAACATTATGTATGTTTTTTTTAGCAGACACTCTGCAGAATAAAATGGCGGTCATTGCAACTTTTTTTCTCGCACAATATTTGCGCAATCATTTTTCAAACGCCTTTTTTGGGGGGAAAAAAAACCAGTAAAGTTAGCCCAATTTTTTTGTATAATATGAATAATGATGTTACGCCAAGTAAATAGATAACTAACATGTCACGCTTTAAAATTGCGCACACTCGTGGAATGGCGCCAAACTTCGGTACTTAAAAATCTCCATAGGTGACGCTTTAACATTTTTTACAGTCAAGTGGCCCATTTAACCACCCAATCAGCTCACCATAGGTGACGCTTTAACATTTTTTACAGTCAAGTGGCCCATTTAACCACCCAATCAGCTCACCATCCATGTCCACCTGGTTTTATAACGGCTATTGATGTTATGAAGCAAGACAAATATGATGCAATGTGGTAACATAATTTAATGTTAAATAATTTAATGTTAAACATTCCAAATGTTAAAGTGGTTGTAAACCCTTTACAACCATTTTATGCTACAGGTAAGCCTATAATAAAGCTTACCTGTAGATACCCAAGATATCCCCTGTCCCCTGCATGTGCCAATGTCATCGGTACATGTACACTAAAGCTGAAGCAACGGTACGTATGTGCCGTTACCGGCGGCTCCTGCGCGCATGCGCGTGAGTGACGTCATCGCGGCTCCGGCCAATCACAACGCCAGAGCCAAGATACCCGGAAGTAACCCCCGGAAGAAATGTCGCCGGCCGGATGGGGGTACGTGGACCTCTGCGAGAGCTTCGATGTGAGGTAAGAAATCATAATCAGCTAGTATGCAATGCATACTAGCTGATTATGCCTTTGCCTTGCAGGGGTTTTTTTTTTTATATATTTTTTTTTAATTCAGGGTTTACAACCACTTTAATAGCAACAAAGGAGGTTTAAGAAAAATAATGCATCAATGCAGCCTCACCAGTGCCCATTAGTGCAGCCTCATCAGTGCCCATCAATGCAGCCTCGCCAGTGTCCATCAATGCAGCCTCACCAGTGTCCAGTGTATATTGGAGAATAAATGTGTGCGATTCCGCGCAAAATAGAAAAGTACCAGCAGCGAAAAAATGGTATATGTCCAATTAGAGGGAATGAAGAGAACTGCTGCTCCTACGGATTACTACCACCTAAGTGGAGTAAATGAGTGAAAAAAATATATATGAATGAATGAATGAAAACTTATATAGCGCAGCACATGCGAAGTAAATCGCCTCTGGGCGCTTAATATGAGTAGGTGTGGCACTATTCTATTGATTTCTCAAAAAATGCAATATATGTATATACCGTTCTAGGTACCTAAAACTATATGAAGTGCAGGTATTGAAAATAGGTTAAAAAATGTATCAAATATATGTGCAAATTAGCAATAAATACATCACATAAACATATGTTGATAAATAAAAGTCCTTTGTCTTGGATTCACGTGCTTGATATTTAAGCAAAATGAGCAATAAAGTGCATAAATAAACATATAGTAAAGTATTTTTCTTTGTGTCAGGTGCTTAGTAAACAAGAATAGTGCTGGTGAAAAACGTTGATCTAATTCCAATGAGTGTTCACAGCAATCGTGGCTTATCCGTGCTCTTATTATGGCTGCACTCACCAGATGTTTCTTTCCCGCTTGGGGTATGAGGCATTTACAGTGTTTGCCACTGTGTGGCACCCTAGAGATTAGAGATAAGAGGCATATAATGCTGACACTGGGTCCAAGAATGTGTGGTAACTCCGCCCTCTTGGTGTCATCACTCTGACGCCATAAGGAGCATGCATAGTGCCTGTGACGTGTCATATTCGGCTCCCCCATCACAGAGTGCTCCGGAAGAGCTGCGTCGGCCAACTGCGCATGCGTGATGCGTTCCAAACGCATCTGCGATGCGTTCCAATGGCTTTACGACACTGCACACCAGCGAAGCCGTCATTCAGAGCGACGTGGACTTAGGGGAAAGTGGCCAGTCGGCCTCACGTCCTCGCTTCGCTCGGACAGCTCGCTGCGCTCGCTCGGCCTCCTGGCTGCCTGGATGCCGAACGACGGCTTCGCTGGTGTGCACTGTCGTAAATGCTTTGGAACGCATCGCAGATGCGTTTGGAACGCATCGCGCATGCGCAATTGGCCGCCCAGCACTTCTGGACCATTCTGTGATGGGGAGCAGAAAATGACAACACACCTGCTTCACTTCCTATCTATAGCACATTGTAATGTAAATGCGGCGGCCATTTTTGGTATGATTTGGAGACCGAATCCCCCAATAACTATATTGCCATCCCGGCGGCCATGTTTGGTGAGATTTTTAGACTGAAGCCTAATACATAGCTTTTTAGCCGCCCCAACATTTTTTTGTAAGATCTTGAGGACCGAAGCCCATGAATATATAAAGATAGGATGATATAGGTACACAGAGATGTTTTAAATCCGATATATCATCCAGAGTTATTAGTATGGTTTGTGTATGCTTTCAGGTCGTGATGTGCTATGGCTGGTACAGATGCAACATATTCTCCTCTGCATATGTCACATCATTAAAATGTATTATATGTATCATATTCAAATCCTTATTTGAATAAAAACTATAAAAAACATTGATAAAAAACATTACACATCCATAATGGAATAATTAAATTAATATTTACTATGATAGATGATCATATGACCTAAGAATATGGAATTTCTCACATGCAATGTGGAGTGTTAATATTCAAATATGTATATGTAAATACATGTGGGAGGTGAACCAATAAAAAATAAATAAATAAATATAGAAATGATATGGGAAAATTAATGTGGAAAAAATAGAAATAATGTATGAGAAAAACTTTTGAAAGATGGGGATTTATCTTTATGGTGGAAGGAAATAAGTATAATGGTAAACATTTATTAAAAAACTATTTAAATCTAGGTCGATATTCATACCTATAGGTTGGAGGGTGTCTAATTGGAAAATCCATCTGGCTTAGTTCTGAGAGATTTTAATTTAATGTCCCTTAATTTTGTCCATGCCGTAAAAAGTGTTGGGTCTCTGTTGTAATAGTCCCTAAAATGTCTTGAAACACCGTGTTTGTTGAACCCATTTTTTATATTAGTTATACAGTATGTTCTCGGATTATGACATGTAATTCTCTTGTTGTCCTGCCCACATATTATTTGTGGCAAGGGCATTCAATTACATATGTTACATAGGTACTGTTGCATGTTATCAGTTCCCTAATGTTAAATTTGGTTTCATTTGCCAGGGAGGTGAAGTTCACCTTTTTACTGCTAGTTTTTTTGCTCACCCTGCATGGGGAGACATTTTCCGCATTTGAAGAAACCTTTGAAGTCTTTAAAATTTAATTTGTTTTAGTGGATCAAGGGCATCGAGCACAAGTCGTTTCTAAGCTTTGGCGCCTTTCTGTAGATACAAGTGGGTTTTGTTGGTATAATGGTTTTTAATGTTTTGTCCGATTGTAGGATAGGCCAGTGTTCTTTTATAACCATTTTCAAGGCTTTGTGTTGTATGTTGTATCCCGTCAGGAATGCCATATCTGTGTGCTTCTTTTTCCTTTTCTTCTTATTAATTGAAATACCTTCTATCATTAGATTTCTGTTAATTTTCTTCACTTTATCTTTTAGTATCATCAATTCTTTTTTCTTGTATCCTTTCTCCACGAACCTTTATGATGGTATCTGCTTGGGTGTCAAAATCATTTATATTGCTGCAATTTGGTATGTTGCCTATCCACTATCGGTGGTGGCAACTGTTGGTTGGAATTAGAGTTGTCTCGATACCACTTTTTTAGGACTGAGTACAAGTACCGATACTTTTTTTCATGTACTCGCCGATACCGAATACCGATACTTTTTTTAAATGTCATGTGACAGTTTTCAAACCACAATACAGACTAAGGAGACTTTCTTTAGAATTATGAAGAACTCTAACTCAAGACATTATAAAAGAATAAAAATGAGTAAAAATTAATAAAAATGTTTTTTTTGCTTGTCACGCAGTAGTAAAAAACTCAAAGAATTTTCACAGAACATATTGACAAATACAAAAAAGTACTCGGCAGATGCATCGGGAGCATTTGTAGGAGTACAAGTACTCCCACAAATACTCGGTATCGGTCCCGATACCAGTATCGGTATCGGGACAACCCTAGTTGGAATGTACTAATTTCTGTCCGTCGTTTTGAAAAAAGTTCTGATATTGATATATTCATTATTTTTGTAAAGCTGTAAGTCCAGGTAATCAATGGTTTGTCTGTTTCAGGTTCCAGAGAGTGTGATACCATAAATGTTTTGGTTGATTTTGTCAAAGAAAATTTGTAGTTCATCTTCTGTTTCTTTCCAGATGATTATGATGTCATCTATATATCTACAATATATTTTAAGGTTCTTTCTCTGCACACTATATATTTGTTTTTCTTCCCAATGGTTTAGAAAATGATTGGCTATGCTGTGGGCATATTTAGCACCCATGGCTATGCCCTTTGATTGAGTGAAATACTCCCGTTTATGCCAATTTGTTATGGCTCATAGCCAACCTTAGACCTTCAATATTATACAGTATCTGATTTGTTCTTCTTTCATATAAGTTTGATTGTGTAATGCCCATTCTACACTTTAAATTCCGTCTTCTTGTACTATATTTGGGTACAATGAATTGACATCTATTGTTACTAAAATGTCATTATCTTCTACCTCAGGGTTTCTTAATTCATCTATTAGCTGCCTACTGTCTTTCAAATACGATTTTCCTTCCTTTACTAGCGGTTGTAGATATTCATCGATATATGATCCTAGACGTGAAAAAAGCGAGTCTATGACACTGATTATTGGGCCATCCTGGTGGATTTGTTTGACTCTTATGGATTTTAGGGACGTAATAAATGGCAGGCCCTTTTGCCGCCTCAGGGGTTAAAAATGTAGTTTCCTTTTTCGTAAGAATTCCCATGTCTTTTTTTTTGACAAAGAATTTGCGTTTCTTTTCATATTCACTCTTTGGGTTCCCTTTCAACTTCCTATATATATCTTTTATATTCAATAGATTGTTCATAGTTCTTTTTGTTAAGTTTTTAAATCTGTGTAGCGTTACCCCCGAAGGAGCCGCTGATTGATTGTTGGGATTGGCACATTAAGTTACCCTAGCGTTGTCTAGGGGTGTGATGCAGGCAGGGCCGGCGCTAGCAATAAGCGGGACAGGCGGCTGCCTAGAGCGCCAAGGTAGGGGAGGCGGCAAAATCTGGATCCCCAGCTAATTGCTGGGGATTCAGATTATTAAAATACCGGCATTTTTCTTAAATACATGCTTTATGGCGGATTGGCGCCAGCCACCACGCTAGGGGGCGGTTGTGCCTGTGACTACATGCCGGACAAATCGATCTATCCTCAGCCTGCAGTGCCGCCCTAGTAGCAGCGGCAGTGAGGGGATGAGGGGAGAGAGCCGGGACGAGGAGCCCTGCATGTACTGTAACTACGGCGGGCTTGCCGCGATATCCGCTCCCCCTCCTCCTGCGCGCCCGGGATCTGGTGTCACACCCGGGGAACGGCCCAGATTTCAGCGCGGAGAGCTGGCGGGAGGAGGAGACAAGAGCCGAGCTGGAGGAGAGAGATACCGGGCTACACAGAAAGCTTCCCCGGCCAAAGACAACACGGCTCTGCCTGCTCCTCTCACTGCATCCCCTGGACTTCTACCAGCAGCAGAAGCAGCAGCAGCAGCAACCGCTTCTCACCCTCCCTGTCTGCCTCCTCCTACCTCCCTCCGCCTTCATCTCCATCCTCCCTTCATCTCCCTCCTTCCATCTCCATACAGAGCCCCATCCTCCCTCCTTCCATCTCTATACAGAGCCCCATCCTTCCATCTCTCCCTCCATCCTTCCAGGGCTGGACTGGGACAAAAAATTGGCCCTGGACTTCATCCAGACTGGCCCACTTTGACAGGTCTCTCCTATGGCGGCTGGACAACTCCTGCCCCCCCCCCCTGCCACCCAAGCCCCCTCTCCCCCTTCACTAGCCTCTAGATGTTCTACTTTATTAGAGTAGAGCGACTGGTACTGGTACTCTTATAGGCAATACCAGTGAGGAAGCTAGACATTTTTTCACCCCAGGCAAATAATCAGTCTGCCCCCCTCCAATGGGAGAAGTTTAGGCAGAAGTGAGAAACTCCCAGGCTATAGCTGTTGAGTCAGCTGTCTGTCCCCTCCGTGCGCCTTCTGGTCCCCCCCCATGCTCCGCTGTCATCCCCCATGCTCCTCTGTCGTCCCCCCTGCTCCTCTGGTCCTCCCCCTGCTTCTCTGTCCCCCCCCCCCCAGGTGAGCACTGTGGGGAGGGAGAGGAGGTGAGCACTGCAGAGAGGGAGAGAGAGAGGAGTGGAGGGGGGTGGTGGTCTGCTGTCACTGAAGCCGGCCCACTGAGCCATCGGCCCACCGGGAAACTCCCTGTAGTCCCAATGGCCAGTCCATCCCTGCATCCTTCCATCTCCATCTCTCTCTCCCTCCATCATTCCATCTCCATCCATCCCTCCCTCCATCCTTCAATCTCTGTACAGAGTCCCATCCTTACATTGATTCTTCCATCTCCATCCCTCCCTCCCTTCATACATCTCCATCCTTCCCTCCATCTTTCCATCTCCATCCCTCCATCCTTCTCTATACAGAGCCCCAGCCTTCCACTCTCTTTCTCTATCCTCCCATCTCTATACAGGGTCCCATCCTTCCATCTCCACCCCTCCATCCTTCCATCTCTATACAGAGCCACATCCTCCCATCTCTCCCTCCATCCTTCTATCTCCATTCCTCCCTCCTTCCTTCCATTACTCCATCTCTGTACAGAACACCATCCTTCCATCGCCATCCCTCCCTCCTTCCATCTCCATCCCTCACTCCTTCCTTCCATCCCTCCATCTCTGTACAGAACTCCATCCCTCCCTCCTTCCATCTCCATCCCTCACTCCTTCCTTCCATCCCTCCATCTCTGTACAGAGCCCCATCCTTCCATCTCCATCCCTCCCTCCTTCTATGTTCATCCATCCCTCCATCTCTGTACAGAACCCCCTCCTTCCAACTCCATCTCTCCCTCCTTCAATCTTCATCCCTCACTCCTTCCTTCCATCCCTCCATCTCTATACAGAGCCACATCCTCCCATCTCTCCCTCCATCCTTCTATCGCCATTCCTCCCTCCTTCTTTCCATCCCTCCATCTCTGTACAGAGCCCCATCCTTCTATCTCTATCCCTCTCTCCTTCTATGTCCATCCATCCCTCCATCACTCTAGCGCAACTCTCCTGGAGTAAAGTAATCCCCAGCCGCTGGCTCAGGTATAGTGAAAACACAGGCAGCAATAAAACATTGACTCTGCTTTTAAGTTAATAGTGCATTGCACTGTGTACAGAGGGGGACACAGACGTGCAGGGGGGAACGGTTATGGGGTACTGATATGTGTGTGGGGGGGACAGATTTGTGTGTGGGGGGGACACACATATCTGTCTCCCCACACACATGCCCTTTTTGTCTTCGGGCCAGGTCCATGTGCAAGCCTGTGCACTACTGCTTTTTAGTGAGGGGCAGAGTGTGCGTGGGGGGTGCAAAATTAGCCACACCGCCACTCCAGTTTAACAATTAACTCCAGTTACAGTGTCCCAGATCATTGCCACACCGTTCATATTTTTCATTATTACTGCGACACCAGTAACTGTGTCCCTGATCACTGCTACACCAATCTCAGTGTCCCTGATTACCACCATACCAGTCATATTGTCCGTAATGGCCGCCACACCAGTTACAGCATCCCTAATCGTCACAAAACCAGTAACAGTATTCCTGATCACCACCACAACAGTTACAGTGTCCCTGATCATCGTCACACCAGTCATATTTTCCCTAATCAATGCCACAGCAGTTACAGTGTCTCTGATCACAGCAGTTACAGTTTCCCCAATTACTACCACACCAGTTATATACAGACATCCCAAGTCTCCGGCGAGGTGCGGGAGCCTCCCGCATTTTGGCCCCCGGACACCCACAAGTGCTGCCCGATATCCCGGCTGCGGGGCTGATCCTGGATGGTCCTCTGAGAGAGAGATGAGAAATAGAAGGGGGTGAGAGAGAGAGGAGAGGGTGAGACAGGGATGAAAAATAGAAGGGGGTGAGAGAGAGGAGGTGAGAGATGAATGAGAAAGAGAAGGGGTGAGTGAGAGATGAATGAGACAGAGAAGTGGGTGAGAGAGAAATGGGGTGAGAGAGGGATGAGAAATAGAAGGGGTGAGAGAGGGGGGTGAGAGCAGGATGAGAAAGAGAAGGGGGTGAGTGAGAAATGGGGTGAGAGAGGGATGAGAAAGAGAAGGGGTGGGTGAGAGAGGGATGAGAAAGAGAGAAAGTGAAGGGGGTAAGTGAGAAACAGGATGAGAGAGGACTGGGAAAAAGAAGGGGGTAAGAGAGAGAGGGATGAGAAAGCAAAGGGGTTGAGTGAGAGAGGAATGAGAAAGAGAAGGGGTGAGTGAGAAATCAGGTGAGAGAGGGAAGAGAAAGAGAAGGGGGTGAGTTAAAGAGGGATGAGAAAGAGAAGGGGGTGAGTGAGAGAGGGATGAGAAAGAGAAGGGGGTGAGTGAGAGAGGGATGAGAAAGAGAAGGGGGTGAGTGAGAGAGGGATGAGAAAGGGAAGGGGGTAAGTGAGAGAGGGATGAGAAAGAGAAGGGGTGAGAGAGAAATGGGGTGAGAGAGGAATGAGAAAGAGAGGGGTGAGTGAGAGAGGGGGTGAGAGAGGGATAAGAAAGAGAAGGGGGTGAGAGAGGGGTGAGAAAGAGAAGGGGTGAGAGAGGGATGAGAAAGAGAAGGGGGTGAGTGAGAGAGGGATGAGAAAGAGAAGGGGGTGAGTGAGAGAGGAATGAGAAAGGGAAGGGGGTGAGTGAGAGAGGGATGAGAAAGAGAAGGGGTGAGAGAGAAATGGGGTGAGAGAGGGATGAGAAAGAGAAGGGGGTGAGTGAGAGAGGGGGTGAGAGAGGGATAAGAAAGAGAAGGGGGTGGGAGAGGGGTGAGAAAGAGAAGGGGTGAGAGAGGGATGAGAAAGAGAAGGGGGTGACAGAGAAATGGGGTGAGAGAGGAATGAGAAAGAGAAGGGGGTGAGAGAGAAATGGGGTGAGAGATGAATGAGAAAGAGAAGGGGTGAGAGAGAAATGGGGTGAGAGAGGAATGACAAAGAGAAGGGGTGAGAGAGAGAGGAGGATATCCAAGGAAGTTTTGGGCAACTAGGGAATATTCTCACCGTGGAAAGAAAGACGGAAGCAAGGGCTATGCTCCCTAAAAAAAGGAGGAGCAGGATTCTTTAAAATCCAACTCTGGGAAACCTAAACCTTATCCCTTGCAGTGGGGCTGTGCCTGCACTGCCTGAGTTACCTTCTTGTTAAGTCCAGAGGAGAATTTGTTGCACTTTAATTTAGCTGTCCGTCCTCTCGCCTGGCAGATGGTGCTCTCCTGCACTCTGGCGGTAGGCTGTCCCTCGGCATTACCATGTCCAATGCAGGGCTATGGGAGAAGAAGATGCTGCACAGAATGGTGTAGCAGTGCAGTAGGTGCCCTAGACCTAAACAAGAAAATAAACACTTGCAGCTCCACTGCAAAGTATAATTTTTAACCACTTCATTACCCGCATACTGTCATATGACGTCCGCAGGAGGGATCTCCCATCCTGGACAGGCGTCATATGACGTCTTGGGCTTCCCAGCCATCTAGGGGGTGCGCACTCACGCCCGCCGCATCGCTCAGGAAACTGCAATGTCTGCCGGGCACCTGCAATTTCCCGTGAACACAGAAGGGCCGTTCAGTGTTTTGATGTATGCTGATTAGGCTGCACTGATGGGCACCGATCGGTGGCACTGATGGGATGATGGGCTGCACTGATGGGCACCGATAAGGCAGAACTGGTGTGCACTGATAGACGGCACT
This sequence comes from Rana kukunoris, assembly GCA_029574335.1. Lineage (NCBI taxonomy): Eukaryota > Metazoa > Chordata > Amphibia > Anura > Ranidae > Rana > Rana kukunoris. Next base: position 115,260,325 of record CM056057.1, read on the forward strand.
GGTGGGCAATGATAGGCGGCACTTGTGGGCACTGAGAAGTGGCATTGGTGGGCACTGATGGGTGGCACTGAAGGGCATTGATAGGTGGCACTGGTGGGCACTGATAATTGGCACTAATAGTTGGCATTGATAGTTGGCACTGATAGGTGGCAGTGATGGGCACTGATAGGTGGCAGTGATGGGCACTGATGGGTGGCAATGATGGGCACTGATCAGCACTGGTAGGTGACATTGATAGGCAGCACTGCTAGATGGCACTGATGAGGCACTGACTCTCACCACTGGTGGGCATTGCTAGGTGGCTGTGATGGGCATTGATAGGTAGTACTGGTTGGCACTGACAGGTGACTGGTGGTCACTGTGGGCACTCGCAGGCGATACTTGTGTCCACTAATGAGGCAGAATTGCCTCTTCTACTGGGGACCAATGTCCCTCACTTAGCAGCCGGTGATGGTTTTTCACGCTGTCAGCACGAGGAGAAAAAAAAATTATTACCGAGCTTTGTTTTGATCACGTGATCAGCTGTAATTGGCTGACAGCTGATCCTGTGGTAAGCGTCTCAGTGACTCTGTGATCACAGTGCGTGCCCTGCAGAGGTCTATTGATGTCCTCCTGGCAATTTGGAGTCTGCGCTGTAGCTGTCATTCGACTATAGCGCGAGCCCCTAGTGGTTAATGCATTCTATGTATTAGGATAAAAAAACTTCTGTGTGTAGCAGCCCCCATTACTTACCTGAGCCCCTTCCCTGTCCACGAGTAAGGATGGACTCAGGCGTGTGCGCCCGTGCCTGCCAGGAAGCTGACACTCCACACCGCTAATCACATGTAGTGAGACAATTCCTGATCTTTGCAGCTACGGATCTGGAAATGTCTGTGATTGGTGCTGAGGAGTGTCAGCAGGCACGCGGAGTTGCGAACACGCCTGAGCCCATCCTTATCCACGAGTCCCTCGACCTTCCGGGAATCTCCCTCCTGATTGGTTCAGACCAAGCAGTTGTGCTATTGACTCCCACTGCTGTCAATCAAAGTCAGTTGGCCAATCAGGAGAGGGGGTGGGGGAGCTGAACGACAGCTCCATGACTGAATGGACACACGAAGCTGCAGCTTAGGTGCCCCCATAGCAAACTGCTTGCTGTGGGGCACTCGGCAGGAGGGAGGGGCCAGGAGCAGTGAAAGGGGACCCAAAAAGAGGAGGATTGGGGCGGCCCCGTGCAAAACTAACTGCACAAAGCAGGTAAGTATAGACATGTGTTATTTTATTTTTTTAAACAAAACTTTACAATAACTTTAATAAAACAGGTTTAACCACTTAATACCCGCCCACCGTGAAATGACGGCGGGCGGGATACTCAATTATCCTGACATCACGTCATATGACGTGATGTCAATTCAAGCCACTAGCCGGCGCGCGCGCACCCATCGGGTAACTAACAACACCGTGCGCATGCCCGGCGGCCACCCGCGATGGCTTTTTTTTTGCCGCCGGGCACCCGCGAGTTTTTTCGTGTAACTGAGCTGGGACGTGCAGCTCTGTGTGTGAAGCCGCCCGAAACACATTTAAAAAAAAAAATTAAATTTTTTTGTTGAGCTGGCCCGGCCGCACGTCCCTGTCAGGGACTCCCGGCCTGGCTGATGCTGTGTGTCGAGGAGTTATATCTCCCCATCGATTGTGTCCTAGTGTTATTGGTAGTACTTGTACAGCCCCGGCCCCCCTGCTATGTGTGCTGTGAATCGTTCATCGAATCGTCACTGTGCGGGCAGCGTGCAGCCGTGTGACCCCCGGGTCACACACTGTCTGTGTCTTCTTCTCTACCAAGTCCCGCCAATGCTAGAGACAGTGAAGGGGGACTGTATTCTAGCAACCAGGGGGGACGGGACACTTATGCAGGCAGCAGGAGGGGAGGACTCGAGACTCGAGAGCATGGTGTTAGACTCCGCCCCCTAACAGGAATACAGGTTAGTACACATTGATGCAGCGGCTGACTCTGAGGCTCCTAAAAGGTAAGGTTTTCTTTTTTCCCACGGAATCCATCCACGCTCTAAGGGGGGGATCGGAAGGGGTCCTGGGGAGGAGGTCGCTGTTGTATGCTAATATAAAGGGGGCCCTGGGGGGGGGGGGGTTCGACAGCATGTGCTATATAAGGGGGGGTGGAGGTAAGTCAATGCATGCTGCCAGTGGAGGCTGGTGCTCAAAATTTGGGGGGGCGCGCCGCGCAAACGGAAAAAATAATAATTGCAGCCTCACTGTACCTATCAAATGCAGCCACTGTGCCATCAATTGTCACCACTGTGCCATGGCATCAAATGCAGCCACTGTGCCATCAATTGTCACCACTGTGCCATGGCATCAAATGCAGTCACTGTGCCATCAAACGCAACCACTGTGCCATGCCATGCCATAAAACGCAGCCACCGTGCCATCAAAACGCAGCCACTGTGCCATGCCATCAAGACGCAGCCACCGTGCCATGCCATCAAAACGCAGCCACCCTGCCATGCCGTCAAATCGCAGCCACCGTGCCATGCCATCAAAACGCAGCCACCGTGCCATGCCATCACAACGCAGCCACTGTGCCATGCCATCACAACGCAGCCACTGTGCCATGCCATCACAACGCAGCCACTGTGCCATACCATCAAATGCAGCCACTGTGCCATCAATTGTCACCACTGTCTGTGCCATGCCATCAAACGCAGCCACTGTGCCATCAATTGTCACCACTGTGCCCCTGATTGTCGCCACTGTGCTATGCCATCAATTGTCACCACTATGCCATCAAACAGCCACTGTGCCCTCAATTGTTGCCACTGTTCCCCCTAATTGTCGCCACTGTGCCCCCACTTGTAGCCACTGTACCCCCACCTGTAACCATTGTGCCCCCAATTGTCGCCACTGTGCCCCCAATTGTCGCCACTGTGCCCTCAATTGTCACCACTGTGCCCTCAATTGTCGCCACTGTGCCCCCACTTGTAGCCACTGTGCCCCCACTTGTAGCCACTGTGCCCCCAATTGTCGCCACGTGCCAGTGCACTCCCCAATTGTCGCCACTGTGCCCTCAATTGTCACTGTGCCCACTGTGTGGCCCCACTTTTGTCCCCACTTGTGTGCCCCCAATTGTCGCCACTGTGCCCCCAATTGTCGCCACTGTGCCCTCAATTGTCACCACTGTGCCCCCAATTGTCGCCACTGTGCCCCCAATTGTCGCCACTGTGCCCTCAATTGTTGCCACTGTGCCCCCACTTGTAGCCACTGTTCCCCCACTTGTATCCACTGTGCCCTCACTTGTAGCCACTGTGCCTCCACTTGTAGCCACTGTGCCCCCACTTGTAGCCACTGTGCCCCCACTAGTGGAGGCTTGTGCTCAAATTTGATTATTTTTTTTGGGGGGGGGGGGGGGGCGCAAACAAAAAAATGTAATAAAACAATTGTAGCCTCACTGTACCCATCAAATGCAGCCACTGTGCCATCAATTGTCACCACTGTGCCATGCCATCAAACGCAGCCACTGTGCCATGCCATAGTGTTTAAAAGTTTTATTTTATCACAAAATATATGTATAGTTTATACTACAAAAAAATTGCCGTGCGTCGCTAAAGTGTTCGGGTTTGGCTTGATGAAAAGTTGGCAACCCTAACTGTAATGTGAGGAATGGATACTATATCCAATTCTACACATCCAGGTAGTTCTGAGCCCACTGATAACTCCTCAGTCAGGGCGCTCAGGAATGAGGAGTTTCATGGGGGATAAGGCCTGTTTCCCGGCATGCCTCGCTCCGCCCACCTCCACTTTGACCTCTGCTGATGTGCTAAACATCCGGGCTATCTGTACTATAGAGGGAAGATGGCGGCGGCAGTACTACCTGCTGATTGGATAAAGAATTGGGAAAAATCCGGAAAAAACGATTAGTGAGTGTTGGGGTGATGGCGTGGGGGGCACAGAGCGGGCTCCGGGGGAAGATGTCCGGGAAGGGGGCGCTCAGTGTGGGAAGAGGTGACCCGGGGGGGCCCGGCCGGGAAATTGGGGCGGAGGGGGCTGTGTGCGGACACACGTGGGACGGAGCGGACTTTAAGTGCTGCCTGTGAAAGGAACGATCCCGTCCCCGATCCCCCCATACACCCTTCTCTGACCAATCATGTCCGTCCTATTACAGTCCGATGATGGGGGTGTATTGTATTGCGATGGACTGTACAGCACGGGCCTAGCACAACAGCCCAGTCCTGGGGGGGAGCCTGATCGTTATTATGTCCTATCTGCTGTAAGGAGAGAACCTTTGCTTTCCATGGTGGATGGCGGTTATTTCCTCTCATCTCCAGGGGGGCTCCTTCAGGACCATTTCGGGGGACAATTTGCTCCAATATCCCCCCTTCTCTCTCCTGTAATGCCCCCACTCTCACCCTCTCCTGTAATGCCCCCACTCTCACCCTCTCCTGTAATGCCCCCACTCTCACCCTCTCCTGTAATGCCCCCACTCTCACCCTCTCCTGTAATGCCCCCACTCTCACCCTCTCCTGTAATGCCCCCACTCTCATCCTCTCCCTCTCCCCTCTCTCCCTGTAATGCCCCCCTCTCATCCTCTCCTGTAATGCCCCCACTCTCATCCTCTCTCTCTCCCCCCACTCTGTAATGCCCCATCCTCTCCCTCTCTCTCTCCTGTAATGCCCCCCTCTCATCCTCTCTTGTAATGCCCCCCTCTCTCACCCTCTCTTGTAATGCCCCCACTCTCACCCTCTCTTGTAATGCCCCCACTCTCACCCTCTCTAATGCCCCCACTCTCACCCTCTCTTGTAATGCCCCCACTCTCACCCTCTCTTGTAATGCCCCCACTCTCTCCCCTCTTGTAATGCCCCCTTGTAACTCTGCCCCCACCTCACCCTCTTGTAATGCCCCCACTCTCACCCTCTCTTGTAATGCCCCCACTCTCACCCTCTCTTGTAATGCCCCCACTCTCACCCTCTCTTGTAATGCCCCCACTCTCACCCTCTCTTGTAATGCCCCCACTCTCACCCTCTCTTGTAATGCCCCCACTCTCACCCTCTCTTGTAATGCCCCCACTCTCACCCTCTCTTGTAATGCCCCCACTCTCACCCTCTCTTGTAATGCCCCCACTCTCACCCTCTCTTGTAATGCCCCCACTCTCACCCTCTCTTGTAATGCCCCCACTCTCACCCTCTCTTGTAATGCCCCCACTCTCACCCTCTCTTGTAATGCCCCCACTCTCACCCTCTCTTGTAATGCCCCCACTCTCACCCTCTCTTGTAATGCCCCCCCCACTCTCACCCTCTCTTGTAATGCCCCCACTCTCACCCTCTCTTGTAATGCCCCCACTCTCACCCTCTCTTGTAATGCCCCCACTCTCACCCTCTCTTGTAATGCCCCCACTCTCACCCTCTCTTGTAATGCCCCCACTCTCACCCTCTCTTGTAATGCCCCCACTCTCACCCTCTCTTGTAATGCCCCCACTCTCACCCTCTCTTGTAATGCCCCCACTCTCAACCTCTCTCTTGTAATGCCCCCACTCTCACAACCTCTCTTGTAATGCCCCCACTCTCACCCTCTCTTGTAATGCCCCCACTCTCACCCTCTCTTGTAATGCCCCCACTCTCACCCTCTCTTGTAATGCCCCCACTCTCACCTCTCTTGTAATGCCCCCACTCTCAACCTCTCTTGTAATGCCCCCACTCTCAACCTCTCTTGTAATGCCCCCACTCTCAACCTCTCTTGTAATGCCCCCACTCTCAACCTCTCTTGTAATGCCCCCACTCTCAACCTCTCTTGTAATGCCCCCACTCTCAACCTCTCTTGTAATGCCCCCACTCTCAACCTCTCTTGTAATGCCCCCACTCTCAACCTCTCTTGTAATGCCCCCACTCTCAACCTCTCTTGTAATGCCCCCACTCTCAACCTCTCTTGTAATGCCCCCACTCTCAACCTCTCTTGTAATGCCCCCACTCTCAACCTCTCTTGTAATGCCCCCACTCTCAACCTCTCTTGTAATGCCCCCACTCTCAACCTCTCTTGTAATGCCCCCACTCTCAACCTCTCTTGTAATGCCCCCACTCTCAACCTCTCCTGTAATGCCCCCACTCTCATCCTCTCCCTCTCCTCTCTCCTGTAATGCTCCCACTCTCACCCTCTCTTGTAATGCCCCCACTCTCACCCTCTCTTGTAATGCCCCCACTCTCACCCTCTCTTGCAATGCCCCCACCCCACTCTCACCCTCTCTTGCAATGCCCCCACTCTCACCCTCTCTTGCAATGCCCCCACTCTCACCCTCTCTTGCAATGCCCCCACTCTCACCCTCTCTTGCAATGCCCCCACTCTCACCCTCTCTTGCAATGCCCCCACTCTCACCCTCTCTTGCAATGCCCCCACTCTCACCCTCTCTTGCAATGCCCCCACTCTCACCCTCTCTTGCAATGCCCCCACTCTCACCCTCTCTTGCAATGCCCCCACTCTCACCCTCTCTTGCAATGCCCCCACTCTCACCCTCTCTTGCAATGCCCCCACTCTCACCCTCTCTTGCAATGCCCCCCTCCACCCTCTCTTGCAATGCCCCCACTCTCACCCTCTCTTGCAATGCCCCCACTCTCACCCTCTCTTGCAATGCCCCCACTCTCCCCCACTCTCACCCTCTCTTGCCCCCACTCTCTCAATGCCCCACTCTCACCCTGCCCCCACTCTCACCCTCTCTTGCAATGCCCCCACTCTCACCCTCTCTTGCAATGCCCCCACTCTCACTCTCCCTCTCTTGTACCCCCACTCTCACCCTCTCAATGCCCCCACTCTCACCCTCTCTTGCAATGCCCCCACTCTCACCCTCTCTTGCAATACTCTCACCCTCTCTTGCAATGCCCCCACTCTCACCCTCTCTTGTAATGCCCCCACTCTCATCCTCTCCCTCTCCTCTCTCTCGCCTGTAATGCCCCCCCCCAGGTGACCGTGGGAATGGATGATGCGCATACGATTTCTGTGTGCACACCATCCATTACCTCTGTCACCTGGGTGGGGGTATCTGAGCACAACAATCATGTTTTCAACCTTTTTTTTTTCCAATACTGTAAATCATGATGCTGATTTGTGTGCCCACACTTGGCGAATTATAAAATAAAGCAGTGCTGATTGTTCCTGTATGTTCCAGTGATTGGGCTGCCATAGGAATGTCTGGCTTGATTATGCGAGTCCAGGGATCCGGGCCGCACGCTATTCACGTGAATGGTGGTAGTAAGGATCTGCCAACTGGCTTCAGCTCAATCTCCTACCCATCAGACACACCCTTCTTATGCATTCTGCCATACTGGGGCTTAGATGTGGGCGTTGTTCACAGAGAGAGTGGTGTATTTTTTATGTCTCTGCAAGGGCACAAAGAAAACGATTGTTCTCTGTGTGTCCCGTTCACACTATAACGCTGGTATCATGCATATTTTTTCTGTGCAGAAGAAAAAAAAAAAAAACTGTGACATGAACATTGTGGTGTCAGGGCACATAGGGAACTGTTTTCTTTGTGTCCTTGCAGAGACATAAATAAGTGCGTCTCTGTTCATGGTATCACAAGCCTATGTAAGTTAAATCTGCGTTGTCGCGTGTTTTCTGTGTTCTGTAAACTAATATCTGCACTATGTAGGTCACAGATCAGACAAAGCTCTGCACGTCAAGCAGACTCCTTGTAATAAGTGACTGTACAGGCCTTTACCAGAGGGAGACCGAGCTGAGAGATCCTTTGCTTAGCAGAGGGGAGAGGGCAGCCAGTGATGGGTCTGGACAGATGCAGGCCAGGCAGAAGGCGGCCAGTGGGGTGTCTGGACAGATGCACACCAGGGAGAGGGCAGCCAGTGAGGTGTCTGGACAGATGCACGCCTGGGAGAAGGCAGCCAGTGAGGGGTCTGGACAGATGCATGCCAGGCAGAAGGCGGACAGTGAAGGGTCTAGACAGATGCACGCCAGGGAGAGGGCAGCCGGTGAGGTGTCTGGACAGATGCACGCCAGGGAGAGGGCAGCCGGGGAGGGGTCTGGACAGATGCACGCCAGGGAGAGGGCAGCCGGGGAGGGGTCTGGACAGATGCACGCCAGGGAGAGGGCAGCCGGGGAGGGGTCTGGACAGATGCACGCCAGGGAGAGGGCAGCCGGGGAGGGGTCTGGACAGATGCACGCCAGGGAGAGGGCAGCCGGGGAGGGGTCTGGACAGATGCACGTCAGGGAGAGGGCAGCCGGGGAGGGGTCTGGACAGATGCACGCCAGGGAGAGGGCAGCCGGGGAGGGGTCTGGACAGATGCACGCCAGGGAGAGGGCAGCCGGGGAGGGGTCTGGACAGATGCACGCCAGGGAGAGGGCAGCCGGGGAGGGGTCTGGACAGATGCACGCCAGGGAGAGGGCAGCCGGGGAGGGGTCTGGACAGATGCACGCCAGGGAGAAGGCAGTGGATATTCTGTCTGCAATTCTCTCTCCTCTTAGCAATCGCTTCCTGGGCACACCTGAGAGGTGAAGAAGCAATGATGGAGTGAACTGATATAACCGGATACGTCGCTCCCTTCTACCAGGCGTGTGCTGTCACTGTGCAATATGTGCCTAATAAGCAGAGGTCCCTGATGGTTCTCTGTTTTGTTAAAGTGATTATAAATCCTTACATATACCCAGGATAGTGAATGGCCTCAGGTGACACACAGATGAAACCAATCCTCCTATATAAGTTGTACCTGTTTTATCTACTTCCATTCAAGGTCCAGAATTTGTCTGAGCTGCCAGGAAAACGGGGCAGAGAGCTGAAGTTCCAGTCTTAAGAGTTCATTAAGGAGAGCTCTGAGACCTGACTGGAGTAAGGGACCCAAGCCCATAGCCCACACCCCCCCCCCCCCCACATCGCACAGGATAGTAGATGAGGCTGTCAATCAGTCTGTGTGCTAGAAGTCCCTTCCTTGTCACCTTTGTGTCGGGAAAGCTTGTCAGAAGTGATTAATGCCGATTGAAGAACAAAGCGGTTGACAGAAATTACTTTGTGCTCTTGAGACAAGTACACACTGTAGAGCAGGGATCTTCAAACTATGACCCTCCAGCTGTTGCGGAACTACACATCCCATGAGGCATTGTAAAACTCTGACATTCACAGACATGACTAGGCATGATAGAACTTGTAGTTCCCGAACAGCTGGAGGGCCATAGTTTAATGACCCCTGCTGTAGAGCAGTGATAGCGCATCTTGGCACCCCAGATATTTTGAAATTGCATTTCCCATGATCCTCATGCACTCTGCCGTGTAGTTGAGCATCATGGGAAATGTAGTTCCAAAACATCTGGGGTGCCAAGGTTTGCCATCACTGCTATAGATTTAAATGCTTTAAAGCAGAACTAAACCCTCCTATCTTTTACAGCCAAGGGAGCTGCCTTGTTTATGTTCACACCAGCGATTAAGGGCAGTGCGAATTGTAGTGGCAAGTTTTGCTGTGGCTCTCAGCGGCGAGGTGCGTCCCTTGGCCCAGTTCAGTATGACAGGACGCCGGCAGCTGGTCGAAGCTCTCTGTACAGCCAGCAATCAATGCAGGTAATCGCTGTCTGTGCAGAGATGTGGCTGCCATTGATTTCTCTTATAGTGCATGTTGTCTTTTGCCGCACCTTATTGCTGAGAACCACACCAGGAATTGGAAGATTCCTGCCGCTTCAATTCACACCGTCCCTAATCGCTGGTGTAATTGTAGCCTTGTCCTTTGGTTGATGTGCAGTTGCCATGGTACAACACACATGATCAGTTATGACACCGGGTGGTTTGACAGTTTGCATAAAAAGGCAAGCAAATGTGACAGTTATTATTCATAGTATGTCTTGAATGTAACTCTTCTGGGAAACCAATAAAATGTTGGGTTTAGTTCTGCCTTAGGCCCCTTTCACACTGGGGTGGGAGGTGTGGTGGCGGTATAGCGCCTCCTTTATTTTTTTTAGCTGGGCTATACCGTCTGAATTGTGGCGGTGTTCGTTCGCTAGCAGTGCGGTTTTAACCCCCACTAGCAGCCGAAAAGGGGTTAATACCACCTCATACTGCCTGCAATGTAGAGGCGCATTGCAGGCAGTATAGCCGCAGTTTCCCATTACTTTCATAAAATCCACACATGTTTTTTTTGCAATGCGCAGTGCGAATGCATCGCACATATGTGAACCAGCATCATTGAAAACAATGTATTTAGAAATGTTCTGCGTATGAGATGCGGTTTAAACCGCAACCAATTCGCATAGGTGTTCATCTGGCCTTAAAGTAGTTCTGAAGGCAGAAGGGTGTTTATTTATTTTTTAAATGCATTTTATGCATTAAGATAAACCTTTTTGTGTGCAGCAGCCCCCCTCAGCACCCCCTAATACTTACCTGAGCCCATTTCTATCCATGCAAGTTGCATGAGAGTCTTGGCTGCCTGGGACTCCCTTCCTCATTGGCTAGGACAGCAGCACGGTGTGATTGGCTGTTGCTGCTGTCAATCCAGTCAGTCAGCCAATCGGGAGATGGGGAGAGGGGGCGGGGTCTGGTCTGAATGGACACGGAGCTGTGACTCGGCTCGGGTGCCCCTGTGGCAAGCTGCTTACTGTGGGGGCACTCAACCGGAGGGTGGAGCACAGAAGAGGGACCCAAGAAGAGGAGGATCCTGGCCATTCTGTGCAAAATTAGGGCAGTTAAGTATGACATGTTTGTTCTTAAAAAAAAAAAAAGAAAGAAAGAAATAAGAATTTTAAAATCACCGATTGGGGTCTGCATTTCAGTTTTTCATTCTACATGTGTCCACTGACACCAACCGGGCATCCGATCCATCAAAATCCGCTGAAAACAAACGAATGCTGATACGTCACCTTACATAATTACATAGTTAGTCAGGTTGAAAAAAGACACAAGTCCATCCAGTCCAACCACAAAAAAAATAAATAAACAAAATAAACACAGTACATCCCATACACCCAACTCCATACCCACAGTTGATCCAGAGGAAGGCAAAAAAAAACAGCAGAGCGATGATCCAATTTGCTACAGGAGGGGGAAAAATTCCTTCCTGATCCCAGAGAGGCAATCGATTTTACCCCGGATCAACTTTATTTACAAATCTAAGTACTCGGTTATATTATGTACATTTAAGAAAGTATCCAGACCTTCCTTAAAGCAATCTACTGAGCTGGCCAGAGCCACCTCTGGAGGGAGTCTGTTCCACATTTTCACAGCTCTTACTGTGAAGAAACCTTTTTGTTAGGGTTATACCGATATTAGTATCGGGACAGATACCGAGTATTTGCGGGAGTACTTGTACTCGCACAAATGCTCCCGAATGCTTCTGCCGATACTTTTTTTTGTATATATCAACATGTTCTGTGAAAATTCTTTGCGTTTTTTTATTTGCTTGTCACGCATGTCTTGAGTTAGAGTTCTTCATAATTCTAAAGAAAATATCCTTAGTCTGTATTGTGGGTTGAAAACTGTCACATGACATTTAAAAAAAGTATCGGTATTCGGTATCGGCGAGTACATGGGGAAAAAGTATCGGTACTTGTACTTGGTCCTAAAAAAGTGGTATCGGGGCAACCCTACTTTCCGTATTTGGAGGTGAAATCTCTTTTCCTCCGTTTGCATCCGATCCACCGGACGGAAGAAAAATAGGGTTTTCTTCCATCCGCAAAACGAATACAGACGGACGCGGAACTTAGGCGGACGTTAGCGGATGCATCATCCGCTAACGGATCCGCTCCCATAGGGACACATTACAAGTCTGTAAACGGACTTGTAATTAGCGGACCGTTCGTCCGCTAATGTGAAAGGGGCCTAAAGCTTAATCTAACCTCCTTGCAGCCGTCTTCTCTACCAAGATTACAGGTTTAATGATGGGTATTTCATGAATAATGGATGCTTGATCTTGCCTAAAAGTAAATTTGTCAAAACCTGTCCAATGCAAACTGAGCATAGGAATAATAATAAAAGAAAAAGTCAGTTCTGGGGCTTACATGAGAAAATTACTGAGCGCTGACATGGAATTTTAGGTTTTGTTTTTATAAATCACAGTGCAAGTTTACTGATCTGATTGTATTACACTGTATGTATTGGTCTAAAGAAACTACATTTGTGTATATAACAATGCATTACTATTGAAAATGCCTTCTTACACAATGTAGGATTGTACAAACGGAGCACACATCCTACAACTGATTTATTTAAAGTGAACATTCTTTTGTTATATTGGCTGTTACCGTATTTGTGTGTGTGTGTGTGTTCTGGGCACACAGTGATGACTAGATCTTCAACCTGAATGAGTCCTATTCCAAATGATTTAGGTGTGTTTGTATAGTCATGCTGATGAAAGCTGATTTCTGAATGGCTGCTCCTGCTATTACATATTGCTTGTTTAGGCTTTGCCTTGTCAAAAAAATAAAAATAAGGATGTTGCATTTCTTTGTTTTGTGAAATTAGTGGTATGTTGTGGTTTATCAAAAAGCCCTTGTTCACATTGGAGTGATTTGACAGGTCAAATCGCATGACAAGTTGCAGCCTTTTCCTGGCAATGGCACCATTCCAATCGGAGTGACCCCAACTTTACCGCACTGCACTACTTTGGCCGATTTTTTTTTTTTTTGGTGCAACTTCAATAGATTTTTGTGCATGAAGTCACCGTCTTTCATGTAGCACCTGAAATCGCACTGACCTGCCACTTTGCCAATATGTGTATAACCCCTTGCTGCCCGACCCTGGCATCCGTTAACTGAGCTATTATGCTTGGGGAGCAGGAGGGTCTGCTTGTTCACATGACCAAGGTAATTTCTTATTACAGTGGTCACATGATGAAGAGACAATCCCAGCCCTCTAGACCAGGGGTCTCCAAACTTTCTAAACAGAGGGCCAGTTTACAGTCCTTCAGACGTTAGGGTGGCCAGACTAGGGCCATTAGGAGTAGAAAATGTCCCGGTAACCAGTAGGAGTAAATAATTCCATATCTTTGGTGTCAGTGGGAGGACTAGTGCCCCATCGATGGTGTCAATGGAAATAATTGATGGTGTCAGTTGGAGGAATAGTGCCTCATTGGTGTCGGCAACAAGAATTATGCCCCATTGGAGTTGGGTGGAACAATTCCCCAAGGGCCGCATTAAGGCAAGCAAAGGGCCACATTTGGCCCCAGGGCCGCAGTTTGGAGACCCCTGCTCTAGACTGACAAGAGACTGGGAGCTTGTTGAATGTGCTGTGAGCTTGCTCTCGACTCAGAAACCTCATACGCCCATGAATGCTTATGTACAGTGTGTGGACGTTAAAGCTCACCTTCTTTGCTGTTGCACATGCATTGTATGTGGATGGCAAGAAATTAAAAAGTTGCATTTAAAGTTTCAGTCCAGTTCTAACTAAGCTTAAAGGGGGTTGTGGTGTGTTGGAGAAAGCTCTCCTACAGTGGACACCAGTGCGGGCGTGCACCAAGACCAGCAACTGTCCATTCACACAGAATGCAGGGGCCGCATTATTGGATTTCATTGACCGCAGCGAGAGCCAATGGCTGCGCTGCTATCAATCTATCCAATTAGGACAGGAGACACCAGCTAGAGCTGGTGTGTTTGTTCCCAGATGGAAGATGAGCGCAAAGTAGAGGGCTTTCACACTGGAGCGGTGCGCTGGCAGGTCGGTAAAAAAAAATCGTGCCAGCCGCATCTTTGAGGCGCTGTAGGAGCGGTAAATACAGCTCCCCTGCCCATTGAAAGAATAGAATGCAGCTTGACAAAGCAGGTAATGGATAATAATTTTTGACCATGTCCCCCGATGTAGGTGCATCATCAATCGTGATGCCACCACTGGACCTGAAAAACCGTCAAAATAAAAAAAGCTCTGCTCGCCCTGAACGCTCCCGTGGTCTGCTGAACCTGCCTTGTAACATGTCTTAAATAGTTATGGGACCCCCACAACCACAGCCCGGGTTCAACGAGTCTGAAAAGCGCATGAACTGTATAGATGTGAACCTGTATTTAACACATTTTTCATCAAATTGTGCGTTTTCATTGCAAATGAGGGAAGTACTAGTTTCAGTATACCAAAGACTGTTTATTTTAAGCATGGATAAGGGGTCCTTTACACATAGGACAGCGATTCATATCGGCCACACCCCTTTTACCCCCACACAGGTAACTGGCAGCAGCAGGAGCCAATGGTTTCTCTGCCCACAGTTTCTGGAGTGTTGGGCTGAAGCCAATGACTGTGCTGGACCAGTGACATGGTGGTGTGGGGTAGGACAGGTAGAGGTAAAAAATCTTTAGACTTTCAGGTGCTCCTAGACTGTTTCTTGCTACTATTGTAGACATTGCATCTACCGCTCCTGCCCATTGAAATCGATGGGACACCACGGCTATACCGCCGGCAATGCGCCTCTGCAGAGGTGTTTTGCGGCCGGTTTTAACTGTTTCTCGGCTGCTAACAGGGGTAAAACTGCCCTGCTAGCGGCCGACTAGTGCAGTGAAATTGGCTTTACTGCTGACGCACCTCCCGCCCCAGTGTGAAAGGGGCCTTAGAACTTGGCACTGGAGGTGCTTAAAGCATGCCTTCATCTACCTACTTCATAGATGTAAACTCAAACAAGTCACTTGACTGATATTTGGGGCATTTTATCCTTGTGTTTCTGTTTTAATAAATAACTTGCCTACCCACAATATCTTAAACATATATAATATATTTTTACAGCATTCAGTTGTGTCGCAGCATCGGTGAAAAAGGACAGGAAAATGTGACCTTCAAAGGTAAAAACTGTTGCTATATTTTTATTTTATGACTTTTTTTATATGAAATATGGCAAGATGAGCTTTTAAAAATATGAAAATCTGACATCTTACAGCAGCTGTTTTTGTCATTCTGTTATCCTATGTGTCCACGAGCACACAGGCTGTTATCGGCAGTTTTGGGCAGTGGTGTTCTTGAGCGGTAAAAAAACAAACAAGTGGGTTCTGCTGTAAAAACGCTGATAAACGCTCAAATGTTTTTGGAAGTTTTTCAACCATTGATAAAAGAAAAAAACACTATTGCAAAATCGTTGAAAAACTCCCTGCAAAGCTACTGGCGTTTTTTATAACGTTATTTTAATGTCCAGTGTGCTTGATATGCTTAAGCATGACATTTGTTTGAAGACGAGCACTTCTGCATTCTACTGTATGCTTATTTACTTTCAAAATTCATGGCTTTTAAGTAAATGGCTACTTGGCCCTTTCTTTACAGACCTGTGTAATTTGTGATGGTAATCCTATACAGTATAATCCGGGTTAAGGCCACTTTCACACTGAGGCACTTCTAAACAAGTAAAAACACTGAACGCTTTTGAAAAGCTTTCCATTCATTTCAATGGAGAGGGGAGTTTTTCACAGCCCTGCCAGCAAACTGCCCCAGTGTGAAAGCATTCATTGAACTTAATGGAAATAGGTTTAGTGAGCTTTTTAGGTGCTGTTCTTAGTGTGAAAGCGCCTCAATGTGAAAGTGGTCTTATTCTCAAAGTAGAATGTCTGTCTTTGTTCACAGATATAGGTAGGGATACTCTTGACATTTGCAAAATATTTACTGTGTACACCAGAATGCAGAATTTTATATTTAACAGTGTTAAAATATATATAATTTTTTTTTTTTTTTTTTTTCAGACGTCCAGCAAGTTCTTTATGATCTTGCTTGCCAAGTAATTAAAGGAAATCTGAAGCATGATCAAGCTGCCGGAGTTTTCACAGATATCATAGTATGTCCTTTTTATTACCTCTTTTCTTTACATGTTCAAGATTTTATTTATTTTTAATAATGGGAGGGGGGGGGGGGGGGTGACTGGGATCTACAATTTGTTCTAAAAGTCAACAATTTCTTACTAAGGCTATATAAAGTTAAAGGGGTTGTAAAGGTAAAACTTTTTTTTATTTTTTTATTTATCATCAAAAAGCCAGGCCGCGTGGGCCTTCATCATACAATCATAACGTTTAGAAACAGAAACTACCCTTTGTCGGGTGCATATCAAGAGATTGTACAGTCTCATACAGGGGTAAGGTAAAAGTTTTATTACCTTAATGCATCCTATGCATTAAGGTAAAAAAACTTCTCACAGCACCGGCCCCCCCGAGTCCCCGTTTTACTTACCTCCCGGGCGCGTCCATGTCATCCTCTTCGGTTCCCAGCCTGGCCGTTGATTGGCTAGGCTGGGCAGATTGATAGCAGCGCAGCCATTGGCTGGCGCTGCTGTCAATCACAGCAGATGACGCGGGGGGCGGGGCCGAGTGATACAGTCTGTGGCTATGGCCGCCGCTGTATCACGGGAGCGCTCTCGCAAAAGCTTTCCACTGTGCGAGCGCCCTCTCATGAAGATGGAAAGCTCTTGCGAGGAGGAGCCCAGACAGCCCCCGAGGGACCCCAGAAGACAGCTTTCCGGGCCACTCTGCAAAACGAACTGCACAGTGGAGGTAAGTATAACATGTTAGTTTTTTTTTTTTTTTTTTTTTTTAAACAGACTTCAGTGTCCCTTTTAATCCTGAAAGTATTCAGTCCTTCACCTTTTCCACATTTTGTTATGTTACACTTACAGCCTTATTTCAAAATAGATTTAATTCATTATTTTCCTCAAAATTCTACAAACGATACCCCATAATGACAACATGAAAGAAGTTTGTTTGAAATCTTTGCAAAACTATTATGTAGATGTAATGTTTTATCATTTTTTTCATGAAACCCAGAGGTTTCAATAAATGCACCACCTCCTATAGAGTATAACAAGAAAGTGTATAGGCCCCAAGGGGGCAGTAAGCAGAGTTTATTTTTTTTATTTTTTTAAGGTGCAAAGAATCAATTATACAAAGAATACAAAATGTATTGATACATAAACACAGTATACAATTACTTATACAATTAGGGCTATAGATGGCCCAATGGTCCCATTACAAAAGAATGGTTGCCTCTACATGTTTCACCAAACGTGACTTCTTCTGGAGATTTTGTAGGACCTTTTTTTATTTTAAAACATTACCACCCGTTGAATGGTCACAATTCCAGATACTCCCTAAGACCCACCAAGAGGTTCAATGTGGGACGTCTGTACCACAAGAGTGAGAGGAAAACGGTTGCCCTATAGTTAGATTTGTTATTTTAAGAAGTTTAGTTAAATCGCTCAATATTTAATCTTTCCCCATAAATGGACTTCTTCCATTGCCAGCATACTTCAAGGTGCTTTGTACCCTCCGAGCGTTTCCTTTTAATTCACTTTGCCACCATTGCTTGACTCTGTGTCTGAGAATGACACAATATACCCAGGAGGCTCAAAGAAATTGAACTGTCCCAAGAGATTAAACCATTTTGGAAAAAGAGTATTGAGCCTCACCAACAGCAGGCTAAGTGGCCACAGGTGTAACTATAGGCTAACTGTTTTCCTCTTACTTTTGTGGCACAGTCTTCCCCCATTGGACCTCTTGGTGGGTCTTGGTTTATCCAGAATCGTGACCATTCAACGGGTGGTAATGTTTTACAATAAATGTCCTACAAAAGCTCCAGAAGAAGCCACGTTTTGTGGTGAAACATGTAGAGGCAACTATTCTTTTGTATTATGACAATGGGGTCATCTAGAAGTAGTTTTATACTGTGTTTATGCATCAATAAATTTTGTATAATTCCTTGATTTTCTTTATTTTCTTTTTATTTTTTGCACATTTAAAACTCAGCTTACTGCCCCCTTGGGGCCTATACACTTACTTTCTTATCACATTTACATAAATATTCATAGCCTTTGCAGTGACACTCAAATTGAGCTCAGGTGCATCCTGTTTTCTCCTGATCATCCTTGAGATGTTTCTACAACTTGATAGGGCAACTGTGGTAATTTCAGTTGATTGGACATGATTTGGAAAGACACACCTGTCTATATAAGGTCCAATAGTTTACAGTGCATGTCAGAGCACAAAGCAAGCCATGAAATCCAAGGAATTGTCTGTAAACCTCCGAGACAGGATTGTGTTGAGGCACAGATCTGGGGAAGAGTACAGAAACATTAATGCAGCATTGAAGGTCCCAATGAGCCCAGTGGCCTCCATCATCCTTGAATGGAAGAATTTTGGAACCACAGCCACCTGGCCAAAATGAGTGATGGGGTAGAAGGGCCTTAGTCAGGGAGGTGACCAAGAACCCGATCAGTATGACAGAGCTGCAGTGTTTGTGGAGAGAGGAGAACCTGCCAGAAGAACAACCATCTCTGCAGCACCCCACCAATCAGGCCTGTATGGTAGAGTAGCCAGACAGAAGCCACTCCTCGATAAAAGGCACATGACAGCCTGCTTAGTGTTTTCCAAAAGGCACCTGAAGGACTCTGACCATAAGAAACAAAGTTCTCTGGTCTGATGAAACAAAGATTAAACTCTTTTTGTCTGAATGGCATGTCTAGAGGAAACCAGGCACCACTCATCATCTGACCATTACCATCCCTATAGCGAAGCATGGTGGTGGCACCATTATGCTGTCGGGATGTTTTTCAGTGGCAAGAACTTGGAGACTAGCCAGGATTTAAGGAAAAGATATATGCAGCAATGTACAAGAGACATCCTTGATGAAAACCTGCTCCAGAGCGCTCTGGACCTCAGACTGGGGCTAAAGTTCATCTTCCAACAGGACAACAACCCTACGGAAAGCCAAGATAACAAATGAGTGGCTATGGGACAACTCTGTGAATGTTCTTGAGTGGCCCAGCCAGAGCCCAGACTTGAACCTGATTGAACATCTCTGGGAGGATCTGAAAATGGCTGTGCACCTACGCTCCCTATCCAAACTGATGGAGCTTAAGAGGCCCTGCAAAGAATAATGGGAGAAACTGCCCAAAAATAGGTGTGCCAAGCTTGTAGCATCATACTCAAGACTTGAAACGGACCTCTGAGACTATCGCAGTGCAGGTGCATTTATACGGAGACTTGATTACACACAGTGATAAAGTGAAAAAGTGCGCTTAGGAAGAAAAGTAAATAGGACTGCAGCCCCCCAGAAAAGGATACCCCACAAATGGAGTACCTGGGTAAGTGATATGTAAGGAAGGGGTGGTGGCGCTGTCCCAAACCCTGAATAGTCAGGGATATGTGTGTCAGTATGTCACCTTGTAAAACCAATATTAGAAGGTACCTGGGTACAAGTGTAAAAGAAATTACCGTGACACTTTTTACATCAATAAATACTTATACATAAAGTGATAAAGTGCAAAATATGTAATAATTGATAAAGTCCATAAATTCAAAAAATTCCAAACATAACGCTGAGAAATGTGCAGTAATAGGAAATTTCATCAGATGGGTGGTACGCTGTGCTCCGGTGCTCGCCCACCAGGTCCCCACTCACCAGAGTCAATCACCCCTACAGGGGTATCGAGTGTGTAGTCACAGAGGGGTCCAGATGTCCTCCAATGGTGCTGTCGGCCCAAGGTGGATGTATCCGTTGGATAGTAGTTATAAGGTCCTCACTCCACCAAAAAGAAGGAAAAAACAGGCTCCCATAGTGTAGTAAAAAAAGGATTTATTTTGCACAATACAAGTGCATAAAAATAAGGGCAGGTACTGCATATGCTATCCAATAGATGTGATTAATAGTCAGCGGTATGGTATAAAAGAACATGTACCACAAGGAAAAAATTAATAAAAAATACTAAAAAGGTTTAAAATCCAAATAGTATGTATCAGCAGCACTTTCCACGCTGCATCAGTCACCGCCGTCAGAAGCGAGGAGCTGGCGTGCGTTCCAAGCTGGCGTGCGTTCTAAGCGGCTCAGACGGCAAACCGGAAGCGTGTATGTGCGTGCTAGGCGTGCTGACGTGCGTCTATACGCTCGACGTACGTTTCGTAATACGACTTTTTTAAGAGCGAAACGTACGTCGAGTATATAGACGCACGTCAGCACGCACGTACACGCTTCCGGTTTGCCGTCTGAGCCGCTTGGAACGCACGCCAGCTTGGAACGCACCGGATCACAGCGTACCACCCATCTGATGAAATTTCCTATTACTGCACATTTCTCAGCGTTGTGTTTGGAATTTTCCCTTTCCGTCTTTCAGGACAGCCACAATAGAGAGATAGGCTCCTCCTCTTCCTTTAGGAAACACTGCACAGCCTTTAAGAACTCTCCTCCCCCTGCCAGACCTCAGTTCTTAGTGTTTCCTCCGGTGGGGAGACACTGCAGAGGAACCTAGGCGGGTGCAGTCAGGGGACTGTGGCTGTTTTTTCTCCTACCAGGGGAGCAGGGGCCTCCTAAGGAAAAGATCTTTTTTGGTGGTACTCACCGCCAGACGCACCCCAATCCTGGTCGAGCGCGGCAGATGGCTTGAGGGGGGACCCCTATCGTGTCCACAGGACCATGGCGGGGGAGGCCTCCAGGACGCCCTGTTTTTTTTTTTTACAGGCCGCATACTTTTTTCCAAATTCGCGGGCTGAGTGGCGGGTGACGTCATCAACTGCGCGTCGGAAGCCTCCCCTTTGATCCGCGACTTCCGGTTCCGGGTCGCGGCGCTGATAGAGGCCCAGCGTGTTTGCTGGAGGAGTCTGAAGCTTGCTGGGGCAAGTTGACACAGCGCAACCACCCCAGGATGTCGGCGACTTCTCCGGAAGGGGGCACGACCAAGGACGCTTCCTCCAGCCAACCTAAGGTAAGAGTTCCCTGGGGAGGGGTCCCTAAACCTTAGGCCTGGTCTTTCCCCCCCTTTATTCCCCCTTGGTGGTTGGGGGGGGGGGGGACCATAGGGGAACCTAGCAGGAGGGTCTGTTTTTAGAGTTTCCCCAGGGTTGTAACCCATATGTTTTTTTGTGTTTAAAAAAAAAAAAATGTTTTTCTTTCTTTGGATGTTAATATGTGGGGCCCCTTTGTTCCTATGTCTTTCAGAAGAGCCTGGAAAAGACAGGGAAGACTCACGGTTCGAAAAAGAAATGTGCCTCCTGTAGGGACATTCTTCCTGAGTCTTGGTCCAAAGTGTTGTGTAGGGAATGCATTCACTCCTTGGTCAGGGAGAGGGATGAAGAGCAGGAAGGTAGCCTAACAGCCTCTGTTAAGGAGCTTTCCTCCACTTTCGCTTCCTTCAAATCTTTGTTTGAAAGGCTGCAACCTCACACTGTCCCCACACAGGTTACAACCCAATCAGTTGAACAGGGTCTTGCTCCTGTCACACCTGATCATACAGCAACGGCAGTTGATCTTGCAGGCCCTTCCCAGGCAGTAATCTCAGGGGAGAGTGTGGCCTCGGGTTCTCAGGCAGAGTCAGATGATGAGGACCAGGATGGGGATTCCAGGAAGCCCTCGAGATATAAACTGTCCCTTGATGAGGTTGAGGACTTGTTAGGGGCCATTTACACGACTCTGGGCATTCAGGCCGAAAGTAAACCTCTTAGCCTTCATGACCAAATGTACAAAGGTCTGGGGGAACAGAAGAGAAGGGTTTTTCCTGTACATGACCTTCTAACTGATACTATCAAAAAGGAGTGGCAGGACCCTGAAAGGAAGCCCTTTTTTCCCCAGTCCCTTAAAAGGAGGTTCCCATTTTCTGAAGATCCTGCATCCATTTGGAACAAAGTGCCTAAATTGGATGCGGCGTTCTCCCAAGTATCCAGAAATACTGTCTTGGCTTTCGAGGATATGGGAACTCTTCCTGATGCAATGGACAAGAGAATGGATTCCCTCTTGAAAAAAACATGGGACTCTGTTATTGGGAACCTCAAGCCAGAATTAGCTGTCACAGTGGTGGCCCGTAACTTAGAACATTGGCTCTCTAAAATCCAGGAGCACATTGAGGCTGGGACGGATAAGGAGACCATTTTATCCTCCTTCCCTACAATGTTACGAGGCATCGCTTACATTGCGGACGCATCGGCTGAATCCGTCCGCATGTCAGCCAGGTCGGCAGCTCTGGCCAACTCTGCCAGGAGAGCCCTATGGCTCAAAACTTGGCCAGGGGACCTAGCTTCCAAATCCAAGCTGTGTGGGATACCTCTTACAGGGGATCTCCTGTTTGGCCCGGGTCTTGAGTCAGTCTTGGATCGTACAGCTGACAGAAAGAAGTCTTTTCCCCAGAGACGTAAGGCTCCAGTAAAGGGGAGGGGGTTTCGTCCCCAAAGGCACTCGGGGGTCCCAAAGCCAGAAGTTCAGAAGAGAATCTGGACGCCTAGGGGAAGGGGCAGAGGAGCGATTTTTCGCCCTCCTGACCAGCCCACAAAAAAACAGTGACTCCCAGGTCAAGGTGGGGGGAAGATTGGGGGCCTTCCTCCCACAGTGGGAATCAATTTCCCCCAACAGGTATGTCCTGGCGATAGTAAGGAGGGGGTACTTCCTAGAGTTCTCTTCTCCTCCCCCCCCAAAGATATCTGGTCACTCAACTTGCCAGAGACAGGGAAAAATCAGAGGCCCTGACTGGAGCCTTAAAAGAGCTAAAGAACCAGGACGTGGTCCTCAGGGTTCCAGCGACAGAGGAAGGGAAGGGATTTTACTCACACATTTTTGTGGTGAGGAAACCCTCAGGGAGGTACAGGTTAATCCTAAACTTGAAACCCCTAAACAGGTCCATCGCATACAAAAGGTTCCGTATGGAATCAATCTTCACGGTCAGGGCCCTCCTTCCACAGAATTGCTTTATGGTCTCCCTGGACCTCAGGGACGCGTACCTGCACGTACCCATCGCAGAGGGGTCTCAGAGGTGTCTACACCTAGCGATAGACCTAGGAGGGGAGGTGATGCATCTTCAGTTCCAGGCTTTGCCATTCGGTCTATCCTCCTCACCCCGCGTGTTCACCAAGGTCCTGGCAGAACCCATAGCTTTTTTGCGTCTTCAGGGAGTAGGCATCATAGCCTACCTGGACGACCTGCTCCTTTTTGCGGCTTCTCCAGAACAACTATCCAGAGATCTGGAATTAACCAAGAGGACTCTATCGGGTCTAGGGTGGCTGTTAAACTTAGAAAAATCCAGCCTGTCACCGTCTCAACAAATTTCTTACTTAGGGTACCTTTTGGACTCCACCCGCCTAAGGGTCTTTCTCCCCAGGGAGAAGGCCCTGAAATTAGACAGGGCGGTGGCCACCCTACAGGGCAGTCGGCAAGTGTCGATCAGGTCTCTGATGTCGACCCTGGGCCTGCTTACGTCCACCCTTCCGGCTGTCCAATGGGCAGGCCTTCACTTTCGGCCCCTGCAAGCTTTCCTCCTGAAAATCTGGGATCACGATCTGGAGCGGCTAGATACCCTAGTGCAGGTCCCAACCCAGGTAAAGAGGTCCCTCTGGTGGTGGAGGAAGATTTCCAATTTATCGCAGGGTCGGCTATGGCATATTCCGGTTCCTCAGGTGGTAACCACAGACGCAAGCGGCAGAGGTTGGGGGGCTCACTTAGGGTCCCTTCCAGCGCAGGGCATATGGAAAGATGCCGAGTTGGGGAAGTCCTCCAATTGGAAGGAGCTGATGGCGGTCGGTCTAGCCCTCAGGTTCTTCCAGGAAGAGCTTCAGGGTCACCACGTCCAGGTGCGGTCGGACAATGCTTCGGCTGTGGCCTATCTGAACAAGCAGGGCGGCACGAGAAGTGTAGTCCTGTCGGCCATTACATCAGGGATTCTTCACTGGGCCGAAGCAAACACCCTGTCACTATCAGCGATCTTCCTAAGAGGGATAGAAAACAAGACGGCAGATTTCCTCAGCCGAAGTCAGCTGAGAGAGAGCGAGTGGGCTCTCAGTCAGGAAGTTTTTCATCTCCTAGTCAGGAGGTGGGGTTCTCCGGAGGTAGACCTGTTCGCGTCAAAAGAAAACGCGAAAACCCCTTGTTTTTTCTCCCGGAACAAAGGAGAGGGAGCAAGGGGGGTAGATGCCCTGTCCCAGAGCTGGGGGTTCGGGATTTGTTATGCCTTCCCACCTCCAGTGCTTCTACCGGCAGTTCTAAGAAAGTTCCAACTGGAGAACACCTCTATCATTCTAGTGGCACCTCACTGGCCGAAAAGGGCTTGGTTCTCGGTCCTCAAACAACTGACCATGGATCCTCCCTTCTTCCTCCCATCCACAAGGGATCTTCTCTCGCAGGGTCCAGTCCTTTGCCCAGACCCACACAGGTGGAGCCTAGCGGCGTGGTTACTGAGGAGACCTTGCTAAGGTCTAAAGGGTTTTCTGAAAGGTTAACTGCCACCCTACTTAGTAGCAGGAAGAAGGAAACCCGCTCTATTTATAGGAAGGTCTGGCTTCGCTTTAATGAGTGGTGCCTAGAATATTCCTGTTCAGTGCAGAACCCCTCTTCAGTATTGGAGTTCCTACAGTGTGGGGCAGATATGGGTCTTTCAGTCAGTACCCTTAAGGGTCAAGTTTCTGCCCTTAGTGTATATCTAGAGAGTCCACTGGCCAGTAACTCCTGGGTAATCCGGTTCTTCAGAGCATTATCTAGACAGAGACCGGCCCAGGGGCCCCCCTTCCCCAGGTGGGATTTATCCTTAGTTCTTCAGGCCCTAACAGGGTCTCCCTTTGAACCTCTAGACGAATGTCTGTTGAGGGAGTTGACTTTAAAGACAGTCTTTTTGGTTGCAGTGACTACTGCTAGGAGGGTCAGTGAGATAGAAGCCTTGTCTGTTAGACCCCCTTTTTGTATTGTTTTTCCGGATCGAGTTGTTTTCAAGACTGATCCGGCCTTTTTACCCAAAGTATCTTCTAGATTCCATAGGAGTCAGGAGGTGGTGCTACCCTCTTTTTGCCCTAATCCCTCAGGTGAAAGGGAAATTAGGTTTAGTAAGTTGGACGTCAGGAGATGCATCTTACACTATTTAGAGCTGACCAAAGATTTTAGGAAGTCAGACTCTCTTTTTGTTTTTTATTTTCTGGAGTTAGAAAAGGACAGAGAGCGTCTCGGCGCACAATTGCGAGATGGCTTAGGCTAGCTATTGAACAGGCATATGCCTTGTCTGGTAAAGAGGTCCCTACAGGAATTGAGGCACACTCTACTCGGGCAGTGGCTGCTTCCCAGGCTGAAACCGCTGGAGCCACGCCAGAACAAATATGCAAGGCAGCAACTTGGTCCAGCTACACCACCTTCGTCAAACATTATAGAGTAGACTTGGTGTCGGCAGGCGACCAGGCCTTTGGGCGAAAGGTCCTGCAAGCCATAGTCCCGCCCTAGTTGGTGAGTACTCGATTATCCTCTCTATTGTGGCTGTCCTGAAAGACGGAAAGGGAAAAATGGAGTTACTTACCGGTAACGTCCTTTCCAGTAGTCTTTCAGGACAGCCCTGGTTACCCACCCGAAGTATGGAAGGTTTGTTTAATACAGGAACATAGTATGATGTTGATGTTTAATGATGGATTACTAACATGTTCTTGTGTCTCCCCAGCTGACCGGAGGTGCTCGTATAAAAACTGAGGTCTGGCAGGGGGAGGAGAGTTCTTAAAGGCTGTGCAGTGTTTCCTAAAGGAAGAGGAGGAGCCTATCTCTCTATTGTGGCTGTCCTGAAAGACTACTGGAAAGGACGTTACCGGTAAGTAACTCCATTTTTTTGAATTTATGGACTTTATCAATTATTACATATTTTGCACTTTTTGCACTTTATCACTTTATGTATAAGTATTTATTGATGTAAACGGTGTCACTGTAATTTCTTTTACACTTGTACCCAGGTACCTTCTAATAATGGTTTTACAAGGTGATATACTGACACACATATCCCTGACTATTCAGGGTTTGGGACAGCGTTACCACCCCTTCCTTACATATCACTATTGATTACACACAGGTGGATTCTTTTTATCATCATTGGTCATTTAGGACAACATTGGATCATTCAGAGATCCTCACTGAACTTCTGGAGAGAGTTTGCTGCACTGAAAGTAAAGGGGCTGAATAATTTTGCACGCCCAATTTTTCATTTTTTTTTATTTGTTTAAAATATCCAATAAATTTCGTCCCACTTGTTGATTTTTCACAAAAAAATACAGTTTTATATCTTTATGTTTTGAAGCCTGAAATGTGGCAAAAGGTCGCAAAGTTCAAGGGGGCCGAATACTTTCGCAAGGCACTGTATATATTTTGCAAAGATTTCAGACAAACATGTTTCATGTTGTCATTATGGGGTAATATTTTGTAGATTTTTGAGGAAAATAATGAATTTAATCCGTTTTTGAAATAAGGCTGTAACATAAAATGTGGAAAAAGTGAAGCGCTGTGAATACTTTCCGGCTGCACTGTAGAGCTACATTTATTAAATTGGTCACACATTTAAAAACACAATTCCCAAAAAGTTGCCACACTGTGTAAAATCTGCATAAAAAACAATGCAAATCCTATAAACCCATGTTAGATTCCCAATAGAAAATACTAAATATATTAAATGTTTAAACAGAGAAAATCTACTAATTTTAAGCTGGCCAAGTGGTACTAACCAGGAAGAGCTGGGTACTGGGTATAAAATTGCATATTGGTTTTGATTAAGCACAAGTTTGACACATTTCAATAGCTGCTTTTTGTCATTTTAAATGTACTATGGTCTTGAACACTAATAGATAAATGGTTTATTCGACAGTGGTGTGCAGCCATTCCTTCTAGATCTATTGTGTAGCGGTGGTTGGCACCCATGGGTAGAGATCGTTGAACTGTTGTGAATCTCACCTGGAGCAGTGTTTCCCTTCTGCCATGGATGTCGACATCTTAGAGAGTCTGTGGGGGTTTATTTACTAAAGCTGGGAGAGTGCAAGATCAGGCTCACTTCTGCATAGAAAACCAATCGGCTTGTTTTAATTAAGCTTTGGCAATAAAACCTGATCTTGCACTCTCCCAGCTTTAGTAAACAAACCCAGAGTGTCTCAAAGGTAAAATTGGGCAGAAAAGCGCAACATTTTTGGAACTGTTTCAGAATAAATATTCTCAATGTGAAATTGCAAAGACTTTAAATGTGTCCTTATCTGCAGTACATAATATCATCATTGTGAGAATGTGGAAGAACCTCTGTGCGCAAGGGACAAGGCCGAAACACAATATTGGATGCCAGTCATCTTTTGGGCTCGTAGATGGCACTGCATTAAAAGCAGGCACGATTCTGAAATAAACATCACTTCATGGGCTCAGGAATGATTCCAAAAAACACTGTCTATTTCCCCATGCCATCCCATTCCCCCGGAAATCCCCCCCCCCCTCCTCCAACCACCACCGGGCCATTCAAAAAGTACAGTATTTGTAGCTGCTGACTTTTTTTAAATGTTGGAGAGAGAATGGAAGGAGGGTGTTGACTGGAACTCTGCTTTAAGCTCCTGGCAGCCTCTCGGGAGCCTTTCTGATTCGGCCATCAAAGTGTTTTGTAAACCACAATCATGAAATCAATCTGAACAAAGCCCATATATATCTGAACAGTTTGCTTGTCTATCTCCAAATCTATAAGTGTTTTCTCTCTGGTGCTTTGGTCCTCTATCAGCATAAAGTCTAAGAATTTTTTTGACACAAGATATATTTGTGATGGGGAGGAGAGCTCGGTACACGGCTTGTCTGTTCAGGACACATCTTTCCATCGTTCTTTCCTGTGGGGTGTGTCCCTTTCCTCCCAGTCAGCTCTCACACAGTGTATAGGAGCTGTAACTGCAGCTCTCCATCCCCTCCTCTCTTCCTCACAGATGCAGAAGAATTTTATCATAAATCTGCACATGTTAAAAGATGTAGAGAAGACTGCAGATAAACAAGTAAAACTTATGCCGGAGGATTTGTTTTATCTCTATGTATTACAAAACTATTCACTTTGCTCGGTATATGAGAGGGTTTACAACCACTATTTAACCTTTCAGTGGCTAGGAAGTCAATGTCTCCTAAAGTCACTGATAACACCTGGAAGGCGTACTATTCTTTCTGTCCTTCCTTCCTTGTTTTTGTCTGTTTTGTTTGAGAGACCTCTACTTTAAACTTTTATATATAGAGCTATATTAGACCTCCTTATAATTTTAGAGAGTGAACATATTTCCACAGGCTGGTGAAGGACTGGATTTTCTTTTTTTTTTTTAAGTGTTTTTTTGTGCGTGAACTCGAGAGAGAGGAGCCGGACTGCAGGAGTTGGGAGTAGGCAGACCCTCCCCCCGGAGGCAATCGCCAACCACCTCCATGCGGCAACGGCGGGTGTAAGGGGGGCCTCCCACTCACCCCACCCTACCTGCTCCACTTGGGAGCCCAACTGGGGCCCAACGGGGCAGAGGGACTCCCCCCTATGAGGGAGTGAGACCCCCTAGCCCACCCAGCCAGCCCCGCAGGTCCTTCGCCTCTCTTTATTTAGGAGACAGCATGGCCAAAGTGCGTGCGTAATAAACCAATTTCGTGTGCGTGCAAGTGTGGTGTTTTTTTGTAGGGGGGGGGGGTGGGCGTACTAAGCACAGGCGTACCTTGCATAGCACACCCACCGGGAGCCGGGCTGAGACCACCAAACTCAATTCACATGTAGCCGAGACCGGGATCCGAACCCTTGGCTGCAGAGGTGAACGGCTTGTCAGCGCAGTGCCATTCACGTTGAGCCACCACAGCTCCCTTAGGATTTTTTTGTTTTTAAGCTTCGAGATTTTGTGTGTGCGTGCACGCCTTTTATATGTAGTTAATGGAAATGGATATAAGTTGCACAAAAGCTGCACTTTTTGAATGATACGTTTATTGTTTAGGCCTGTAGTTTGAAGGATTATGTTCCTCACTACCCTGTTAAGGCACATTCTTCCAGATCTGCTGGCGCATCACAGGCTTTTCAACATTGGCCAGATTTGGAAAACTGCTCCCTGGATTTCTATTCAGATGTTTAAGTTTTACTTGTGGGTGATTGGCTCGGTAGCGTGTGTGTGGGTGACCCCCTGATTGGGTTCACTACACACTGAACTATGCAGAGAGGCAGCCGAGGATGGTTAAAAACAAAGGATATGGTTTATTCTTCCATATTGCTGGATACAAGTGCAGGCATCAAAACAGCATAAACATAAAATAAACCCTTGCCACTTGGGGCATCTACCTTCACAACACAGGAACCTACATATGGAGTCTGGCACAGCCTACTGCTGGGCAGACACTGCTGGTCATACAGCAGAAAACAAAAAGTCTCTTTGATATTTATCACACAGAAATACTGATACAACCTCGCCTTCAGAAGTCTTTCTCAGCCCACTGCTCTCCTTAACTCAAAGGCCTCAGGATGCTGCAATCAGTAGTCATCCTCTGGATAACTTATAGAGGCCTTAATTGCCTCATACTGAACAGCTGAAGTTTTCCAACGCCCTAAACCTTTCTGGCTACCTCTGTAGCCGACACCTGGTAGTAATTGGTGAATTGTCTAAACTAGGCAGAAATATATCTCCCGTCTGTGACAACACCCACAGATTTACCTGACTTCCTGTCACAGTGATCAAGCTTCCTCTGTTCTTGGTTTCAGGAGTAAGGTGTTAGACGTTGCTCTGAGTCTGTCCAGCCCTTCTGGAGTGGTTTTTATTAGAGGCCCTGTTGGTGTTTTTGCGGTGTTGCTCACCTCTGCTTTTTGGATTTCCCAGTCGTAAAGATTTAAAGACCAACTCCACCTTTCTGAACACGTTTCATGTTGCATCCCTATTTAGCCCCCCAACTTCAGACTTGCCCACTCTGGGGTTTCTGCTCCATTAAAACATTGAAATCAGAGTTGTGAATAGGGGGGGGGGGGGAACTAAAATTCCCTTACCTGCTACTACAGTAGTCATTGGTGCACTGTTCATTGACGCCTTTTATCAGCTCCATGACTGGTGGTCCTTGAGATGGTTTTTTATGTGATTGCTGTTAACTCGGACTAGTTTATAGGTGGATGTCCCAGCAGCCTTTGTTTTTGTCAGTCCATTCACCTAACGGTTACTGAATATAACCAGTCATAGCGATTTAAAAGAAGCCTGTGTCTTGTCCTGTACTCCTCCAGGTATGAAAAAATCCAATTTTCCTGGTCCAAGTTACATGGGACAGGTTTGAAAAAAAAGATGAGTATGTACTTCTGGGGAGAGGATGACTAAAGTTACTATTTTAGTTTTTTATCCCTGCATGAGTGATGGGGTCACTTTAGTTCTTTAATAAGTGATGGTATTGACACAAATGTAACTAGTATTCATTCCCTTTTTTTTTTTTCAGGATTTGCGAGAAGACATGCCTTCAATTTTGGCAGACGTATTTTGTATTTTAGGTAAGCATTGTGTTGCGCACTCCTTAACTCATTTTTATTTATTTTTAAGAGAGGGCTAAAACACTCACTAAATAAAAGGAATATGACCTCTTGTGTAGACAAAACTGCAGTTTTCACTTTTTTATTTATTTTTATTTTTGTAGCGTAAAGAAAGTGAGCATTAAAAATCCTTGAATCACTCGCGGGACCAGGTTCATATTGCTGCCTTCTGAATGGCTGCCTATAATTCAGCTCATGGTTGTGGAATGACACTATATGTAATATAGAGCTGCACGATTCTGGGAAAGATGAGAATCGCAATTCTTTTGCTTAAAATGAAGATCGCGATTCTCAAAAAAAAAAATATTTAAAGTTATTTTGAACACAAAACAGAGCTTATGTGCTTAAATACAGTATATGCAGAGCTTTTTTTCTCAGAAAATAGGTGCAGGAACTCAACCACGACCCGTTCAGATTTCACAAACAGTAGAAGGGTCTTAAAGGGGCATTAAATACCAGAATTGCATTACATACAGTGTGCAGAGTTCAGGGGGTTACAAAGCAGTCACTTGTAAACACAGAAACCAGACTTCTGTGTTCACAATTGATTGTGGAGAGCGGGCACCAAAGGGTCTGAGCCAAAGGTGGTGGAACTGAGTTCCCCCAAGTTCCCCCAGAAAAAAAGCCCTGAGTATATGTAAATCTGACGGACTGTTTACATGTTAAATTTTAAAAGCCGCAGCAAACCTGCTGACCTTGCATGCTTGCTAATGTGACAGAACACCTCTAACTAAATGTGAAAATCAGAGGTGTTCTGTCACATTAGCAAGCATGTAAGATTTGCTGCTGCTTTCAAGATTTAACATGTAAACAGTCCGTCAGATTTACATATACTTAAAGGGGTTGTAAAGACAAAAATATTTTCCTCTTAAATGAAAGTCTGACAGTAGCTGATAAAGTAAAAAGTAATGTTTTGCATTATAACTAGTTTGATACCTGTTGAAATCGAGCTGTTTTATTCACCTCCGTCACTCCTGAATCGTTATTCTCACTGACTTCCTGGTTTGCGGTGCGCATTCATTCTTGCTACATCACGGCCTAATGGGAACTACATTTTCCATTAGGCTTAGCCTCCATGCCTATGAGGGTTAAGAGAGCATCTTCACGCAGGGCTTTAGTTATAGGGAGGGGGTGAGCACATTCTGCTTTCCACCATGCAGGTGCTGGTGGAAAGCAAGAAGAGGAGAGATAGGAAATGGCATTTTCAAACCTGGATTACTGTATTTTGGAGGTCAAAAGGAAAAATTAGGTAAGTGATATTTAAATGCTCTAGCTTACAGCAATCAATTGATCTAATAAAAAACGATCTTTTAGTGTTCCTTTTAAGCATAGAAGCTCTGTTTTGTGTTGAAAATAACAGTAAAGTTTAAAACTCTGTTGGGTTTAACAAGATGTCCGCTTACCCCTTTCTCACTAACATTACTGTGCAGGAGTGTGGGGTGGAGCAAGATGGCAATGAAACGTCACTTCCTGACGAGACAGCCGCTGCCTGGTGTAACAAGATGGCCGCCGCTCCGGAGCTAGGCCGAAGCCGGGGTACAATCCTATGGCCGCACCCGAAAATCACGGGTCATACGGCCTCGAGATCACGATCAATTTGCGATTAATTGTGCAGCTCTAAATATATTTAAAATTTCCCAGTGCACTTATACAACATTGTAAGCTTAAGGGGGTGGTTGGGGTGCAATTGGAAGTGTAAATTAGGGCAGCCCATAGATGATTAATGGGAACAAAATTAAACAAAAAATACTATTTCCCCCGTCCACACATTTGTAGTGGATGGAAGGCTCCTTTCGCTGGCTGTATTCTCACTTCGGGGAGACATCCCCCCCCCCCCCCCCCGCCATTAGAATACTCTGATCAATAATGCTGGCTATAGACGGCTGCACTAATCAAGCGGAAATATTCCAACAGGGCCCCCAAAGCAAGCTGGCTCCCACTGCTGTCGCTCAAAATCAGTGAGCCAATGAGGTGAGAGAGAGGGGCTGGGGCTTGGCAGCAGCTCCGTGTCTGAATGCCTCCATACCTTAGCTCAAGTGCCCCCAAAGCAAGCTGCTTGCGCTGAGGGCACTTAATGGGAGGGAGGGGCCAGGAGCATCAAATGGAGACACGAGAAGAGGAGGATCTGGGCTGCTCTGTGCAAAACAACTACACAGAGTAGACAAGTATAACATGTTTTTTATTTTTACCCCCCCAAAAAAGAGCCTTTATCACTTTAAGCCTAAAGCAAAATCTGTGCTTGGGAAAAGGAACAAGTCGTTTACATCTAGCAATTTTTGGGATTTCTTTTACCGTGATTTCAAATAATGCTGCTCAGCAATTGCTGCTAAACTGCACTGCATTTAGATGGATTGAAAAATGAATCTGCTATGACTAAGCACCAGATTTGGGTGTGACACATGTAAGCTCCCCCCCCCCCCCCTTTTGTACTGTATAGATCAACTGCTGTACACTGGATTTTAACCTAATAAAGGTGTTGTATCGGAGTGCTGCTGTCCAGGCTTATTTGTTCCCTGATCCCAGCAAAGCCTGCACCTAAGTGCCTATCGAGTGTGTGTATCACTTGGAACCTGTGCTTTGAGAGCGGCTTTTCTTTTGAAAATGAACGACAAGAGCAGGTGTGCTGCGTTTTGCCAGCATTGCATTGCGGTTTGAAATTGTGAGCAGAATAAGGACTGTTCTGTCCGCAATCCCAAGTCGCTAGAAGTGAAAAAAGGGGTTTAGCAGGAATAAAAGCTTACGTGCTGATCCAGTGATTTTATGTAAAAATTAATAAATTCAGAAACCATATACAGGACTGTGAGCTTGGTTCAAGCCCCTTATGAACTGAATGTTTGGGCATTCCTATAAGGGAATGCCAGCAAAGCCCAGTAGCTACTTGCTCCTTGCTTTGCCCTCCTTCTTTCATTCCTCTTCCCACCTCCTGTTGCCTATCTTAGTCTGTTCTTTTCTTTGCAGGCACTTGTATTCAGTGATTTTTTTGCCTCCTACAGTTTTTCTCCCCCCCCCCCCCCCCACATGTGTAGTGACGTCACTTGTTGGGTGTGTGCCTGCTGCCAGACAAGCACGGTCACTTAGAAAATTAATCTCCCAGTGGGCAGCTTGGTCAGGCAGTGGGGTGGGACTGGGGGGCGAGTTGGGACTGTCCATTATACTAGCTCATGGTCTGGGACCAAGAATGACTGGACAAAGGGCTACATACACTTTGTTTCCTGGGCAGGCGTAGCTAATAAACAATTGGTGATATATAGACTTCTATTATTGTTTTTATGGCTATGATGGGCAGGGTTATAATATTTGAATGATTGATCTGCTATTATTATTTTTCAATCTTGAGCTTGTTTGTATTTCTTGTAAACGCAGATATTGAAACAAGCTGCACGGAAGAGAAATGGAGACGGGATCATTTTACCCAGCTGGTTTCCTCATGTTTGGTAAGGGTCTTTTTTCTTTCTTTCTTTCTTTTTTTTTCTTTTTTTTAAACAATAGTTTGTCTAATGATACAGTAAAAGTGGAGACCTGTAGGTTTCCTAAGCTGACCACCTTCTCTTTAGCTGAATCGTTGACAACATGCACTGAAACAAATTAAAGATCAACGCTTAGAAGTTAGAGGATTAAAGCCTTTGACAGGAAAGCTTTATTTTCTAGATTTTTTTGAATAATGTTTAGATTCAGTAATAAAGAGATCAGTAATTGTTAATGGTTTGATCAGTCTTGTGGATAACCTATACGGCCCTGTTCACACCTGGGGATTTGCGATGGTGGGCAGATTTGCAGCGATTCTGCCCGCAATATCAAAACTGACAAACTGCTGTAGAATTGTTCAGGTTGGTGTTTTGCAAATACCATTTTTGCCAGTGATTTGAATGCTCTCCCTGCCATCTAGTAGTCCTCGCTCCTTTCGTACTTTCCGACGCCGTTTACTGCTTAGAGCCACTGTATACCTCTTATGTCCTCGGCAGTGTTTTCGGCCTCCACTCTGCTGTTTACCTATTCTGAAAAGGCTGATACCTTCATTCATTGACTGACATGCTGTCATAGGCTAGGTACTCTGTAAGCAGTGGCGGCCCGTCCATAGGGATGCACGGGCACTGCCCCCCCTCCCGCATTTGCACCAAAAAAAAAAAAACGAGCCCTTTAAGAACTTTTATTCGGCTAAAATGTCATTTTGACATTTTAACCGCAGTTCTGGCGGCCGTTATTGAGGGCGCTGCTGCGCCACCCCCCTCTTGCAAATAACACACATTCGTGCATAAATGCACAAATGTATGTTATTGTTGGTTGCCAGCTGCCTGGTCTATTCATATAACCGGACATGGGTCGCCGGTTACCCGAATAGCGGCAGCTGGTTGGCTGAGGGGAACTGCCTATCAAAGCCAGCGGCTCTGATAGGCTTTTCCAGGACCGCCCTCCGGCTCTCGGAAGTCTATGCTCGGAGCGCAGGCAATCTGTGTTCCTTGAAAAAGACTGACGGCCATTTTCAGCCAATCAGGTTCCAGGATTCTGGTTATCAGGAACCTGATTGGCTGAAGCGTCACCAAGCGGGACAGGACATCGAGGGAGGACATGGAAGCTTCAGGTAAGTTAATTTTACAGGGAAAGGGGCTACAATGGGCACAGAGAGCGGCAAAGGGCACAGCACAGTGACAACAATGGGCACAGTGGTGACAATTAGCACAGTGGCTGCATTTGATGGCACAGTGACTGCGTTTGATGGCATGGCACAGTGGTGACAATTGATGGCACAGTGACTGCGTTTGATGGCATGGCACAGTGGTGACAATTGATGGCACAGCGACTGCGTTTGATAGGCACAGTGAGGCTGCAATTTTTTCTTTTTTTTTTTTTTCTTCTTTGCAAGACATATATAAAGGGGGTAATTTTGAGTCGAAATAGGCCATTGTTTTTCAATTAAATGAAAAAAAGCTGTTTTCCTGATTGCCTGGATGATGTGCTCTTTAAATTTCTTGTAAAGGAACATCACACAATCTGGCAGACTGAATTATTGTCTGTGTTCACCCACTCTATATCTGGCTCATAAAGAGCTAAGCATTGAAAGCTTGCATTTCATCTCTGTAGTTGATTTTTTATTTATTTCTGTACTGAAATATCAGTTATAATGTGCTGAGGGGAGAGGATTTGCAGCAGCCAAAATTCAGACTTCTCTTCATATTTTCTTACAAAGACTTGGTTCCATAGGAGGGTAATTTTGTTAAAGCAACTGTAATGCAAAAAGAAAAAAAAAATTCTCTTGTACCTTTTTATCAGTCCCCTTTTATGGTGTCTGCATATGGAACCAAGGCCCTCCCAGAAGTCAAGACAGAGGCCTCGTACACACGACCGAGAAACTCGTCGGGCTAAACTCATCGTTCCGCCCGTCGAGGTTCCCGTTCAGCTGTCGAAAAGCTCATCGAGCCAAATTTAGCTATAGAACAACGAGAAAATAGAGAGCATGCTCTCTTTTTGGCTCGACGAGCTTCCCAGCGGGATGCTCGGCGAAAAGTGTACACACGACCGGTTTTCTTAGCAGAATACGTCTCCCATCGAGGTTCTCGCTGGATTCTGCTGAGAAACTCGGTCGTGTGTACGGGGCCTCACAAAGGTTGCAGTGCTGGAGGAGACGTGAGGTAGAACCCCCACATTATTTAAAAATTTTCGCCATGGAAGTCCTGTAAAGTTTGCAGCGTCTAAATCTTAAAATTACTACTTTCTTTGAACTACTTGGTCTCTACCTATTACTGTACCCTTAAAGTGTATGCAAATCCTCACATAGACCCAGTAAAGTCAACAGCCTGAGATGAAACCAATATCTGCGGTCTTCATCTGTATATTCTTTAGAAAGTGCACATTGGGGCTGATTTACTAATGAATGTGCGCTGCGCCGGTACATGCCTTAATTAGTGCGCTGGATGAAGCCCTAATTAGGCGCATGAACCGGCGGCAGCAGCAGCACGATGTGATTGATAACTAAAGCCGCCGCCGAACTCCCTGTATAAGTCTATGGGGGGAAATCTTAATAGTGAATTTTAATGGCTAATCTGCAAGTTTTGTCCTAAACAGTGTTTGGGGACCTCAGTCCTGCCCCAGGGGACATGTACCAATGCTTTTTTTTTTTTTTAAAACGGCCGTTTTTTCGGGAGCAGTGATTTTAATAATGCTAAAAGTGCAATAATAAAAGTGTAATTTTCCTTTAAATTTCGTACTATGGGGGTCTCTAATGTCAGCATGTGAAAAAGCGCATGTTTCCCGTGGTTAGAAATGTCTCTGCACAAAATGTCATTTTTCAAAGGAAAAAAGCCATTTAAAACTGACTCGCGGCAATAATGAATTGTCGGCTCCCGGCAATTGCAGGAGAATTCATTCATTAAAAAAAGGGAAAAAAAAGCGTGGGGGTCCCCCCAAATTCAATAACCAGACCCTTTAGGTCTGGTATGGATATTAAGGGGAACCCCGCCGTCAATTCAAAAAAAAAATGACGTGGGGTTCCCCCCAAATATCCATAACCAGACCCTTCGGGTCTGGTGTGGAATTTAAGGGGAACTCCACTCCAAATTAAAAAAAAAATGGCGTGGAGTCCCCCCTAAAATCCACACCAGACCCCTTATCCGAGCACGTTGACCTGGCCGGCCGCAGAAAAGAGGGGGGGACAGAGCGCGGCCCCCCCCCTCTCCTGAACCGCACCAGGCCACATGCCCTCAACATTGGGAGGGTGTTTTGGGGTGCCCCCCAAAACACCTTGTCCCCATGTTGATGAGGACAAGGTGTCTCTTCCCCACAACCCTTGCCCGGTGGTTGTGGGGGTCTGCGGGCAGGAGGCTTATCGAAATCTGGAAGACCCCTTTAACAAAGGGGCCCCCCAGATCCCGGCCCCCCCCCTGTGTGAAATGGTAATGGGGTACCTTGTACCTCTACCATTTCACGAGAAAAAAAATGTAAAGGGTTAAAAAAGACAAGAGCCGGTTTTTGACAAGTCCTTTATTATCTTCTTTCTTCTTTCCTTCGGGTTTCTTCTTCCTCCTCCTTCTTCTTCCTCTGCTTCTGTCTTGGGTCTTCTATTCCCGCATCTTGCCCGGCGTGTTCTTCCATCTTCTGTTCCTCCCGCTGTCCTTCTCGTCCGCATCTTCTCCTTCTTCTTCTTCTTCGCCGGAGCGGCCGCTTCCAATTGAAATCCCCGCTGTCTGCCGGACCACGCCCCCCCTCTGACGCCTCGGGCAAGCTCTTAGGAGTGTGCTGCAAGTGCGTCAGAGGGGGGCGTGGTCACATGTCAGAGGGCGGCCAATTCAATTTGAAGCTCGTGCGCGGCTTTTTCTTTGCCAGAGTCGCCGCTTCCAATTGAATTGCCCGCTTTCTGGAACATGTGAACACGCCCCCCTCTGACGCACTGGCACCACACGGGGACTTTCCTAAGAGCTCGCCCGTGGCGTCAGAGGGGGGCGTGGTCCGGCAGACAGCGGGGATTTCAATTGGAAGCGGCCGCTCCGGCGAAGAAGAAGAAGGAGAAGATGCGGACGAGAAGGACAGCGGAAGAAGATGGAAGAACACGCCGGGCAAGATGCGGGAATAGAAGACCCAAGACAGAAGCAGAAGAAGAAGAAGAAGATGGAGGAAGAAGAAACCCGAAGGAAAGAAGAAAGAAGATAATAAAGGACTTGTCAAAAACCGGCTCTTGTCTTTTTTAACCCTTTACATTTTTTTTTCTCGTGAAATGGTAGAGGTACAAGGTACCCCATTACCATTTCACATAGGGGGGGGGCCGGGATCTGGGGGGCCCCTTTGTTAAAGGGGTCTTCCAGATTTCGATAAGCCTCCTGCCCGCAGACCCCCACAACCACCGGGCAAGGGTTGTGGGGAAGAGACCCTTGTCCTCATCAACATGGGGACAAGGTGTTTTGGGGGGCACCCCAAAACACCCTCCCAATGTTGAGGGCATGTGGCCTGGTGCGGTTCAGGAGAGGGGGGGGGCCGCGCTCTGTCCCCCCCTCTTTTCTGCGGCCGGCCAGGTCAACGTGCTCGGATAAGGGGTCTGGTGTGGATTTTAGGGGGGACTCCACGCCATTTATTTTTTACATTTGGGGTGGAGTTCCCCTTAAATTCCACACCAGACCCGAAGGGTCTGGTTATGGATATTTGGGGGGAACCCCACGTCATTTTTTTAATAAATTGACGGCGGGGTTCCCCTTAATATCCATACCAGACCTAAAGGGTCTGGTTATTGAATTTGGGGGGACCCCCACGCCTTTTTTTTCCCTTTTTTTAATGAATGAATTCTCCTGCAATTTCCAGGAGCTGACAATTCATTATAGCCGCGAGTCAGTTTTAAATGGCTTTTTCTTTTTTTTTTTTTTTTTCAGAATGTCATTTTGTGCAAAGACATATTTCTAACCGCAGGAAAAGTGCGCTTTATTCACCTGCTGACATTCCCCCCCCCCCATGGTACGAATTTTAAAATAATTATTCAAATGACGTGGGGGTCCCCCCAAATTCAATAACCAGACCCTTTAGGTCTGGTATGGATATTAAGGGGAACCCCGCCGTCAATTTTAAAAAAAAATGACGTGGGGTTCCCCCCAAATATCCATAACCAGACCCTTCAGGTCTGGTGTGGAATTTAAGGGGAACTCCACCCCAAAAAAAAAAAAAATGGCGTGGAGTCCCCCCTAAAATCCACACCAGACCCCTTATCCGAGCACGTTGACCTGGCCGGCCGCAGAAAAGAGGGGGGGACAGAGCGCGGCCCCCCCCCTCTCCTGAACCGCACCAGGCCACATGCCCTCAACATTGGGAGGGTGTTTTGGGGTGCCCCCCAAAACACCTTGTCCCCATGTTGATGAGGACAAGGGTCTCTTCCCCACAACCCTTGCCCGGTGGTTGTGGGGGTCTGCGGGCGGAAGGCTTATCGAAATCTGGAAGACCCCTTTAACAAAGGGGCCCCCCAGAT
Organism: Rana kukunoris; assembly: GCA_029574335.1. NCBI lineage: Eukaryota > Metazoa > Chordata > Amphibia > Anura > Ranidae > Rana > Rana kukunoris. Next base: position 115,299,403 of record CM056057.1, read on the forward strand.
CCCGGCCCCCCCCCTGTGTGAAATGGTAATGGGGTACCTTGTACCTCTACCATTTCACGAGAAAAAAAAATGTAAAGGGTTAAAAACGACAAGAGCCGGTTTTTGACAAGTCCTTTATTATCTTCTTTCTTCTTTCCTTCGGGTTTCTTCTTCCTCCTCCTTCTTCTTCCTCTGCTTCTGTCTTGGGTCTTCTATTCCCGCATCTTGCCCGGCGTGTTCTTCCATCTTCTTCCGCTGTCCTTCTCGTCCGCATCTTCTTCTTGTTCTTCTTCGCCGGAGGCGCCGCTTCCAATTGAAATCCCCGCTGTCTGCCGGACCACGCCCCCCCTCTGACGCCACGGGCAAGCTCTTAGGAAAGTCCCCGTGTGGTGCCTGTGCGTCAGAGGGGGGCGTGGTCACATGTTCCAGAAAGCGGGCAATTCAATTGGAAGCGGCGACTCTGGCAAAGAAAAAGCCGCGCACAAGCTTCAAATTGAATTGCCCGCCCTCTGACATGTGACCACGCCCCCCTCTGACGCACTTGCAGCACACTCCTAAGAGCTTGCCCGTGGCGTCAGAGGGGGGGCGTGGTCCGGCAGACAGCGGGGATTTCAATTGGAAGCGGCCGCTCCGGCGAAGAAGAAGAAGGAGAAGAAGATGCGGACGAGAAGGACAGCGGAAGGAGAAGAAGATGGAAGAACACGCCGGGCAAGATGCGGGAATAGAAGACCCAAGACAGAAGCAGAGGAAGAAGAAGGAGGAGGAAGAAGAAACCCGAAGGAAAGAAGAAAGAAGATAATAAAGGACTTGTCAAAAACCGGCTCTTGTCTTTTTTAACCCTTTACATTTTTTTTTACTCGTGAAATGGTAGAGGTACAAGGTACCCCATTACCATTTCACACAGGGGGGGGGCCGGGATCTGGGGGGCCCCTTTGTTAAAGGGGTCTTCCAGATTTCGATAAGCCTCCTGCCCGCAGACCCCCACAACCACCGGGCAAGGGTTGTGGGGAAGAGACCCTTGTCCTCATCAACATGGGGACAAGGTGTTTTGGGGGGCACCCCAAAACACCCTCCCAATGTTGAGGGCATGTGGCCTGGTGCGGTTCAGGAGAGGGGGGGGGGGCCGCGCTCTGTCCCCCCCTCTTTTCTGCGGCCGGCCAGGTCAACGTGCTCGGATAAGGGGTCTGGTGTGGATTTTAGGGGGGACTCCACGCCATTTTTTTTTTAATTTGGAGTGGAGTTCCCCTTAAATTCCACACCAGACCTGAAGGGTCTGGTTATGGATATTTGGGGGGAACCCCACGTCATTTTTTTTAAAAATTGATGGCGGGGTTCCCCTTAATATCCATACCAGACCTAAAGGGTCTGGTTATTGAATTTGGGGGGACCCCCACGCTTTTTTTTTGGTGTTTTTAATGAATGAATTCTCCTGCAAATTCCAGGAGCTGACAATTCATTATTGCCGCGAGTCAGTTTTAAATGGCTTTTTTCCTTCAGAATGTCATTTTTCACATGCTGACATTACACCCAGGGCCGCCATCAGGGGGGTACAGGCAGTACACCTGCAGGGCCGCCATTAGGGGGGTACAGGCATTACACCGCCCGGGGGTCCCGAGGGGCCCCCAGGGGCGCGGATGGGAACCACCCTAAAACAAAAAAAACAATTTTTTTTTTGTTTAAGGGCTCCGAAGGTCCCCAGGGGCCCGGAGGCCACTAAGGGCCCCAGATGGCAAGCCCTTTTTTTAAAATAAAATATATATATTTAAAAAAATATATATATTTTTTTAATATATTTTTTTTTTTTTTTTTAAGGAAAGGGCCCAGAGGTCCCCAGGGCCCTGGAAGGCTACCCCCTTGTTTTTTTACTTTTTTTCGATAAATGTTATATTTAAAAAATATATATATATATGTATTTTCTCTCTTTTGTATTTTTATTTGATAAAGAGCACAGAGGTCCCCAGGGCCCCGGATGGCTACCCCCCTTTTTTATATATATTTTTCTTTATTTCTTATTTCTGTCAAAATTTTTGTAAAGGGCCCCTCCGCTCCTCAATTTGTGGCACCACCCCCCCCCCCCCCCCGCTTCTCAATTTCATGCGGCAGCACCCCCCCCCGGTTCTCTGCTCCAGGGGGCCCATGCCTGAAGCTGTGTAAGGGGCCCCAAAATTCATGATGGCGGCCCTGTACACCTGTAAGGGGCCCGGGGGTCCGGAGGTGCCCAGATGCCTGGAGGCCCCCCAGCGCCCCAGATGGTAACCCCCCTCTTTTTTTTTTTGTATATATATTTGTTAGTTGGTTTTTGTAGGATTTTTTATTAAAGGGCCAATTTTTGGAATTTAATATTTTTTAGCAGTCTGGAGGTCCCCAGGGCCCCGGGTGGCAACCCCCCAAATTTTTTGTTATTAAAGGGCCAATGTTTTGGTTTAGGGGTCTGGAGGTCCCCAGTGGCCTGGTCCCCAGTGGCCCGGAGATCCCCAGGGCTCCAGATGACAACCCCCCACCTTTACAAAAAAATCAAAAAAAAAAACATATGATATATTTTTTGGTTATTTTTTAAACATATATATATATAATATAATTATGAAAGCTCCCAGAGGGCCTCAGATGACAACCTTTTTGCTTCTAAAAATGTTATAAACATTTTCCCCAGGTTTGTTACTTTTTACTTTAATTTCTTTTTTAAAGTGTATTTTGTGCGTGAAGTCGAGAGAGAGGAGCTGGACTTGCAATCGCCATCCTTCTCCATGCCCCCGGTGGCAATGGTGGGTGTGAGGGGGGCCTCCCACTCACCCCACCTGCTACACTTGGGAGCCCAATGGGACAGAGGGACTCCCCCTATGAAGGAGTGTAGCCCACCCAGCCAGCCCTGTAGGTCCTTCACCTCCCTTTATTTTAGGAGACCTCATGGCCAAAGTGTGTGCAAGTGTGGTGTTTTTTTTTGTGGGGGGGGGGGGGGGTGGGCATACTAAGCACAGGCGTACCTTGCATAGCACACCCATCGGGAGCCGGGCTGACACCACCAAACTCAATTCACATGTAGCCGAGACCGGGATCCGAACCCTTGGCTGCAGAGGTGAATGGCTTGTCAGCGCAGTGCCATTCACGTTGAGCCACCACCGCAGCTCCCACCCAATGTTATTTTTTTTTTAGATTTTTGGTAGTTATTTTTTATTAAAGGGCCCAGAGCTCCCAAGGCAACCCCCTTTTTTATTATTTTATATATGTAGATATTGTAATTTATTTTTCATTAAAGAGCCCAGAAGTTTATTTTTATTAAAGGGCCCAGTGGTCCCCAGGGCCCCCGGATGGCTACCACCCTTTTTAATATATATTTTTCTATATGTATTTTTTAGTAAAGGAACCCCCCGCTTATCAAATTGCGGCAGCCCCCCCCCTTCTTAATATCAGGCGGCACCCCCCCCCCTATTCTCTGCTCCAGGGGGCCCATGCCTGAAGCTGTGTAAGGGGCCCCATAATTCCTGATGGCGCCCCTAATTGCCTCCCCCCCCCCATGGTACGAAATTTCAAGGAATTTTTCACTTTTATTGGTGCACTTTAACCACTTCCATACCGCGCCTATTCTGGCACTTCTCTCCTTCATGTAACAATTATATTTTCTTCCTTGAAACTTACTCAGGACCCCCAAACATTATATATATTTTATTAACAAACACCCTAGGGAATAAAGTGGCGGCCATTTTTTCGGACACATTTCCAACAGTATTTGTGCCAAAAATTTTCTAACGTTTTTTTTTTTTTTTGGCTTTCCAAAAAAAAACCTGTTTCATGAATGACAAAATAAGAAAGCAGTAAAGCTAGGCCAATTTTTAGGGATAAGGTAAAAGATGATGTTCCCCGAGTAAATAGATACCTAACTTGTCACGCTTTCATATTGCGCACACTCATGGAATGGCGCTAAACTTCGTTATTAAAAATCTCCATAGGCAACGCTTGACTTTTTTTCTCAGGTTACCACTTTTGAGTTACAGAGGAGGTCTAGTGCTAACATTATTGCTCTCGCTCTAACGCACGCTATGATACCTCACATGTGGGGTTTGAAGGATGTTTACATATGTGGGTGGGACTTGCATGCGTGTTCGCTTCTGAGTGCGAGCTACTAGGGACAGGAGCATTTAAATTCCTTTGTTATTTTATTTTTTTACTTAATATTTTAATTTTTGCACTTGTTTGTCCCTTTGTTTGTATTATTTTTCACTTTTCTTCCTATTACAAGGAATGTAAACATCCCTTGTAATAGGACTAGTGTGTGACAGGTCCTCTTTATAGAGAAAGGCGGGGTCAATTAGACCCCACATCTGTCCTCCAGGCTGGAAAGCATGGAATTGGTAAAAAAAAAAAACATCTCATGCTTTCAGCTGCAATCATGTTCGTTCAGCACAGTAGTGTAGTGTGTAGCAGGTTCACCTAGCAGCAAAAGGGTTGCTGGTTCGAATCCCGCCCGTGACACTATCTGCCTGGAGTTTGCATGTTCTCCCTGTGCGGGTTTCCCCCACAATCTAAAAACATGCTGTAAATTGGATCCTGTCTAAATAAGCCCTAATGTGCAGTAGGAGATTTAGGTTTTGTGCTGCCCTAGGCCTGACCAAATTTTGGCACCCCCCTAATAGAAAAATGACCCACCCTTCCTGTCAAGGCCACACCCTGTTTTTTTATGACCCACCCAGGAATTTTCAGGGGACACACACAAGTTCTGTGGGGGGGGACTTGGGGGGGCCCTTAATTTGCCTACTTTTTCGATCACTTCCTGTTTGGCTATGGGGCAGGAAGTGAAGGCCAATCTCCCCAAACGGACAGGGATAATACAAAATAAACTGACAGAGCTTCTAACCCCCCCCCCCCCCCACCAACTCTATCCAAAATGAAAGAAATCCAAAAAATAAAAGTGATGATTATTGTTCCAGTTTAACCCCAAATTTCAGATCATTTTATTGAGAGGCTTAAGAAAATATAACCATGCCAATAGGCCACGATCCAGCGTTGCTAATATGTATGAATGTGTGTTAGGGACCCCCACAAACACCACCCAATGTTAAATCAACTATTTTCTTGTTTGTTTTGGGGATGCCTGCACCCCTGATAGGGTAAAGACACCTCACAAATGTTGTCACTTTCTACTTAATTCATTCACTTCCTGCCACACAGCCAAACAGGAAGTGAGGGAAACACCTGAGTAATGTTTTGTTGGGGACACACAGATCAATATAAATAGTTTCCCATTTTGGAAATGGCATTTTGCTGTGTACACCCCAAATTAGTAGGAATCTTGGACTTTGGGGTCCATTTACTAAAGGCAAATCCACTTTGCACTACAAGTGGACAAGCAAGGAAGAAAACTCAAAACTTGGCGGGATTGGAAGTAAAAACCATCAGTGCTTCCCTTCTGATTTTCATTGCCTACGCTTCTACTGCAGAGCGGCTTTGCCTTTACTAAACCCCAAAGTAACTAATCATTTGGGGTGTACACTGCAGTGCAATTTGCTTAATGGTGACACTAGTTAGATTGACCTGTGTCCCAAAGAAAAGACCATTGGTAGGGTTTTAACCTCACTTCCTGTTCAGCTGTGTGACAGGAAGTGAAGCCAATTTTAGGAAAAGGGACACAAAGCCCAACCTAAAAACACTAGCAGGGGTTCTAACACTCAATTGGCTTCCCTCAAACAACCCACAATTAGAATAGGATTGTCTTGTGCTAGTTTCAAGCACAGCGCTGTAAATCAGCACTTCAAGCCTGTCCACCAATACACCACCCCCCCCCCCCCTCCAACAGGCCCTGTTTGCAGCTTTTCCTACATCTTGCACATGTGCTTTAAAAAGTCAGTCTGGACATCAGTTCTAGGAAACGATACTTACCGCTTTGTCCTTCCTTTTCTGGTGACTAAACATTTCATGCATACACACCAGGAAAGAGCTTAGAGACAAATCACACTTGATGGTTTAGGCCCAAACTAGTTCAGCTGCAGCGGTTGAAATCCATAGCAGGAAAAAAATATCACAAAACAAACTTCAAAATTTGAAAGTAATTTTATTGGTCCACAAAACAAGGAAAGCAAAACAAAAAATTACAAATAAACACACCAAAAATATATAAAAACACCTAAAAACAAAAAAGACCAACGTTTATTTCACAGTCATTGGAAAATAAATCATGCTTTTGAAATAACAGGATAGACCCACAGGATTAAAACATTAGTCATTAACATCTTGAGAAACATTTAGCAAAATTATGTAGCAGAGAAAACATCAAAAAATACAAAACTTGCTCCAAAACATCTCTGTTTCACTCCGCCATTACTTCCAGCCAGCAAATCTGCCCCCTCTGAGGGGCAGCTGACACGTGCAGTATCCACGCTTTTTATAACATGTGTGCTAATGAACCAATTGGAAACACATGAAGAAATGTCAGCCTCTAGTTTGTGTGCACTTGGTAACTGCTTACACCTGTTAAGGATGTCCTTAAATTACTAAGCCAAAAAAAGAGCTTTCTGAGCATGCTCAGAAAGATGCAAGTCATTTTCAGGATGAAACTTCCAACTTCTTTTTCTAACTGTTCGAGCATGCCCAGTTCACTCGAAATGCAGTACCAGAATCAAATCTGCAATGGCGGATGAAAGCATTAGAGGTGTTAAATTTTTTTTTGGTCCCCATGAAGTGATGCTTTACAAGCTGAACGGGAGGTCTTATAGAATTTTTACGTAACAAACCTAAATAGTAATAATTTAAAAGCCCCTGTCCCTAGTAGCTCGCAGTCAGAAGCGAACAAGCAGCATTTTTATTGTTTCCGGTTACCAGTTTAGATTTACAGATGAGGTCTAGTGCTATAAATATTCCTCTTGCTGTTACGCACGCTATGATACCTCACATGTGTGGTTTGAAGAATGTTTCCATATATGGGGGCGGGCCTTAAATGTGTAAGCCCCGCCCACATATTGAACCCCCGTTCAAACCCCACATGTGAGGTATCATAGCGTACGTTAGAGCGAGAGCAATACTTTTAGCACTAGACCTCCTCTGTAAATCAAAACTGGTAACCTGAAACACATAAAAAAGCGTTGCCTATGGGTATTTTCAAGTACTGAAGTTTGGCGCCATTCCATGAGTGTGTGCAATATTAAAGTGTAACATGTTGGGTATCTATTTACTCGGTGTAACATCATCTTTCACATTATGGCCATAAATTGGGCTAACTTTAGTGTATTCTTAATTTGTAACCACTTGAGCCCCAGAGCATATTACTGGTCACTGACGGGGCCAGTTTTTGCATTTCAACACTGCGTCATTTTGACTGACAATTGCGTGGTTGTGCGACGTGGCCCCCAAAAAAATTGGGCGTCCTCATCCTCCCCCCCCCCCCCCCCTAAAAATTCAATTTTTTTTTTTTGTTGGTGGTATTTGATCACCTCTGCGTTTTTTCTTATTTTTGCTTGACCCAAAAATATAGCGACAATTTGGTAACTAAAAAAACATCTTTTTTACTGTTTGCTATAATAAATCTCCCCCAAAATATATTCAAAAAATGTTTGCCCTCAGTTTAGGCCGATAAGTATTCTTGGACATATTTTTGGTTGCAAAAAATCACAATAAGCGTTTGATTGGTTTGGGCAAAAGTTCTAAGTAGGGGTTGGTCTTATGGGTTTTTTTTGGAATAATTTTTTGTTTTACTAGTAATGGTGGCTATCATTGTTTTTTCTGTCTAATGCGACATTGTGGCGGACACATTTTTGTGAGATTTGGCATTTTTGTAGCGAGCAATGGTATATCAATGCATTGCTTACTATAAAAATGACACTGGCAGGGAAGGGGTTAACACTAGGGGCGCGGAAGGGGTTGAATATGTTACCTGGGTGTGTTCTAACTGTAAAGGGGGTGGGACTGTGTAGGGGAAATGACAGATCGCTGTTCATACATTGTAGGGACAGACGAGCAGGCATTCCCCCCCCCCCCTGACAGGACCGGGATAAAGGGGAACTCCACCCCAAATTACAAAAAAAAACGGCGTGGGGGTCCCCCTTCTGGTGCACAACAGGCTCTTAGATTTGATCTGGAACATAAGGGGTTAAACCCACGCCAAAAAACGGCGTGGGGTTCCCCCTCAGATCCAGACCAAACCCTTCTCCCAGGCACGCAGTCTGGCCGGACAGGAATGGGGGTGGGGACGAGCGAGCGCCCCCCCCCCTCCTGAGCCGTACCAGACCACATGCCCTCGACATGGGGGAGTGTGTGCTGTGGGGGAGGGGGGCACTGCCCCCCCACCCCAAAGCACTCTTGTCCCCATGTCGAAAGGGACAAGAGCCTCTTCCCGACAACCCTGGCCGTTGGTTGTCGGGGTATGCGGGCGGGGGGCTTATCAGAATCTGAGAGCCCCCTATATTAAGGGGGCCCCCAGATTCTGGCCCCCCACCCTATGTGAATGAGTATGGGGTACATCGTACCCCTACCCATTCACCGGGTGGAAAAGTGTAAACACAAAAAAAAACACACAGAAAAAAATAATTTATTAGTCAGCTCCGGGGGTCTTCTGCCGGGACCCCCCACCACCAGCCCATTGGGCCCCGGGCTTCGCCGTCTTCTGCCGGGGGGGGACACCCACCGATGATCTCCGCCATGTCCAGCCAGGCCCCCACCCCAAAATAAGCTCTTTCACATCCGGGGGGGGCCGGCCGAAAAAAGCAGAGAACAACGGGGGCGGAGCCCCTCGGTCTTCCAGACGTTTTCTGCCGGGGGGGCTCCAGCCCCGCACCGGTCTTCGCCGCCGCCTTCCGCCGGGGGGGGACACCCACCGATGCTCTCGGCCATGTTCGGCCAGGCCCCCTACCCCAAATCAAGCTCTTTTACATCCGGGGGGGGCCGGCGGAAATGGCGGAGAACAACGGGGGGCGAAACCCCTCCTCGGTCTTCGCCTTCCGCCGGGGGGGTACACCTACCCCCCCCCGGTCTTCGCCGCCGCCTTCCGCCGGGGAGAGAGACACCCACCGATGCTCTCCGCCATGTTCGGCCAGGCCCCCTACCCCAAACAAAGCTCTTTTACATCCGGGGGGGGCCGGCGGAAATGGCGGAGAACAACGGGGGCGTCGCCACTCCTCGGTCTTCTAGCCGTCTTCTGCCGGGGGGGGGAAACACCCACCCATGCTCTCCGCCATGCTCGACTGTGCCCCCACCCCAAAATGAAGCTCTTTTACATCCGGGGGGGGGCCGGCCGAAAACAGCGGAGAACAACGGGGGTGTCGCCCCACCTCGGGCTCCTCCGCTTCTGCCTGGCTCCTCCCAGGGCTTCTTTCGCCGTCTTCCGCCGGAGGGCGCCACTCTCCGGGCTTCTCGACGTTGTCTTCCGCCGCGGGGGCCAGGCCTTCTTCTTTGCCGCCCCCTTCGATTTTTTCGGCCTGGACGGGGGTCGCACATCCCATCCAGGACTTGGACGTGGCGGGCTTCTCGTCGCCGTTTTCTGCCGCTGCCCCCTTCACCACGAAGCTCCGTGCTTGTTTGATGAGGGCAGCGGGCTTCCGTCGTCTTCTCCGGGGCGAGGGTCGTACATCCCACCCCGGATTTCGTCGCCGTCTTCTGCCGCTGCCCCCTTCACCACGAAGCTCCGTGCTTGTTTGATGAGGGCAGCGGGCTTCCGTCGCAGTCTTCCGCCGCGGGGTGACACTCGCGGGCTTCTTCTTCCATTCGATGTTGACACGGCGAGGTCCGGCGCTGAAATGCCTTCTGAGCGGCGGGCAAGGACTTATATTGGCATTGGGCGTGGGCGTGGTTATGCCAACATGTGACCTTAACCCATGTGACAGTGATGTCACGTCACATCACTGTCACATGGGTTAAGGTCACATGTTGGCATAACCACGCCCACGCCCAATGCCAATATAAGTCCTTGCCCGCCGCTCAGAAGGCATTTCAGCGCCGGACCTCGCCGTGTCAACATCGAATGGAAGAAGAAGCCCGCGAGTGTCACCCCGCGGCGGAAGACTGCGACGGAAGCCCGCTGCCCTCATCAAACAAGCACGGAGCTTCGTGGTGAAGGGGGCAGCGGCAGAAGACGGCGACGAAATCCGGGGTGGGATGTACGACCCTCGCCCCGGAGAAGACGACGGAAGCCCGCTGCCCTCATCAAACAAGCACGGAGCTTCGTGGTGAAGGGGGCAGCGGCAGAAGACGGCGACGAGAAGCCCGCCACGTCCAAGTCCTGGATGGGATGTGCGACCCCCGTCCAGGCCGAAAAAATCGAAGGGGGCGGCAAAGAAGAAGGCCTGGCCCCCGCGGCGGAAGACAACGTCGAGAAGCCCGGAGAGTGGCGCCCTCCGGCGGAAGACGGCAAAAGAAGGCCTGGCCCCTAGTAGGAGCCAGGCAGAAGCCGGCGACGAAATCCGGGGTGGGATGTACGACCCTCGCCCCGGAGAAGACGACGGAAGCCCGCTGCCCTCATCAAACAAGCACGGAGCTTCGTGGTGAAGGGGGCAGCGGCAGAAGACAGCGACGAGAAGCCCGCCACATCCAAGTCCTGGATGGGATGTGCGACCCCCCGTCCAGGCCGAAAAATTCGAAGGGGGCGGCGGCAGAAGACCCTCAAAGTTTAAACCACCTTCACCAGGTGAATGGGTAGGGGTACGATGTACCCCATACTCATTCACATAGGGTGGGGCCCCGAAATCTGGGGGCCACCTTATTAAACGGGGCTCCCAGATTCTGATTGGCTCCCGCCCGCATACCCCGACAACCAATGGCTAGGGTTGTCGGGAAGAGGCTCTTGTCCCGATCGACATGGGGACAAGAGTGCTTTGGGGTGGGGGGGCAGCGCCCCCCTCCCCCAAAGCACACACTCCCCCATGTCGAGGGCATGTGGTCTGGTACGGCTCAGGAGGGGGGGGGCCGCTCGCTCGTCCCCACCCCCATTCCTGTCCGGCCAGACTGCATGCCTGGGATGAGGGCTTGGTACGGATCTGGGGGGGAACCCCACGCCGATTTTGGCGTGGGTTAACCCCTCACGTTCCGGACCAAGCCGGAGAGCCTATTGTACCCCTGGGGGGGAAGCCGCGCCGGTTTCACATTTGAAATTTGGCGCGGAGTTCCCCTTCAGTGTCAGCGCAGCCCGAGAACAGCTCGGAGCTTGCCGTGCGCCGCTCCAGGCAGTGCAAACACTGCTACGCCGCCTGGTATTTACCAAGGATTTCCCGGCGTACTGAAGAGGCGCGCGGTGAGCTCCGATTTTTCCCTCTGCGCATGCCCAGTATGCAAGTGAACCTTCCGAGGTTCTAGCGTACTTTGCAAGGGCACGGGGATCGGGTCCCAAAAGTCACTTTCCCTTTCAAATCGGCCCGCCACACAAGTTGAAACACATGTCACTACACTTCCCCTGCATCACCCCCCTCCCTCCCCTCATAAACTCCCGCCCGAATCCCCGATGTTTACATTACTAAATGCCGCACGCCAGCTCTGTACTGGCGTGCTGTGCGCCCTCTTCTGGGCGCATTAGGCACTTTAGTAAATGAGGAAACACGCTGCACTGGCAGCGTGTTTCTTTTGTAAATGTCAAAAACAGGTTTACTCCTGCTTGTGCACCATGAGTCTTGGCGCACAGGCTTGGTAAATCAGCCCAATTGTGTTAGAGATTTTCTCTTCCTGTTCAGCACTGGGAGTGGATTCTTGGCATACGGCCAAGACAGCTGATTGGAGGAAAGGCCCACACCCCCACTCCACATTGGCAAAGGAAAAAAGGAATGTGCAGTGCTGTGCTGTGATAAGACAAGCTCTCTGCTAATCTATTCATAGCAACCTCCCACAACACAAATCTCAGGCTGGTTTTATCTTTGTTGATGGAGAACTTGTCAGAAGTTATTATTATTATTCAGGATTTATATAGCGCCAACAGTTTGCGAAGCGCTTGTTATGCTGATAACAGAGCAGGGAAACAGCAGAAAGACCGGAGACTCAGTGCTTTGGAGAGAGATAAGAAAGTCCTACAGATATATGTGCTTTGGTTAAATTTCATGAATTGGGTTTATATCCACTTCAACCAACAGGCACATCTTAAGTGATCTTTGTTTGCCTTCCAGATTACTGACCAGGGTTGGGTGGAATTTGAGCGAGTGTGTGTGTATGTGAAATGTGTGTTCTTTACAGCTGCTAGATGGCTTTAAATGTGTCTATTCCCTTCCACACTATGCTTGATTTTGCTGTGTTTTTTTTTTTCTACGGTTTCTGCACTAAAACTGTTGGTCAGTGATTTAATCCCTTTAGTCTTGAAACTCCCCAATATTTCCCACCCACCAAAACATTTACATAATACGAAACTGGTAGGTCTCCCATAATTCATAATAAACAGAATGTTATTGCATACATTCTACTTCTGTACCTGGAAGACTATCCTTTTAACACGAAGAAACGTTTTCTATGACAATTTGGAAAAGATTAATGAGCGCAGGAAAAAGCCACACGTTTTTGAAAAAGTATTGACTAGATGGATCTACACCACCCACCCATGCATGTGCTTCTTCTGATCCAGGGTCCTGATCAGCTCTATCAGCTGATGCTTCTGAATGATCGCAACTGTGACACGTGTGTGTGTGTGTGTACCTTGACATACTCATAGTTACTTGATGCACCGAGAAACTAGTACAACTGTTTTGTGTGGTTTTTTTTTTTTTTAATGTTATAGTACTTTGGCAAAAAAATAAATAAAACTGAAATTTTCTGCTTCTTTCACAGTATCTAATGTCCGACACAATTCTTAAGGAACGCCTAGATCCTGAAACGCTGGAATCGCTTGGACTTATTAAACAATCCCAACAGTTCAACCAGAAGTCTGTAAAAATAAAGACCAAACTTTTGTAAGTATGATTTTAAATCTGTGTGTAAACTATATACCGGGTGCTGGGTTAAAAACAAAAAAAACAAAACTTGTGTGTGTAAATGAAAATGTGCAACATTAACCGTATCACCTGTTGCAATTCTTACCTTTTTTTTTAACAAAAATATCTGTATGGCTGTTACACCCAGACAAGCTAGTAAGCTATGGTAACTTCTTCAAAGAAGGCACTATAGCGTTAAAAATAGCGCCTGCAAAGCGCCCTAAAACGGCTGCTCCATTCACTCCAGTGTGAAAGCCAGAGGGCTTTCACACTGGAGCGGTGCGCTGGCAGGGTGTCAAAGTTCTGCCAGCAGCTTCTTTGGAGTGGCAAACTCACCGCTCCTAATGCGCTCCTTCCCTTCGAAAAAACCTTTTTCAGGCGCTAGCAGGGGAGTTAAAAGCGATTGGTTGTCGGCATGTTCACCAGAACTTGTGTCCCTATAAGAAAATGTTCTTGTGACTACCCAATATTTGTATTTAATTTGTCTCACTCTTTAACGATCTGTTGAAAAAAATAAAAAAAGAGAAAAATAGTGATAGGAAAGATTTATAAAATTTTTATATTCCATAGAACTGCAGTCGGCGGTAAAAATAGGAAGGAATAAAAGTGAAAACAAATATAATTGAGCAATGTTTGCCTGCTCTTTAGTTCTTGCAGAGTCGGATTCGCTTGTGAAGTAAGACCAATTTGGTATAATGGAGTCACTGACCCACTGAAATTTGACTCTATCCTTTTTAGCTGAAACATCCTTTAACTTGCATTCACACGTGATCGTGGGCTGCAAAACTCAGGAAGCGTTTGCAATGCTATAACTTCTAATAGCACCCCAATCGCACCGATTGTAGCTGGTCCTGCAAAAAGAAACCCAATCTTCTTTTGGGCAACAGCGTCACTATTGCAGCGCCATTTACTGCACGCCAGTCCCGCTTTTGAAAGTTATGGCATCAAAATTGTGTCCTATGTTTTGCAGTCGTTTGCAATCTTGGGGCAGAATCGCAGCGATTCCAGCCTCGGTCATGTGTGAATGCAGCCTAAAGCTGAAGTTGCAATGTACACCTAGCTGTGCAAGTATAAGAAAACGAATGCAGCCACCATGTCTAAGGATTGGTAAGCTGCAATATATTTGTTTTGGAATCAAATGCTCTTTTAACACAAGGTAGAACCATTTTTAATCGCTATTCTCATGGAAAAAAAACAAGTATGTGTATAAGTTAGGGAACCTAGATTGTTGGCTCCTTGTGCGCATATATATGTAAAGCACTGCATAAATTGTTGGCACTATAGAAGCACCTGTAATAAAAATAAATTTTTGGGTTTAATACCGCTCTTACCCTCGGATCTGTACTGTCCAGGTAGATCTTCATTATCAGTTGTAAACTGAATTTGAACATTGTCGGTCCTAACAAAGTGTATTATATAATAGGTTTGGAAGCCGTGCCTCTTCATTGTATGTGAAGAGGAAACCCAAACTGTCCTTAGAACAGACTCGCTTTGGCTTTGTTCATACATGCTTGCAGTCAGCCATGATGACTTCTGAGAAGCATCTAAAAAGTTCGAAATATAAAAAATAAAAATAAAATAAATCTGTACATTTTGTTACTCAATTGGAAATGCATGTTAAATTAGAAATAATGGCAAAACTTAATGATTGTTTTTACATTTTGGATACTGTAGGGGAGGGTTGTAACCCCATCTGTGTTGCATTGGAGAAGTTTCCCTTCGCTTCCTGTCCCACAGACAAAACAGGAAATGAAGGAATTTCTGGTTGTCACCAGAATGACCAAGAACAGATTTGCCCTGTTTTCTTGTTATGGTGGAATTTGGGATTTTCTTTCACGCTCAGTGAAGACGGGACAAATGGGAAGTTTCACCCTTTCTCATGGGGCCACGAGCAGCAATAAAAACATGATTATATTTTTATTATACAGTACTGTGCATAGATAATCCCCCTGCACGAACTAACCGACCTTAAAGGGGTTGTAAAGGTAAATTTTTTTTTTACCTTAATGCATCCTATGCATTAAGGTAAAAAAACATCTGACAGCAGCTTTCCGGGCCACTCTGTGCAAAACGAACTGCACAGTGGAGGCAAGTATAACATGTTTGTTATTTTAAGAAAAAAAAAATGCTGACTTTAGTGTTGCTTTAAGTGATCCTATTTATGTCTGCTAGCCTTGGTAAGGCTGACATCAATGGAAGTCATTGGAAGTCTTAAAGCGGTGGTAGCCAATGTGGTGATTTTATAGGTGGCCTCAAGTGTCATAACATGTCCAAAGGGCTGCGCAATAGCATTCTTATCATAACTTTTGCTATTGATACATTTTCTCCCTGGTTGCATCATGGACATAATGTATTTTTAAAATGGTAATGTGATGTCAACATGATATCAAGTTGGGATTGCATAGACAGATATAAGCGCAACAGCAACATATTCCAGCCCCCTCTGCCAATCCGTTTGAGCTGCCCCATGTCTGAGTTGGCTCTCCCCATCAGTCGTCGATCCCTGTAGTGGCCTTTAATAGTTCAAGCCCCCCTGTGTGCCCTTACAACAGCTAAAAAAAATAGTTTTCAAAAATCTCTTCTAGCCACCCAACAGTGCACTACAGTTTTCTTTGACTTGTTTTTGACAGGTGTTTAATTTGTTGGCATAAAGACTTAAAGTACACAGAGTACCAAAGAGCTTAAAAGCTTGATACAGCAAAACGGAGATCTAACAGAGAAGGGGCACAGAGTAACCGGCATGGTTATTCAAGTAATCGAAAAGAAAACAAACGAGAACGTTATTCACTCAATCATATAAAAATGTGCCCCCCTCCCCCCAAGCTCATACAGCAAACCATATCCCATATCCTTTTTGAGATTGAGGGTTCTGCCCTCAAACTGCATCTGTGTCCCCTCTACCAAATGTATAGGGAAAAGAAAAGGAGAAAAGCGCCTCTGGGTTATCTAGTAGGATTTTTAATGACAGGTAGGACGTATCTAACACTTACATGTAGTGTGATATCGGCCGGAGATGAAATGTTGGCAGTCTAGGAGAGCAGGAAGGTCTCAGGCTTATGCAGGCTGTATTGAACGTCCAATCAATGGCTTCAGAAGCGCTGAGTATGTCACTGCAGGAGATGGACGTGCCGACAGGGGAGCGGCTGGTAAGGGAGAAGTTTATCAGGGTGTCAGCAATCCTAGGCTGAAAATAGGTTGGTGCAGAGCGGTGTCCAGGATCAAGGAGCTCTGAGAGAAACAGCTCGTGTTCCGGGTGGTGACGTCAGGAGGACAGTGGAGGACGGCGGCTGATCAGGGCCAAAAGTTCACACAACGCGTTTCAGAGCATATCGCCGCAGAGCATAGGGGCCTTGAGAGAGTCCTACCTGGCCGGGGGTTTGAATCTGCCGCCTGTTTCTGCGTGCCTGGATCTCCAGCAGCGCGGCTCCTCCATGTTCCTCCTGTATCCGGCATATTGACGTTTTTCGCGCCGTCCAGACAGGAGGGCGGGGGGGGGCGGGCCTGCGGCGTCATACAGGGGCGCGCCTTTGTGCTGTTATAGACAGCAGGCCTTGTCAGGGCTCAGTCTGAGGCTGATTTTTTCAAGGAGAGGACGCAGAGCGGCAGAACAGTGACTCCCGGTGGCGGAAGAGGGGTAGTACATGTGGACTTTGTTCCAATGCCTTTATTGTTAAGCCAAGAAATCCCCCTTATTTTGCAGCAGGTTGGAGGCTGGCAAACTTAAATTAGGGTCATTGTATGTTGTCAAATATATAATATATAATATATAATTATTTAAAAAAAAAAAAAAAAAAAGAAAAGACCAACATACGGGCCCATCAGTTTTTGGGGACACTAGTGATCTATTCTCCCCTAAACTCTGAAATTTGTACTCCTGGCCACTACAGTCTGTTGTGTGGGCGGAGTCCCTCGATTTTGTATTATGGCTTCCAAGGGTTCGGGGTCAAAGGGGACAAAAAAGACCAAAAAACAAAAGGGGTCCCTTTCTGATTCTGATATGCCGATACTTTCCCCGCAGCTTATTAATTTAAGAAGCGCCTTGGATGAGCCATTAGGGGGATCTGGTGCGGAGGCTGGCCCAGATCAGCCCAGCCCTGTGTTTATCACAGAGGAGATGCTAGCCGTATCCCTAGGGGGGCTAGAAGAGAGAATAGCGGCATTGATCGCCAGAGCTATTCCTGGTAAGAAACGGGTTAGATCCCCATCACCAGGGGGTGTATCCTCAGATGCTGAGATTCTCTCTCCGGAGGAATTAGAATCACAGGAGGATCAACTGGACCTGAACCAAGAGGGTTCAGGGATGGAGGGGTCTACCTCTGAGGAACCATTTTCAGACTCCCAGACAGAGAGACTGTGGGTACAGTCTTTGACGGACATGGTCCGCTCGGCATTTAGTTTGCCATTGCCAGAACTTCAGGTTCCTCCGGTATCCTCTCTGGGCTCTTTGAAAGCCCCGTTAAGCAACGCAGTTTTTCCGGTCCATCCTCTCTTGGAGGAATTGATCTTTCGGGATTGGGTACGGCCGGACAGGGTTTTTCTGCCACCGAAAAGATTTGCGGTCATTTATCCCATGGAGGAAAAATTCTCCAAGAAGTGGAGGCTCCCAGTAGTGGATGCAGCCATCTCATGTGTGAATAAATCACTAACTTGCCCGGTGGAAAACATACATATGTTTAAAGATCCGGTTGATAAAAGATTAGAGACACTTTTAAAAGCATCCTTTGCTACGGCAGGAGCAGTGGTGCAGCCAGCGGTAGCTGCAATTGGAGTTTGTCAGGCATTAAAAGACCAGACAAAAGAGATGTTAAAGGACATGCCTACCCAACAAGCAGAAGAGTTTGCTGACATTCCCAGAGCTCTGTGTTTCGCGGTAGATGCTATAAAAGATTCCATCCAGCAGGCTTCTCGTTTATCACTATGTTTGGTACACATGAGAAGGCTCTTATGGTTGAAGAACTGGGCGGCAGAACCCCCATGCAAAAAAGCTTCTGGCAGGATTTCCCTTCCATGGAGGACGACTCTTCGGAGAAGATCTGGATAAATATATTCAGACTATTTCAAATGGCAAGAGTACCCTTTTACCGGTCAAAAAGACATTCCGGGCTCCTACATTTAAAAGGCAGCTTTTTCCTGTCTCGGGGCCCTCAAATTCCAGGCAGTATCGACGGCCGCCTGCACGATCCAACGTTAACAGTAGATCGCAGGGACAGACCCCTGGGGGTAAGAAGCCGTGGTATCGCAAGCCGTCAAAGACAGCCCCTAAGTCTGCCTTATGAAGGGGCGCCCCCACTCTCACGGGTGGGGGGAAGGCTTCGTCTCTTCTCAGAAGTTTGGGAAGCCAAGATCCCCGACAATTGGGCCCGGGCATCTGTAACCACAGGTTACAGATTGGAGTTTCTAAGATATCCTCCACCTCATTTTCAAGAATCAAGGCTACCAAGGGATCCAGCAAGGAAGGCCTCAATGCTGGCAGCTTTGGATCACCTGCTTTGCCAGGACGTAATTATAGAAGTGCCAGCCCAAGAGCAAGGCCTAGGTTTCTATTCCAATCTCTTTGTCATACCAAAGCCCAACGGCGATGTCAGGCCAATCTTGGACCTAAAGAGGTTAAACGCTTATCTAAGGGTGCGGTCCTTCCGGATGGAATCCATCCGGTCAGCAGCCGCCGCGCTTCAGAAAGACGATTTTCTGGCCTCCATAGACATAAAAGATGCTTACCTTCATGTACCAATCTTTCAGTCGCATCAAAGGTTTTTACGCTTCGCGGTGGGGCAGCGACACTTCCAATTCAGGGCGCTCCCTTTCGGGCTGGCCACGGCCCCCCGGGTATTCACGAAGATCCTAGCCCCAGTTCTGGCCAATTTAAGGATCCAAGGAGTCACAGTCCTAGCATACTTGGACGACCTTTTAATCATAGATCACTCACGGACGGGTCTGCAAAAGGCAGTAAACCTCACGGTTCGGTACCTCGAAGAATTCGGCTGGGTCCTAAACCAGGGAAAGTCAGCATTCCAGCCTACAAAGCAGTTGGAATACCTCGGCATGAGGTTAGACACAGAACATCAAAAGGTGTTCCTGCCCCTTGTAAAGATCAAGGCGATCAAGGGGTTGGTTCAGTTGGTTATAAACAAGAAAAGACCAACTATTCGCCTGTGTATGCGATTACTAGGCAAGCTAGTGGCCACATTCGAGGCAGTACCATACGCTCAGATCCACACTCGCGTCCTACAGGCAGCCATTCTAGCAGCCTGGGGCAAAAGGGCACATGCCTTAGAGTCCCCTTTGACGCTATCATCAAGGGTCCGACAGAGCCTGGCCTGGTGGTTGAACCCTCAGAATCTTCTAAAGGGAAGATCCTTCAGCCCTGTTGTCTGGAAGGTAGTTACCACAGACGCCAGCCTGGCAGGCTGGGGGGCGGTCTTCGAAGGGTTCTCCCGCCAGGGAACTTGGGTGAAAGCAGAGAGGCAGCTCCCCATCAATATCTTGGAAATCAGAGCTGCTCGCCTAGCCCTGTTGGCGTGGACCTCCAGATTAAAGGGGTTCCCGGTGAGAATCCAGTCAGACAATGCCACGGCGGTGGCATACATAAGCCACCAAGGGGGAACCAGGAGCCAGGCCGCTCAAAGGGAAGTGAACTTGATTTTTCAATGGGCAGAGGTTCATGTACCCTGCATTTCAGCGATATTCATTCCCGGAGTGGACAACCTGCAGGCAGACTTCTTAAGTCGCCAGAGTCTGTTGCCAGGGGAGTGGTCTCTGCATCCCCAGGTCTTTCAGACAATCTGCCAGAGGTGGGGAACGCCAGACGTAGATATAATGGCATCCAGGTTCAACAAGAAACTAGACAGGTTCGTGTCGCGAGCGAGGGATCCTATGGCCTGCGGAACCGATGCGTTGGTTTGCCCTTGGCATCAATTCAAACTTCTATATGCATTCCCTCCACTACAGTTACTCCCCCGCCTGTTGCGCAAGATCAGAGTGGAGCACAAGCCAGTCATTCTAATAGCTCCAGCTTGGCCCCGGAGGGCTTGGTACTCACTAGTCCTGAATATGGCAGTGGGAGACCCTTGGACTCTTCCTCTACAACCAGACCTACTCTCACAAGGCCCGATCCTCCACCCTACATTACAGCGTCTAAATTTGACGGCCTGGAGGCTGAATCCCTGATTCTCAGGGGTAGGGGTCTGTCTAGGCAGGTAATCCCTACCCTGATTAAGGCTAGAAAGCCGGTCTCCAGGGTAATTTATTACAGGGTGTGGAGGAACTATATAGGCTGGTGTGAATCCAAAAGATGGAATTGCCGCAAATATACTATTGATAGGGTGTTAAGTTTTCTCCAGCTAGGAGTGGATAAAGGCCTGGCACTAAGCACAATCAAAGGACAGATCTCAGCTCTGTCAGTGTGGTTTCAGAGGCCGCTGGCCACCCACTCGCTGGTAAAGACCTTCTTACAGGGGGTCTTGCGTATTAATTCTCCTGTCAAGTCACCAGTTTGTCCTTGGGACCTAAATCTTGTCCTGTCCACTCTACAGAAACAGCCTTTTGAGCCTTTGGCTGAGATTCCTTTACTCTTACTGACAAGAAAATTGGTTTTCTTGGTCGCCATAGTTTCGGCCAGGAGAGTGTCAGAATTAGCAGCCTTATCGTGTAAGGAACCATATCTTGTTCTGCATAAGGACAGGGCAGTTCTCCGGCCCCATCCTTCCTTTCTACCAAAGGTTATATCCAAATTTCACTTAAACCAGGATTTGGTACTTCCATCCTTCTTTCCAAAGCCTACATCTAGAAAGGAGGGGTTGCTGCATACCTTGGATATTGTCCGGGCCATGAAGGCCTATCTTAAAGCTACGGAAAAGATCCGGAAAACAGAGGTGTTATTCGTTCTACCAGATGGCCCCAAGAAGGGGCAGGCAGCTGCAAAATCCACCATCTCGAGATGGATTAGACAATTAATCATTCAAGCCTACGGATTGAAGAGGTTGCCCCCTCCGTTGTCGGTAAAGGCCCATTCTACCAGGGCCATGGGCGCCTCTTGGGCAGCACACCATCAGATCTCTATGGCTCAGATATGCAAGGCGGCAACGTGGTCATCAGTCCACACGTTTACAGGGTTTTATCAACTAGACGTGAGAAGAAATGCGGATACTGCCTTTGGTCAGGCAGTACTACAGGCTGCAGTTTGAAATCCTCGGGATCAGAAACACCCTTGGTTATATAAAAAAAAAAGAAAAAGGTTCTTCTTTCTTGACTGATTTGGAAATATTATTATGATTTGAGTTTAGCTCTAAAATTGAATCCTTCTTTGGAAGATGTCTCCCTCCCCTCATTAAAGCATTGCTTTCGGACATCCCACATAGTAATGAATATGCCGCTCTGTGTCCCGTGATGTACGAGAAAGAAAAAGGGATTTTTAAATACAGCTTACCTGTAAAATCCTTTTCTTGGAGTACATCACGGGACACAGAGCTCCCACCCCTCTTTTGGGTGACCATTTTGGGAGGCATACTGCTTGCTACAAAACTGAGGGACTCCCTCTAGGGGAGGGGGTTATATAGGGAGGGGACTTCCTGTTTGAAGATTGCCAGTGTCCACACCTGAAGGTACTCCATATAACCCACATAGTAATGAATATGCCGCTCTGTGTCCCGTGATGTACTCCAAGAAAAGGATTTTACAGGTAAGCTGTATTTAAAAATCCCTTTTTTCTGTAGTAGCTGGGTGAGATGGGTGGCCAGGATGAGAAACACTTGTGCCTGGCAGTGACTGAAGAGGGTTTACCATGTGCTGCTGTGCAGATATCCGTTTCAGCACATCCACTCTTTGCTTGTTAATGTAATCAGCCGGTATCTGCTGATTCAGAGCTCTGGAGACTGAGCTGAAGGGGGTCGGCCTGGTTTATGGGGCTTAAGCTTATTTCTATTACCTCTCATGGGATATCTGTTTGATAAAAGACCAAATTATTTTTGAAAGCTTCTTTTGCCTCATAAATGAGCAGCTTCACAGAGGCTGCTTGTAGGTCTGCGTTTTATTTTGCGAAATCTGACTGACCGGGGGTTAAACTTTTATCTGTATTGAACTTAGCCAGTGTTAGAATTATATGACAACCTTCTGTGATTTCAGAACGTAGTAGTCATACACAAGGGTATTATTATTATTATTATTATTATGTTTTTTATTTTATTTTTATTTCCTGCATTGTCTGCTTTCTAAATATTGTCTCTAGTCTTGACTTTGGAATTATTCTGATCAGGCAGGTTTTATTCAAACAGGGATAATTGTATGTGTGTGTAATAATATATATTCATATTTATTGGCGTATAACACGCACCCTAACTTTAAGAGGAACGTTTCAGGAAAGAAACATTCCACAGCCCCCTGCGTATAACGCGCAGGCACAGTTTACCCTCTATTTTCAGGGTAAAAAGAGTGTTATACGCCAATAAATACAGTGTGTGTGTGTG
Organism: Rana kukunoris; assembly: GCA_029574335.1. Taxonomy (NCBI): domain Eukaryota; kingdom Metazoa; phylum Chordata; class Amphibia; order Anura; family Ranidae; genus Rana; species Rana kukunoris. Next base: position 115,321,703 of record CM056057.1, read on the forward strand.
TGTATATGTGTGTGTATATATATATATATATATATACACACACACACACACACACACACACACACACACACACCTAGGTGTTTTCAGCTGGAAGATCAGACTATAATTTGGGCACAAGACGTGATCTTTTCCTTCCTTTTATGTGATAGAAATGTGGCCATCAGTGCTTTTGGAAGCATGTCTATACCCAATGAGAAAAATGCAGATTATCGAATATTAGAAAATTTCTCCTTTTTTATATCCCGCTTGGCTTAGGCTCTTTGGGTTAAATTTAACTTATATTTGAGATGCTATAATCTGCTTTTGGGCATTGAGGCAAAAAGGTTGTACAGTAATTTTAGAATATCGTACAAGGGCTCTTACCAGCATCCGATGATCACAATCGTAGCAGGCTGCTTTTTATTTATTTTTTATATCTTAGAGATGTAATTTTCGCAAATTCCTAGTGTGTAAGAACTCTGGCAAAGCCTTTCACATTAGTTCTCCTAGACAAGTAGACTAAATATAAGAATCTATTTTCTTTTTTGGTCACTGTGGAAAATCTACTGGTACATAAAAACAGAATGCATTGAATTTCAGCTCTCATAAACCCGTATTTTAACTATTGAAATAATAAAAAATAGGGTTGTCCCGATACCACTTTTTTAGGACCGAGTACAAGTAGCGATACTTTTTTTTTTTTTTTTTTCATGTACTCGCCGATATCGAATACCGATACTTTTTTTTTTTTTAAATGTCATGTGACAGTTTTCAAACCACAATACAGACTAAGGATATTTTCTTTAGAATTATGAAGAACTCTAACTCAAGACATTATAAAAGAATAAAAATGAGTAAAAATGAATAAAAATGTTTTATTTGCTTGCCACGCAGTAGTAAAAAAACTCAGATTTTTCACAGAACATGTTGATAAATACAAAAAAAGTATCGGCAGAAGCATCGGGAGCATTTGCGCGAGTACAAGTACTCCCACAAATACTCGGTATCGGTCCCGATAACGATACTAGTATCGGTATCGGGACAAACCTAATAAAAAATATTTAAAAATTTCACGGGTTATAACTGCTCCTTACTCTATAAATATAAAAAAAAAAGTTTTACCTATAGTTCTCCTTTAACCTAATTATTTGCAAAATTTTCTTCTAGCTTTTTCTTGTTGGTACCACTTGCATTGCCAACTTTTTTGCAATTTGGGGATGCATTTAAAATGTATTGTACTAACTGATAAACTATGGAGGGATTTAAGCTCCCTACAATATCGTTAGTTGGTGTAAATCTGGGGTCGACAACCCGTCGATCGCAGTCCACCCATCTATCGCAGGTAGGTGACGGGTGGACTGCGAACAGGTTCCTGTGCCGCCGACCCTGCCTTCTATGTGCACTATGCCCATGGATCTTTGACTTCATCAGCGTTGTTCAAGTAGATCTCCATCTCTCGAAGGTTGCCTATCCCTGGTGTAATTAATAGTTGTGTGCAGATCTTAATTTCTAATTTTATATTTACTTTGTATTTAGGTCTAGTTTGCATTGTCAGTTCATATAAACTAGCACAGCGTTGGCCATAATTTTGGATGTTGTGGTAAAATGGTGTTCCAGGAAATGTCCAGGCTGAAGCACTTATACTTAGGCATTTCTGGCTTAAATGCATCTGCTTCTGTTGTTTTCTGGTGTTTACAAAACAGTTCCCACAAGCAAATGTAGATTGAATGTTTTGTAATGCCCTTATAAGCTGCTCTTGCCAGATGGACGAAGGACATCATGTAAATGGTTGGCAAGAACTTTCAAGAATGGTCCTGTGAGCTGTTTTTTTCTATTTTATGTGTTATGTCCGTAGGAAGACTTTTTTTATTGATTCATTTTGTATATATATTTTTTTTTTTTCTGCAGTTATAAGCAACAGAAGTTCAATTTATTGAGAGAAGAAAACGAAGGATATGCAAAGTTGATTGCAGAGCTTGGACAAGATTTGTCTCGGAGTATAACAAGTGATTTGATCCTGGAAAATATCAAATCCCTAGTTGGTAAGACTGCTGATATGAGATATTATTTATCTTTTCAATATCATTGTACTTGTGTAGTTTCTCATTGTGTTTTAAATTGAAATATCGACTTCAAAGGAGATCCCAAGCCTACCTCAAATATAGACCTAATTGCTGATCTCAAGCTGCCGCCAATTTGCAGGATACCTGGTGACAAATATATATTGTTTCTCTTGATTTTGGAATGGTCTCTTGACCGCTTGCTCTTTTTATTTCTGCTCAGCAGGGACTGTGGGAGGGTAAGAGTGGCACAGTAATGTGCTGTAGAGGAGTCCCAGTGAGAACTTAAAGGCGTTATAAAGGTCTTTTTTATTTTCTAAACAGGTTCCTTTAAGCTAGTGCATTGTTGGTTCACTTACCTTTTCTTTCGACTTCCCTTCTAAAAGTTTTTTCTTTCTCGTACATCACGGGACACAGAGCGGCATATTCATTACTATGTGGGTTATATGGAGTACCTTCAGGTGTGGACACTGGCAATCTCAAACAGGAAGTCCCCTCCCTATATAACCCCCTCCCCTAGAGGGAGTCCCTCAGTTTTTTCGCCAGTGTCTTAGGTGTTGGTCACGGAATAGCTTTGCTCCACATCCTTGGGATTAAGGGCGGGCTAACCGGATCTGTCCAAGGAGCCTCAGTGCCAAAGTGGACAGTACCCGGGCCCCAAGCCGTGGGGTTTTGCCTATAATGCTCCTCTTTGGAGGGCTGGACCCTGGGCCCAGGACTTGGAGTTTGTAAAAACCATAAGTTCCTGTTTGCCAGGGTGCTATATAGGTCCAGGACAGTGGGTACCTTCATAGGACCCCAGGGCCTGAAGGTCTACTACGCTACCCACGGAGATGGGAGAAGATTGGATCAGTTTGCTGGACAAACATCCTGCAGCATGAAGCAGGTAAGGGGGAGCCTGCGGGACTTGGTTCGACAGCAGGCTCTCCGGGGTAACCTAAAAGGGGGGGATAGCCTAAGTATGCTCTGCATGGGCAACCTTGTTCACTATGTCTGAAGAGAGACAGGATGACACCTTTTCTCCCCCATCACTAGGTCCCCCTGTCTAAATATGTGTGCTAGCTAAACCTGCTGTTTCTTCCTAGGGCTAGTAAGGATCCCTAGGGGCCTTTGGAGAGTCCTACCTGGCCGGGGGTTTGAATCTGCCGCCTGTTTCTGCGTTCCTGGATCTCCAGCAGCGCGGCTCCTCCATGTTCCTCCTGTTTCCGGCATACGCGCGCGTGCGCGCGCACGTCTTATTGACGTTTTTAGCGCCGTTCAGACAGGAGGGCGGGGGGGGGGCGTGCCTGCGGCGTCATACAGGGGCGCGCCTTTGTGCTGTTATAGACAGCAGGCATTATCAGTGCTCAGTCTGAGGCTGATTTTCAGAGGAGAGGACGCAGAGCGGCAGAACAGTGACTCCCGGTGGCGGAAGAGGGGTAGTACATGTGGACTTTGTTCCAATACCTTTTTGTTAAGCCAAGAAATTCCCCTTTTTTGCAGCAGGTTTGGAGGCTGGCAAACTTAGTGTGGGTTCACTGTATGTTGTCAAAAGAAAATATATAATATATTTAAAAAAAAAAAAAAAAAAAAAGAACATACAGGATCCCATCAGTTTTTGGGCATTAGTGATCTATTGTCCCCTAAACTCTGATTTTTGTACTCCTGGCCACTACAGTCTGTTGTGTGGGCGGAGTCCCTCGATTTTGTATTATGGCTTCCAAGGGTTCGGGGTCAAAGGGTACAAAAAAGACCAAAAAACAAAAGGGTTCCCTTTCTGATTCTGATATGCCGATACTTTCCCCGCAACTTATTAACATAAGAAGCGCCTTGGATGAGCCATTAGGGGGATCTGGTGCGGAGGCTGGCCCAGATCAGCCCAGCCCTGTGTTTATCACAGAGGAGATGCTAGCCGTATCCCTAGGGGGGCTAGAAGAGAGAATAGCAGCATTGATCGCTAGAGCTATTCCTGGTAAGAAACGGGTTAGATCCCCATCACCAGGAGGTGTATCCTCAGATGCTGAGATTCTCTCTCCGGAGGAATTGGAATCACAGGAGGATCAACTAGACCTGAACCAAGAGGGTTCAGGGATTGAGGGGTCTGCCTCGGAGGAACCATTTTCAGATTCCCAGACAGAAAAACTGTGGGTACAGTCTTTGACGGACATGGTCCGCTCGGCATTTAGTTTGCCATTGCCAGAGCCTCAGGTTCCTCCGGTATCCTCTCTGGGCTCTTTGAAAGCTCCGTTAAGCAACGCAGTTTTTCCGGTCCATCCTCTCTTGGAGGAATTGATCTTTCGGGATTGGGTACGGCCGGACAGGATTTTTCTGCCACCGAAAAGATTTGCGATCATTTACCCCATGGAGGAAAAATTCTCCAAGAGGTGGAGGCTCCCAGTAGTGGATGCAGCCATCTCATGTGTGAATAAATCACTAACTTGCCCGGTGGAAAACATACATATGTTTAAAGATCCGGTTGATAAAAGATTAGAGACACTTTTAAAAGCATCCTTTGCTACGGCAGGAGCAGTGGTGCAGCCAGCGGTGGCTGCAATTGGAGTTTGTCAGGCATTAAAAGACCAGAAAAGGACATGCCTACCCAACAAGCAGAAGAGTTTTCTGACATTCCCAGAGCTCTGTGTTTTGCGGTAGATGCTAAAAAAGATTCCATCCAGCAGGCCTCTCGTTTATCACTATGTTTGGTGCACATGAGAAGGCTCTTATGGTTGAAGAACTGGGTGGCGGAGCCCCCAGGCAAGAAGCTTCTGGCAGGGTTTCCCTTCCATGGAGGACGACTCTTCGGAGAGGATCTGGATAAATATATTCAGTCTATTTCAAATGGCAAGAGTACCCTTTTACCGGTCAAAAAGACATTCCGGGCTCCTACATTTAAAAGGCAGCTCTTTCCTGTCTCGGGGCCCTCTAATTCCAGGCAGTATCGACGGCCGCCTGCACGATCCAACGTTAACAGTAGAGCGCAGGGACAGACCCCTGGGGGTAAGAGGCCGTGGTATCGCAAGCCGTCAAAGGACAGCCCCTAAGTCTGCCTTATGAAGGGGCGCCCCCACTCTCGCGGGTGGGGGGAAGGCTTTGTTTCTTCTCAGAAGTTTGGGAAGCCAAGATCCCCGACAAATGGGTCCGGGCATCTGTAACCACAGGTTACAGACTGGAGTTTCTAAGGTATCCTCCGCCTCATTTTCAAGAATCAAGGCTACCAAGGGATCCAGCAAGGAAGGCCTCAATGCTGGCAGCTTTGGATCACCTGCTTGGCCAGGACGTAATTATAGAAGTGCCAGCCCAAGAGCAAGGCCTAGGTTTCTATTCCAATCTCTTTGTCATACCAAAGCCCAACGGCGATGTCAGGCCAATCTTGGACCTAAAGAGGTTAAACGGTTACCTAAGGGTTCGTTCGTTCCGGATGGAATCCATCCGGTCAGCAGCCGCCGCGCTTCAGAAGGACGATTTTCTGGCCTCCATAGACATAAAGGATGCTTACCTTCATGTACCAATCTTTCAGTCGCATCAAAGGTTTTTACGCTTCGCGGTGGGGCAGCGACACTTCCAATTCAGGGCGCTCCCCTTCGGGCTGGCCACGGCCCCCCGGGTATTCACGAAGATCCTAGCCCCAGTTCTGGCCAATTTAAGGATCCAAGGGGTCACAGTCCTAGCATACTTGGACGACCTTTTAATCATAGATCACTCACGGCCGGGTCTGCAGAAGGCAGTAAACCTCACGGTTCGGTACCTCGAAGAATTCGGCTGGGTCCTGAACCGGGGAAAGTCAGCGTTCCAGCCTACAAAGCAGTTGGAATACCTCGGCATGAGGTTAGACACAGAACATCAAAAGGTGTTCCTGCCCCTTGTAAAGATCGAGGCTATCAAGGGGTTGGTTCAGTTGGTTCTAAACAAGAAAAGACCAACTATTCGCCTGTGTATGCGATTACTAGGCAAGCTAGTGGCCACATTCGAGGCAGTACCATACGCTCAGATCCACACTCGCGTCCTACAGGCAGCCATTCTAGCAGCCTGGGGCAAGAGGGCACATGCCTTAGAGTCCCCTTTGACGCTATCATCAAGGGTCCGACAAAGCCTGGCCTGGTGGTTGAACCCTCAGAATCTTCTAAAGGGAAAATCCTTCAGCCCTGTTGTCTGGAAGGTAGTTACCACAGACGCCAGCCTGGCAGGCTGGGGGGCGGTCTTCGAGGGGTTCTCCCGCCAGGGAACTTGGGTGAAAGCAGAGAGTCAGCTCCCCATCAATATCTTGGAAATCAGAGCTGCTCGCCTAGCCCTTCTGGCTTGGACCTCCAGATTAAAGGGGTTCCCGGTGAGAATCCAGTCGGACAATGCCACGGCGGTGGCATACATAAACCACCAAGGGGGAACCAGGAGCCAGGCCGCTCAGAGGGAGGTGAACTTGATTTTTCAATGGGCAGAGGTTCATGTACCCTGCATTTCAGCGATATTCATTCCCGGAGTGGACAACCTGCAGGCAGACTTCTTAAGTCGCCAGAGTCTGTTGCCAGGGGAGTGGTCTCTGCATCCCCAGGTCTTTCAGACAATCTGCCAGAGGTGGGGAATGCCGGACTTAGATATAATGGCATCCAGGTTCAACAAGAAACTAGACAGGTTTGTGTCGCGAGCGAGGGATCCTATGGCCTGCGGAACCGATGCGTTGGTTTGCCCTTGGCATCAATTCAAACTTCTATATGCATTCCCTCCACTACAGTTACTCCCGCGCCTGTTGCGCAAGATCAGAGTGGAGAACAAGCCAGTCATTCTGGTAGCTCCGGCTTGGCCCCGGAGGACTTGGTACTCACTAGTCCTGAAGATGGCAGTGGGAGACCCTTGGACTCTTCCTCTACAACCAGACCTACTCTCACAAGGCCCGATCCTCCACCCTACATTACAGCGTCTAAATTTGACGGCCTGGAGGCTGAATCCCTGATTCTCAGGGGTAGAGGTCTGTCTAGGCAGGTAATTCCTACCCTGATTAGGGCTAGAAAGCCGGTCTCCAGGGTGATTTATTACAGGGTGTGGAGGAACTACGTAGGCTGGTGTGAATCCAAAAGATGGAATTCCCGCAAATATACTATTGATAGGGTGTTAAGTTTTCTCCAGCTAGGAGTGGATAAAGGCCTGGCACTAAGCACAATCAAGGGACAGATCTCAGCTCTGTCAGTGTGGTTTCAGAGGCCGCTGGCCACCCACTCGCTGGTAAAGACCTTCATACAGGGGGTCTTGCGTATTAATCCTCCTGTCAAGTCACCAATTTGTCCATGGGACTTAAATCTTGTCCTGTCCACTCTACAGAAACAGCCTTTTGAGCCGTTGGCTGAGATTCCTTTAGTCTTACTGACAAGAAAATTGGTTTGCTTGGTCGCCATAGTTTCGGCCAGGAGAGTGTCAGAATTAGCAGCCTTATCGTGTAAGGAACCATATCTCGTTCTACATAAGGACAGGGCAGTTCTCCGGCCCCATCCTTCCTTTCTACCAAAGGTTATATCCAAATTTCACTTAAACCAGGATTTGGTACTTCCATCCTTCTTTCCAAAACCTACATCTAGAAAGGAGGGGTTGCTGCATACCTTGGATATTGTCCGGGCCATGAAGGCCTATCTTAAAGCTACAGAAAAGATCCGGAAGACAGATGTGTTATTCGTTCTACCAGATGGCCCCAAGAAGGGGCAGGCAGCTGCAAGATCCACCATCTCGAGATGGATTAGACAATTAATCATTCAAGCCTACGGTTTGAAGAGGTTGCCTCCTCCGTTGTCGGTAAAGGCCCATTCTACCAGGGCCATGGGCGCCTCCTGGGCAGCACACCATCAGATCTCTATGGCTCAGATATGCAAGGCGGCAACGTGGTCATCAGTCCACACGTTTACAAGGTTTTATCAACTAGACGTGAGAAGAGATGCGGATGCTGCCTTTGGTCAGGCAGTACTACAGGCTGCAGTTTGAAATCCTCGGGATCAGAAACACCCTTGGTTATAAAAAAAAAAAAAAAAAAAAAAAAAAGAAAAAGTTTTTTTCTTGACTAAGTTGGAATTATTATTATGATTTGAGTTTATCTCTAAATTGAATCCTTCTTTGGAAGATGTCTCCCTCCCCTCATTAAAGCATTGCTTTCGGACATCCCACATAGTAATGAATATGCCGCTCTGTGTCCCGTGATGTACGAGAAAGAAAAAGGGATTTTTAAATACAGCTTACCTGTAAAATCCTTTTCTTGGAGTACATCATGGGACACAGAGCTCCCACCCCTCTTTTGGGTGACCATTTTGGGAGGCATACTGCTTGCTACAAAACTGAGGGACTCCCTCTAGGGGAGGGGGTTATATAGGGAGGGGACTTCCTGTTTGAGATTGCCAGTGTCCACACCTGAAGGTACTCCATATAACCCACATAGTAATGAATATGCCGCTCTGTGTCCCGTGATGTACTCCAAGAAAAGGATTTTACAGGTAAGCTGTATTTAAAAATCCCTTTTTTTTTTTTTTCTTTGTCTGAATTTCTCATTTCCTGTTCCTCCTCGGTAAGCTATTGTGGCTGACTAATAGGTTCCTGTAAGCTAGTGCATTGTTGGTTCACTTTTTCCTTCTAAAAAAATTTTTTTTTCTGTCTGAATTTCTCACTTTCTGAGGAGAAGCAGGAAGTGAGAAATTCAGACAGAAACATTTTTTTTTTTTAGAAGGAAAAAGTGAAACAATGCACTAGCTTACAGGAACCCATTTAGAAAAAAAAAAAAAAAAAAAAAAAAAACCTTTACAACCCCTTTTAGATTCACCTTGCTGCAACTTTTTGTGATGAAAGGGTGACAACGCTTCAGGTAAATGGACAGGTGTCTGGCAATGTTGTCACCTTACTGCAGGAATATGCAGGAAACCGGTTGCTGAACGGGTCTCGTTCAAAGTGGGTTGTATTGTCCACAAAGCTATCCATAAGATAGGCCCAGGGTATGTGCAAAAAAATGTACCTGTTACATCCCCAGCAGACCGCTAAGATCTGCTGGTCAGGTTAATTTGACAGTCCCTAAATTTAGAAGAACTAAATGTGGAGGGAGGACCCTGGATGTACGAGGCTCAATATTCTGGAACTCTCTACCTCTATACTTAAGACGGGGGAAGGACTTAAGCTTTTAAAAACTTTTTTATTTTTTCAGGTGTATGGCCCTAATTAGGGTTAGATATTAGCAGTTTTAATTTTTAATGTTATTATGTGGTTTTATACTGTTATTATGCTGTAATGTGAGATGTGTCTGTATATGTAGTCGTGGTTCTATGAGCGCATCGAGGCCTTCGGGTAATGACTGCGCTCCCAAAAAGCATTTTTATAAATAAATAAATAGATAAATATGACCCACAACAAAAATGATCCACGTTGAGAGTTTAGCTCTGCTTTAAAGAGGAGTTCCACCCAAAAAAACTACCTTTGCTTAATCCACTCCTCACCCCCATACATGCCACATTTGGCATGTAATTTTTTTGGGGGGGGGAGTGGGGGCTTCAGTAGGAGTGGGACTTCCTGTCCCACTTCCTGCTTCCGCCGAGGGGCTGGTTAGGCGATTAAGCCTTAATCGCCTACACCAGCCCCTCCCTGTAGGCGATCACATGGGACACTGACAGGTCCTATGCGATCGCCTCTCCCAATCAGCGGCGAGCCGCGCCGCGCGCATGCGCAGTACGGCTCGCGCATGCGCAGTGGGTGCCCGGCCGTGAAGCCGAAGGCTGTCACGGCTGGGTGCCCACAGTCAGGATGGAGACGCCGGCCGGGGAGGGGGGGAGAGGAGCGGAGCCCCGGTCGGCGCGTCGCTGGAACGCAGGAGCAGGTAAGTGAGTGTTTATTAAAAGCCAGCAGCTACACTTTTTGTAGCTGCTGACTTTTAATAAACACAATTTAGGGCTGGAACACCCCTTTAAGTAGGTCTATTTTTTTTTTTTTTTATTTTTTTTTTTATATATGTATTTTTTTTCTTTCTTAGGATGTTTTAACCTTGATCCAAATAGAGTATTGGATATAATCTTGGAAGTGTACGAGTGCCGACCAGATTGCGATGATTTTTTTGTACCACTAATTGAATCGTATATGGGTATGTGTGAGCCTCAGACATTATGCCACATCCTGGGATTTAAATTCAAGTTTTACCAGGTAAGGTATACAGTTTAATTCCAAATAGTTCCTCTTCTGATTCCACTGTTGTTGTTTTTTTTTTTTTTTTGTATTGCTTAAAATTGAATTCTTTCATTTTGACTTTCTAGGAACCCAATGGAGAAACTCCTTCATCTTTGTACAGAGTTGCTGCAGTTCTCTTACAGCAAAACCTCATTGATTTGGAAGACCTCTATGTACATGTAGGTCTAAAACAATACAAGTATTTTTGTTTAAAATTTTTATTGGTATTTCGGAATAAAGTATAACAACAAACATGACATTACGTAAGAACACAAAATAAAACTGAGCAACACATAGGAGTGTATGGATACAACATTGAACAGGTATATAATCCAAATTAGAGAAAGCGAATCCATACTATAATTAATAAACATTTATATATGTAATAAACCACAAAGTAACAAAGGGGGAAGTAAAGGGATGGATGAGGGGAAAAATAAAAAGTAGGCATTGCTTAAGTAATTAATAAACAATCACAATCAAGACAAGCAATATTGGTTTATATTATGGGGAGTCTAAAACAAAGATAATACATTCAGGAAGTAATTATGTTTGAGTATTCATTAGAATTGGTAAAATGGATCCAGCAAGCCCATTTTTCATAATGAGATTTTGGGGAGTCTCTAGCTTGCTGGATCAATTCCTCCACCTCAGCAACCCTAATAATTCTCTGAAACCATTCCGAGACGGAAGGAGGAGACGGGTCCTTCCATCTAGCCGGAATGCACATCTTGGCAGCATTAATCAGGTGAATAATAATAGACTTCTTATAAACATAGCGGGGCAGTGAAGTGTGATGCAGTAAGTATTGGGCAGCAGTAAAATCCGGAACATAAGTAGTGATAATAGGAATGATTCGATGTACCTCCTTCCAAAATGTTTGAATGAGAGGGCAATCCCACCATATATGCAGAAGAGTGCCTACATTGGTTTTACATCTCCAGCACATGGGGGAGGAAGTGTGGTCAAACTTGTTTATCAAGTAAGGTGTTCTGTACCACCTAGAATAAATTTTATATCCATTCTCCTGAGCTAACACGTTCAGCGAACCTTTATGTATATATGTGAAAATCTGTTCCCAATCCTCAGGTGCAATATCTATCTCAAGTGATCTTTCCCAGTAATTGGAGGCTATATCATCCTTGGGATTAATATTCGAGAACAACAAAGCGTAATTTCTAGAAATCAGATGTCTTTGGGGAGCCAATTCTGTACATAAGTTTTCAAAGGGCGTCTTTTCCCTGCACCAAAGGGGAGAGCGGATAGTTGTGAGAAAGAATTGTTTAACATTTTCAAATTTCTGGAGAGTGATTCCTGAATCTTTAAAGTGTTTATGAAATTCGTCAAAAGTGGTAAAACTGCCCTTTATAAAGAAGGATTCAGCTCTCAACATTAAAGGTGAGTATGAAAGAGGCGCCCCTACAAGTTTAGAGGGAAATTTTGAACCGGGATCAATGATAGTCATAGGTCCAGGAAACGAGGAGATATTTAATTTAGCACACAGAGATTTAAAGATCTGCAAAGTGGCATTAGAAAGAGGATGATTTTTAGCGGATCGTGGAATCTTATTAGGATCTGACCAAGGCAATTGACGGAGCAAAGTATTACATGTTAGTTCCTCAAGATTAATCCAGTCTTTCGAACTCCTGTGTAACTGCCAATCCACGATTCTGGATAAGTGACAGGCCCAATAATATCTTTGGATATCCGGTAATCCAATTCCCCCCAACACTTTGGGACACACGAGTTTATCCCACCTTATTCGAGGGCGCTTGGAGAACCAAATAAACTTTAAACAAAGTTTTCTGTATGTGTTGAAAAAAGAGGCAGGTAATTTTATTGGAATTGTTTGGAGTAGGTATAGAATTCTCGGAAGGATAGTCATTTTAATGATAGCAGCTCTACCAAACCAGGAATAGAAGCCAGCATCCCACTTCAAAAGATCGTCTTGAATAGATTTGAGAATGGGAAGGAAATTGCAGGAGTATAGATCCTTTAACTTCAATGGAATATGTGTTCCCAGATATGTGAGTGCATGGGATTCCCATCTGAAGGGGAAGTTTTTCTGACAAAGAGAAACTATATCTGGTTTTAACGAAACGTTTAGGGCTCTAGATTTATCAAAGTTAATTTTTAAATTCGAGATTAATTCAAAAAATGAGAAATCTTTTAAAAGGACTGGTATCGTGGTAATAGGTTCAGATAAAAAAAGGATGATGTCATCGGCGTAAGCAGCCAGTTTATAATGTCCGTCTCTGATCTCAATTCCTTTAATATCAGGGTTATTTCGTATCTTACAGAGAAAAGGTTCCAGAGTCAGTATGAAAATAATAGGAGAGAGGGGGCAACCCTGACGTGTCCCATTCGACACGGAGAAAGCGTCCGACAGGCAGCCATTTATCTTAATTTTAGCTGTGGGTGATGAGTACAATACAAGGATGAATTGTAACATACGGTCTCCAAATCCCATAGTTTTTAAAGTTTCACGCATATATAGCCAATCGACCCTGTCAAACGCCTTCTCCGCGTCAAGGGAGAGGAAAAATCCTGGTTTAGATGTGTTATTCAACCAATGATGAATCGTAATGACCTTTTGGGTGTTGTCCCTAGCTTCTCTACCGGGAACGAAACCCACTTGATCTAGGGATATTAAGTTAGGAAGTAAGGGCAAAATACGGTTAGCTATTATTTTGGCATACAGCTTTAGATCTACATTGAGCAGGGAAATGGGTCTATAATTAGATACTAGTAAATCATCTTTTCCTGGTTTCGGTATCATCGTAATATGGGCTTCAAGAAGATCTTTTACATTACAAAGGGGTCGGTCCGGAATTGAATTAAAGGCCTTCAGGAAGTATTTCATTGTGATCTCAGAAAATGAATTATAGTAGGAGACCGACAGACCATCTGGACCTGGGCATTTTCCAGTCTTAAGTTGTTTGAGTGCTCTGGATGTTTCTACTGCATCAATAGGTCTATCTAAAAGTTTTGATTCTTCTTTAGAAATTGGTTTAGGGCCGTAAGTCGCTAAGAATTCCGTAATTAATTGTTTCCTTTGGGTTTCTGCATCAGAAAGAGTATTTCCCTTAATATTATATAATTTGGAATAAAAATTTACAAATTGTTTAGCTATTTCGGAGGAGGAAGAGATTTTCTTACCAGTAGGATCTAGAATTGAGTGAATGGTAGATGCAGATTTCTTTATTTGTATAGCTCTGGCAAGTAACTTCCCAGCTTTATTGCCAAACTCATAGTAGAGCTTGCGTGATAGAATGAATTTTCGTTTAGTGACTTTTTCGAGTACCTCTAATAGGAGTTTTCTAGCCTCAAGGAGCTCAACATGTGCCTCTCTTGCCCGTGATAACTTGTGTTTGCTTTCAAGAGAATGAATACGATCAGAAAGGGATTTAACACAAGCATCACGTGCTTTTCTTCTTCTAGAAGCAATCGAAATTAATTCTCCTCTTACAACACATTTGTGTGCTAACCATAATGTCATGGGATGTGTGTCCGGGGAGTGATTTTCTTCAAAGTATTTTGAAAGGATCGAATTCAATGCCTCAACGTCTGCAGGATTATTGAGGAGTGAACTATCAAGACGCCAAATTGGGGATCTAACGGGGATCGAAGAGAATTTGAGTGATATAGAAATTGGGTGATGATCTGAGAGAACCATGGGTTCAATGGTTGCCAAAATTAGAGAATCCAGATCTGATTGGGATATAAAAAAATAATCGATTCTTGAGTATTTATCATGTGGTGGAGAGAAATAAGTATAATCTTTAGTGTTTGGAAATAAGGTACGCCAAGTATCATGTAGGTTCAGATTTTTAAGAAGTGTCTTGACCGATTTGAGTGCAGAGAAGGACATTGTGGATGAACCCGATGAGGTGTCTATCAGTGGATTAATAGCTAAATTGAAGTCCCCTCCCAGAATCACTATACCTGATTGAAAAGAGCAAAGCAAATTTAAAGTATTCCTGAGAAATGGGACTTGACCTTTGTTGGGAGCATAAATATTAGCCAATGTGATATTCTTGTTATATAGGGAACCTTTTAAAAATATGTATCTACCCTCAACATCAGAGAGAGTGTCCTGAATTTGAATGGGGCAATTTTTCGAAATAAGAATAGAGACTCCTTTAGATTTGGATTCGGGATTGGTGGCATGAAAAACAGAAGGGTACCATTTGTTATTAAGATTAGGAATGTCATTGTTTCGGAAGTGAGTTTCTTGCAGGAATACTATGTCTGATTTTGCCCTTTTCAATAATAAAAACAACTTGGATCTTTTTTCAGGTATATTCAAACCCTTAATGTTCAAGGAATAAAGATTGACCAATGGGGACGTAGGTGAAACGGCCCCTTTGTGCGTCATAATGCTATCAGAAGTGAAAGAGAATCTGAACACACAAAATTTGTCAAAAAGCGATTGTAAAAGAGCGTCAGCAGGGGAAACACAAAAGGGGAATTAAAAACAAAAATAGGGGATGGGGCAAGGGGTAAAAACAAAACCTTTGAATAAAAACAACACGTGGGAAATCAGATAGAGTTCCCAAAAACGATCTTACCTAAGGTGATACGGTACAGAGTAGAGTGAACAGGCGCTGATATCAGATATATAACACTCAAGGCTCTACTACTGTATGGGGGTTGACAAGTACTAGCCGGAAAAATTAGAAAAAAAAGAAAAAACAGCGCCACGACCGATCTCCGCCGCTACAGCATGAGTAACATGTAGCATAGGTGAAGGCGTGTACATTTATGACAATAAATGAGCTCCTAATCATAAAGGGAACAACATTACAGTGGAATAACAAATAACAACTATAATAATAATAAAAGGAGCTAACCTTCAAGTGGAAATGTGTTGACATTAATAATCTCAACATAGTATATGACTACGTGACAGACATCAATGTTAATGCTTCAATAAAGGGTATCACACAAGTGACGAACTTAAAAAAGTACCCAATATTGAAAGGCTCTTGCAGGCATTAACGAGCAAGGGGGCCTGATACATAGCATATTAAATTGAGTAGGAGCTCATAGGAGAAAAATGAAGAAAGTGGGCCCAAGTAGGTCAATAGTTGCGTCGGGCACGTCTTGAGCGCGGTGAGCCAGTCGAATCATCCTTACGAACAAGCGTTGAAGTAGACAGTTGGTCGTTTGAAGGGGATCGACGTCTACGGAATCCAGTGGTGTGGGTCTCCATGACTTCCGGTTCGTCGGCTATTCTAGTCTTATAATTAGGCCGGAACTCCGCGTACCAATCAGGGACGTCGATCAAAGGAATGTTCATAGTTTTACAGAACATTTTAAGGTCCTCAGGGACTCTTAATAACGCAGAGCGACCTTGAAAAGTGGCCGAAAGACCAAACGGGAACTTCCATTTGTACATAATATTCTTATTGCGTAATGCTTCCAGTAAGGGCTTGAGATCTCTTCTATTTTGCAAGGTGATGTTAGAAAGGTCTTGGAATATTTGTACAGAAGCGCCTTTGTATGATATTTTAGATTTGCCCCTCATCTTTAGCAGGATATCTTCTTTCAGTTTATAATCAGTCAAGCAACAAATTACGTCCCTGGGAGGATCACCTGGTTTACCTCTGGGTCTGAGTGCACGATGTAAGCGCTCCATTTTGATTTTAGACGCAGGGGGTCTGCCCAGAAGGTCATTAAATATATAATCAATGGCAGGTTGCAAATGCTCATTTTCTATTTCTTCCGGTAGACCACGTATACGTAAATTATGGCGTCTACTTCTATTCTCCAAGTCCTCTGTTTGACGTTGCAAGTCTCTCATTTGAAGTAATTGCACGTTCATTTTGTTATCCATTCTACGTAGGGCATTATCATGCTGTGTACTAACTTTTTCCACATTTTGCACACGATGCGCCATGTCTTGTATATCTATGCGGAGCTCCGCAATTGCTGCTGTTAGCGTAGTTTTAATGTCATTTTTAATATCAATTGCAACAGCTTGGAGGTCCAACAGGCTGGGTTGTTGGTAGCTCATCTCAGTGTTGTTTCCTATCACCACAGCTGGCATTTTAGTATGAGGCATCGAATGTTCCATTCGAGCATCTATCGAAATTTCCTGTGACGCACTTACATTAGGGGCCGCCATGTATGCGCCTTTATCGCCGTCGGAACGGAACAACCGTCGATTTAACGGCGAACGTACTTGTTAGTTCTCGTACACTGGCGTCACAGGATCGAATCCGTACAGTCAGCGGGTATCGAAAACAGCGGAAAGCCTCCGGTGTGTATAGAGAAGACTGCAGCGGCGGGAGCTACGGATTCAAGCTGCCATCTTCCAGCGCGTCCAGGCCACGCCCCCAATACAAGTATTTTTAGTATGAAGTTTTTTTTTTTTTTTTTTTTTTTTTAATAAAGGTAGTATTTTTATTTTAAAGCGGCTTTAGGATAGTATAAAATCACCCTTTTAATTTAACTGTATAGTACTATTAAAAGACATTTGTTTTTGTTTTTTTGCTAATTAAATTGCCTGAAATCTGACTGTACTTAGTGGATGAATGGAGAAGTGGTACGGAGTCTGGAGAATAGCTGCCTCAGGAGGGTGCCAACACCCCATTAATGATGACCCGTTTTAAAGGGGGATGTAAATGTTGTTGGTTAAAAAAAAAAAAAAAATCTTATTTGCCTCCTGTGCAAGGGTTTTGCAGTGTCCCAGATCCTCCTGTTCTGTGATCGCAAACTGCACTTCTGGCTCCTCTTCTTATATAGCACAGCTGGGGCACAAGCTATACAAGCTTTTTGTTGGATAAAAATTGCCTTGTATGTTAGGTTTTGTTATGTGTGATCAGGATTGGTGCACAGGTGGTGTCGCCTTCGAGCTGGAGCTGGAAGGCGACACCACTGGTGCACCAATCCTGATTGTAGTACCTCAATGGAAATGTAACTCCTTTGTCATCTACCAGAGTTTAAATTAATGGGGACTACCACTTAAAAGCCCACTTTTTATAATAGGGCTGGTGTCCCCTAGGTAGGTGTGGTATGTGTGGAACGTGGTTTACCCTTTTTTTTTTTTTTTTTACTAAGCCCTTACTTTAACAAATCTTTACATATAAACCTTTTCTCCATACTCTGGAATTTTTGATGTAATTTTTTTTTTTTTTTTTTTTTTAGCTTCTCCCATTGGACAACAGCATTCTTGAAGAGCATAAGAAGGAGGTTATGGAAGCCAAACTGATTGTCCGAAAACTTAATTTGGTAGTTCTGTCTTCTGAAAAAAATGATGAGAAAGATAAGGAAAAAGAGAAAGATGATGAAAAAGCTGAGAAGGTAACATTTTTGACAGTTGTATTGTTCCTTTTTTGCAGTTTTGAGGCTTGTGGTGTTCTTTGAATATAGAAATGTACTCATTGCATTACGTGAGCAGAACTAAATCTATTAGTTGTATACTTGTGTTTGGACTTTAGATTTAGTCTTTAGACATGAATTATATGCTTCTACCTTTTAAGTGATAAAAAAACAAACATTTTATTATATTGCATCTTTCCAATTCTTAGATGCGATTACTGCATTTTTTTTTTTATTTTTTATCCCTATCTCCTCTCAAAGAGAGCATGGGTCTTGAAAGATGAACGCATGATGGCGGTTTAATTAGACGTTTCGACGAGGCACACGCTTGTCTTCCTCAGGATGAGCTTGTGCCTCATCGAATTAAACCGCCATTGTGCGTTCACCTTTTAAGACCCGTGAGTAATGCACTACAGTCTTTTTGCTGTGCACCCAGGCCCATTTTTTTTATTTCTGATTTGTGTGCGGTGACAACCATTGGGGATATATTTACACACGCACGGCTGTTTGCGTTTTGGGGTGCACATCCTAATGCAATAAGCTGCGCACACCTATGGCTGGAGGTTTATATACAATCAGTATTTTATTTTTAAAATGACATGTGACAGGATATGTCCAACGGCCAATGGCAAAAGTAAAACAACGACCTCGCAGGGTCGTGTAGACAGAAATGGCACGAAGAAACAGATTGAACAAAAATATACATATAACGTCCAAGGCATTGTTGACGGGCACCGAATGGGATGCTCCTGTATTTCTACTGAACCGGGGAATATTACAGGAGCTCAGAGGGGGCAATGTCAAAGAAAGTAGTTGTGGGGGTGTAAACGGTGTATATAGCATCTTGGCCTGCCCATTGACAGCCTTGTCCCTGGCGTTGGGCCAGGGGGATTGTCCTCAGAAATGTATGGAATGCATAGTCCCATGGCCTGCGGCGGGGGCGGTTTGCTGTTCAAACAAGCAGAAGTATAGTAAGCTCTGTGTAGAAATTTGGCGGAGACCATGTTTAGTGACGGGTACAAAGTGTGTGTGTGCACGCCCGCACACAGCCTGTTAACTGGAGTACAGCACAAAATAGAGGGACTCTCCCTCTCCCAAAACTGGAGGATAAATGTCAGTTGGGATTATATGGTGGTCCTTTTATTCTGTTGGCCAATCACGTGAAGGAAACTTCTTTACCATGCATGTATATGTTTCCTTTGCAAAGTGATCGTTTTCTCTTAGGGCCATTTCACACTGGTGCGTTTTTGCCGCGTTTTCGCGCTAAAAATAGCGCTATTAAAACGCCCCCCCCCATGCCCCCTCCATTGAAATGAATTAAAAACGCGGCAAAAACGTGTTAAAACGCGGTAAAATCGCGTTTTTACCGCGTTTTTAATTCATTTCAATGGAGGGGTGCATGGGGGGTGTTTTAATAGCGCTATTTTCTTTCTCGTACATCACGGGACACAGAGCGGCATATTCATTACTATATGGGTTATATGGAGTACCTTCAGGTGTGGACACTGGCAATCTCAAACAGGAAGTCCCCTCCCTATATAACCCCCTCCCCTAGAGGGAGTCCCTCAGTTTTTTCGCCAGTGTCTTAGGTGTTGGTCACGGAATAGCTTTGCTCCACATCCTTGGGATTAAGGGCGGGCTAACCGGATCTGTCCAAGGAGCCTCAGTGCCAAAGTGGACAGTACCCGGGCCCCAAACCGTGGGGTTTTGCCTATAATGCTCCTCTTTGGAGGGCTGGACCCTGGGCCCAGGACTTGGAGTTTGTAAAAACCATAAGTTCCTGTTTGCCAGGGTGCTATATAGGTCCAGGACAGTGGGTACCTTCATAGGACCCCAGGGCCTGAAGGTCTACTACGCTACCCACGGAGATGGGAGAAGATTGGATCAGTTTGCTGGACAAACATCCTGCAGCATGGAGCAGGTAAGGGGGAGCCTGCGGGACTTGGTTCGACAGCAGGCTCTCCGGGGTAACCTAAAAGGGGGGATAGCCTAAGTATACTCTGCATGGGCAACCTTGCTCACTATGTCTGAGAGAGACAGGATGACACCTTTTTTCCCCCATCACTTCCCCTGTCTAAGAATGTGTTGCTAGCTAACCTGCTGCTTTCTTCCTAGGACTAGTAAGGATCCCTAGGGGCCTTTTGGAGAGTCCTACCTGGCCGGGGGTTTGAATCTGCCGCCTGTTTCTGCAGTCCTGGGTCTCCAGCAGCGCGGCTCCTCCATGTTCCTCCTGTTCCGGCATACGCGCGCGTGCGCGCGCACGTCTTATAGACGTTTTTCGCGCCGTTCAGACAGGAGGGCGGGGGGGGGCGTGCCTGCGGCGTCATACAGGGGCGCGCCTTGTGCTGTTATAGATCAGCAGGCATTGTCAGTGCTCAGTCTGAGGCTGATTTCAGAAGGAGAGGACGCAGAGCGGCAGAACAGTGACTCCCGGTGGCGGAATAGGGGTAGTACATGCTGGACTTTGTTCCAATGCCTTTTTTGTTAAGCCAAGAAATTCCCCTTTTTGCAGCAGGTTGGAGGCTGGCAAACTAAGTTTGGGGTCACTGTATGTTTTAAAAAAAAAAAAAAAAAAAGAAAATATATATAATATATATTTAAAAAAAAAAAAAAAAAAGAGAAAAACATACGGGATCCCATCAGTTTTTGGGCATTAGTGATCTATTGTCCCCTAAGCTCTGGTTTTGTACTCCTGGCCACTACAGTCTGTTGTGTGGGCGGAGTCCCTCGATTTTGTATTATGGCTTCCAAAGGTTCGGGGTCAAAGGGTACAAAAAAGACCAAAAAACAAAGGGGTTCCCCTTCTGATTCTGATGATATGCCAATACTTTCCCCGCAACTTATTAACATAAAGGGCGCCTTGGATGAGCCATTAGGGGGATCTGGTGCGGAGGCTGGCCCAGATCAGCCCAGCCCTGTGTTTATCACAGAGGAGATGCTAGCCGTATCCCTAGGGGGGCTAGAAGAGAGAATAGCAGCATTAATCGCTAGAGCTATTCCTGGTAAGAAACGGGTTAGATCCCCATCACCAAGAGGTGTATCCTCAGATGCTGAGATTCTCTCTCCGGAGGAATTGGAATCACAGGAGGATCAACTAGACCTGAACCAAGAGGGTTCAGGGATTGAGGGATCTGCCTCTGAGGAACCATTTTCAGACTCCCAGACAGAAAGACTGTGGGTACAGTACAGTCTTTGACGGACATGGTCCGCTCGGCATTTAGTTTACCATTGCCAGAGCCTCAGGTTCCTCCGGTATCCTCTCTGGGCTCTTTGAAAGCTCCGTTAAGCAACGCAGTGTTTCCGGTCCATCCTCTCTTGGAGGAATTGATCTTTCGGGATTGGGTACGGCCGGACAGGATTTTTCTGCCACCGAAAAGATTTGCGGTCATTTACCCCATGGAGGAAAGATTCTCCAAGAGGTGGAGGCTCCCAGTAGTGGATGCAGCCATCTCATGTGTGAATAAATCACTAACTTGCCCGGTGTAAAACATACACATGTTTAAAGATCCGGTTGATAAAAGGTTAGAGACACTTTTAAAAGCATCCTTTGCTACGGCAGGAGCAGTGGTACAGCCAGCTGTGGCTGCGATTGGTGTTTGTCAAGCGTTAAAAGACCAGACAAAAGAAATGTTAAAGGACATGCCTACCCAACAAGCAGAAGAGTTTTCTGACATTCCCAGAGCTCTGTGTTTTGCTGTAGATGCTATAAAAGATTCCATCCAGCAGGCCTCTCGTTTATCACTATTTTTGGTGCACATGAGAAGGCTCTTATGGTTGAAGAACTGGGCGGCGGAGCCCCCATGCAAAAAGCTTCTGGCAGGGTTTCCCTTCCATGGAGGACGACTCTTCGGAGAGGATCTGGATAAATATATTCAGACTATTTCAAATGGCAAGAGTACCCTTTTACCGGTCAAAAAGACATTCCGGGGTCCTACATTTAAAAGGCAGCTCTTTCCTGTCTCGGGGCCCTCAAATTCCAGGCAGTATCGACGGCCGCCTGCACGATCCAACGTTAACAGTAGATCGCAGGGACAGGCCCCTGGGGGTAAGAGGCCATGGTATCGCAAGCCGACAAAGACAGCCCCTAAGTCTGCCTTATGAAGGGGCGCCCCCACTCTCGCGGGTGGGGGGAAGGCTTCGTTTCTTCTCAGAAGTTTGGGAAGCCAAGATCCCCGACAAATGGGTCCGGGCATCTGTAACCACAGGCTACAGACTGGAGTTTCTAAGGTATCCTCTGCCTCATTTTCAAGAATCAAGGCTACCAAGGGATCCAGCAAGGAAGGCCTCATTGCTGGCAGCTTTGGATCACCTGCTCTGCCAGGACGTAATAATAGAGGTGCCAGCCCAAGAGCAAGGGCTAGGTTTCTATTCCAATCTCTTTGTCATACCAAAGCCCAACGGCGATGTCAGGCCAATCTTGGACCTAAAGAGGTTAAACGGTTACCTAAGGGTTCGTTCCTTCCGGATGGAATCCATCCGGTCAGCAGCCGCCGCGCTTCAGAAGGACGATTTTCTGGCCTCCATAGACATAAAGGATGCTTACCTTCATGTACCAATCTTTCAGGCGCATCAAAGATTTTTACGCTTCGCGGTGGGGCAGCGACACTTCCAATTCAGGGCGCTCCCCTTCGGGCTGGCCACGGCCCCCCGGGTATTCACGAAGATCCTAGCCCCAGTTCTGGCCAATTTAAGGATCCAAGGGGTCACAGTCCTAGCATACTTGGACGACCTTTTAATCATAGATCACTCACGGCCGGGTCTGCAAAAGGCAGTAAACCTCACGGTTCGGTACCTCGAAGAATTCGGCTGGGTCCTAAACCGGGGAAAGTCAGCGTTCCAGCCTACAAAGCAGTTGGAATACCTCGGCATGAGGTTAGACACAGAACAGCAAAGGTTGTTCCTGCCCCTGGTAAAGATCGAGGCTATCAAGGGGTTGGTTCAGTTGGTTCTAAACAAGAAAAAACCAACTATTCGCCTGTGTATGCGAGTACTAGGCAAGCTAGTGGCCACGTTCGAGGCAGTACCATACGCTCAGATCCACACTCGCGTCCTACAGGCAGCCATTCTAGCAGCCTGGGGCAAGAGGGCACATGCCTTAGAGTCCCCTTTGATGCTATCATCAAGGGTCCGACAAAGCCTGGCCTGGTGGTTGAACCCCCAGAATCTTCTAAAGGGAAAATCCTTCAGCCCTGTTGTCTGGAAGGTAGTTACCACAGACGCCAGCCTGGCAGGCTGGGGGGCGGTCTTCGAGGGGTTCTCTCGCCAGGGAACTTGGGTGAAAGCAGAGAGGCAGCTCCCCATCAATATCTTGGAGATCAGAGCTGCTCGCCTAGCCCTTCTGGCATGGACCTCCAGATTAAAGGGGTTCCCGGTGAGAATCCAGTCAGACAATGCCACGGCGGTGGCATACATAAACCACCAAGGGGGAACCAGGAGTCGGGCCGCTCAGAGGGAGGTGAGCTTGATTTTTCAGTGGGCAGAGGTTCATGTACCCTGCATTTCGACGATATTCATTCCCGGAGTGGACAACCTGCAGGCAGACTTCTTAAGTCGCCAGAGTCTGTTGCCAGGGGAGTGGTCTCTGCATCCCCAGGTCTTTCAGACAATCTGCCAGAGGTGGGGAATGCCAGACGTAGATATAATGGCATCCAGGTTCAACAAGAAACTAGACAGGTTCGTGTCTCGAGCGAGGGATCCTATGGCCTGCGGAACCGATGCGTTGGTTTGCCCTTGGCATCAATTCAAACTTCTATATGCATTCCCTCCGCTACAGTTACTCCCTCGCCTGTTGCGCAGGATCAGAGTGGAGCACAAGCCAGTCATTCTAGTAGCTCCGGCTTGGCCCCGGAGGACTTGGTACTCACTAGTCCTGAAGATGGCAGTGGGAGACCCTTGGACTCTTCCTCTACAACCAGACCTACTCTCACAAGGCCCGATCCTCCACCCTACATTACAGCGTCTAAATTTGACGGCCTGGAGGCTGAATCCCTGATTCTCAGGGGTAGAGGTCAGTCTAGGCAGGTAATTCCTACCCTGATTAGGGCTAGAAAGCCGGTCTCCAGGGTGATTTATTACAGGGTGTGGAGGAACTACGTAGGCTGGTGTGAATCCAAAAGATGGAATTCCCGCAAATATACTATTGATAGGGTGTTAAGTTTTCTCCAGCTAGGAGTGGATAAAGGCCTGGCACTAAGCACAATCAAGGGACAGATCTCAGCTCTGTCAGTGTGGTTTCAGAGGCCGCTGGCCACCCACTCGCTGGTAAAGACCTTCTTACAGGGGGTCTTGCGTATTAATCCTCCTGTCAAGTCACCAATTTGTCCATGGGACTTAAATCTTGTCCTGTCCACTCTACAGAAACAACCCTTTGAGCCGTTGGCTGAGATTCCTTTAGTCTTACTGACAAGAAAGTTGGTTTTCTTGGTCGCCATAGTTTCGGCCAGGAGAGTGTCAGAATTAGCAGCCTTATCGTGTAAGGAACCATATCTCGTTCTGCATAAGGACAGGGCAGTTCTCCGGCCCCATCCTTCCTTTCTACCAAAGGTTATATCCAAATTTCACTTGAACCAGGATTTGGTACTTCCATCCTTCTTTCCAAAACCCACATCTAGAAAGGAGGGGTTGCTGCATACCTTGGATATTGTCCGGGCCATGAAGGCCTATCTTAAAGCTACAGAAAAGATCCGGAAGACAGATGTGTTAGTCGTTCTACCAGATGGCCCCAAGAAGGGGCAGGCAGCTGCAAAATCCACCATCTCGAGATGGATTAGACAATTAATCATTCAAGCCTACGGTTTGAAGAGGTTGCCTCCTCCTTTGTCGGTAAAGGCCCATTCTACCAGGGCCATGGGCGCCTCCTGGGCAGCACACCATCAGATCTCTATGGCTCAGATATGCAAGGCAGCGACGTGGTCATCAGTCCACACGTTTGCAAAGTTTTATCAACTAGACGTGAGAAGGAATGCAGATTCTGCCTTTGGACAGGCAGTACTACAGGCTGCAGTTTGAGATCCTCGGGATCAGAAGCACCCTTGGTTATAAAAAGAAAAAAAAAAAAAAAAAAAGAAAAAGTTTTTTCTTGACTAAGTTGGAATTATTATTATTATTTGAGTTTACCTCTAAATTGGATCCTTCCTTGGAAGATGTCTCCCTCCCCTCATTAAAGCATTGCTTTCGGACATCCCATATAGTAATGAATATGCCGCTCTGTGTCCCGTGATGTACGAGAAAGAAAAAGGGATTTTTAAATACAGCTTACCTGTAAAATCCTTTTCTTGGAGTAGATCACGGGACACAGAGCTCCCACCCCTCTTTTGGGTGACCATTTTGGGAGGCATACTGCTTGCTACAAAACTGAGGGACTCCCTCTAGGGGAGGGGGTTATATAGGGAGGGGACTTCCTGTTTGAGATTGCCAGTGTCCACACCTGAAGGTACTCCATATAACCCATATAGTAATGAATATGCCGCTCTGTGTCCCGTGATGTACTCCAAGAAAAGGATTTTACAGGTAAGCTGTATTTAAAAATCCCTTTTTTAGCGCAAAAACGCGGCAAAAACGCACCAGTGTGAAATGGCCCGTATGCTTTGCTAGGTCCAGCACATTATCTTGTTCTAATAGTAATTGTACTGAATTATATTATCAAGCTTTCTTTCGTTTTTTCTTTTATTGTAGTGTATTTTTTAACACAAGTTCTATTTTACATTTATAAAACTGTCTCCCGTGCCCTAATTTGAACTTTTTTCTAATTGCTTTGAGTGCTGTATATTGTGAGTGTTATTCTGATGTTTTTTTCTTTAGTTCTCTTTTTTTTTTATTTTATTTTTTATTGGATTGTGTGAAATGATTTCATGGTTTGTTTCGTTTAGTGCCGTGAATGTAAATAAAATTGCAGAACTATACTTGAGAGGCAGCACAAATGAGTAGAACCAAAATCCTAATTCATATTTTATTGTTGAATGAAGCATAAGCGTATCAGAGAGTTAGTGAGGCAGGTGGATTAGCACAGGAGCTCTCACGGCGCACGTCTCCTAGGAGCAGGAGCGTGTGTGCTATAGCTCCAGGTAGGCTTAGAAGGCAGACAGGCAGAGTCCCTCCCTGCCCGACCAGGTCAGTTCACTCTCCCAGCCCTGGAAAGTCCTACGCCCCTGATCTCTCTGCTCCTCCGCTCTCCCTGGCTCTCCACAGGTAAGAGCCACCAAAGCTGCTGACGGCTGTCCTTTTCAGGACAAAACCGCAGCAACACAGATCCTCTTTTGCTCCTTTCCTTGTCCCCCCCACCTCCATCCTCCACAAGGGCCCCCTCCCGCCACCTCCCGCCACCACCTTGCGGAAATTACCGCTGTTCTGGTGCTCTTTCGGGTGCACCGCGCCAGGCCGGCCTGAATCGCGGGGCCGCGGTCTAGGAAAGACCGCGGCTTCACTTGCGGCCTAACGGCACGCCGCTCCCTACGCCTTAGTGTCCTCACCCAGCTCCCAGGAAACCTCCCCCCCATCCCTGAAGGGCAGTCACCCGGCCCTGGTACTCACCCTTCTCCCTTTCAGCCCCAGATGAGTTAGAGAAACCCCCTGTCAGCCCTCATCCCTGAGCAGGCAGCCACCAGACTAGCAACAAGCTCTCCCTCTCAGCCCTAGGCCCCCCCCCCCGTCGTCCCTAAACACAGAAGCTTGATCCAGGGGTTAACCGATCGCCTCTTACAGGGGTCAGGGAGGAATTTTTTCCCTACCGGAGCATATTGGCCGAGCTCTGATAGGGTTTTTTGCCTTCCTCTGGACCAAGCCAGGAGAGAGGAGTCAGCTAATTCCTCTCCCCACTGCCCCAAACCCCCCCCCGGTGTATTGGCGATCATGGCATGTCGGCAATATTCTGCCGATACCATTTGGAGTTTGAGGCAATGCGCCGCAATACTGCCAGCCATCACCAAAAAAGCCCTAAGAACTGAGCGACTATTGAGAATCAATCACAGATCGACGGTCAGACATCTCAGCCATTTACCCCAGCTCAAGCACATATCGTGTGCTCTGATCAACACAAGATCGGCAGTAAAACACCGACTAGAAATCCGCGACTTCATTCAACAAAAGGATCTAGACTGCCTCTTTATTACAGAGAGCTGGCTCACAGCTGACTGTAACACCATTCTAGGAGAATTGGTGCCAGAAAACTACCGTATTATCACGGAAAACAGAATAGGGCAAAGAGGAGGA
The DNA here is from genome assembly GCA_029574335.1 of Rana kukunoris. NCBI lineage: Eukaryota > Metazoa > Chordata > Amphibia > Anura > Ranidae > Rana > Rana kukunoris. The sequence continues at coordinate 115,348,426 of CM056057.1, forward strand.
GGCCTGGCGGTGATCCACAAGACTCAGCTTACGATCACCAAACCAGTCCGCCAAAACCCTCTTCCATTCATGGAAACCCTTACTCTGCAACTGCAAGCAAGTTCAAAGGAGACCGTCCACATTCTGCTCTGCTATAGGCCGCCCGGCCCAAAATCGCAGCTGCTATCATCATGGACGGATTTTTTCTCCACTTATACCCTCATCAGCAAACATCTTTTGCTGCTCGGGGATTTTAATCTCTGGGCCAACTCCTCACAAGACCTCATTGCTGACGCCTGTATTGACCACCTGGAAGGATTAGGATTGCAGCAATTAGTATGTGGGCCCACACATACTTCAGGTCACACACTTGATCTTATTTTCAGACAAGCTCTGGAAATAAAAATTTGGGAAAATGAAAAATTGCCATGGACAGATCACCATGCAATTATATTCAGTATTTCCACCATCCCCCCTGCAACAAAAACATCAAATCCAGTGACAATACACTGGACTAGATGCCAGAAGAAGCTCCACTCGGAACTCTTCAAAACTACTTTAAGGGAAAAAATAGAAACAACTCAGCCGCATCTAACGGCCGTTGAAACACTAGAAGCCATTAACTCGGCCATGCTACAGTCAGCTGACTTGGTAGCGCCGAAACGAAGTACCCGCATCCGGAAAAACAACCGCAGCTGGTTTAACAACCAGCTGTCGTTACTGAAGCAAGAACGCAGAAGGGCTGAATCTGCCTGGAAAAGATGTTCTTCAGAGCTAAACCTATCCATCTACAAGGCGGCGACAAGAAAATACCACAAAGGAATTTTCCAAGCCAAGAAAAATTATTTTTCGGAGGCTATCAACGGTGCCATTAACCGCCCCCGCGAACTCTTCAAGATGGTCACCAAGACCATGGAACCAGAATGCGTCAAAGCCCCCAGCTCGGATACACAAGAATTTTGCAATGAACTATCGGATTACTTCATTAATAAAATCAAGGCAATCCGTGAAAGCATTCAGCAAAACAATTCTCCCCCCAGCCCCCCCCGCAGCCTCTCACACAGCACCCATAGTAATTCTCCTTTATCAGGTAAGTTTACCCTGAAACCCATCTCCATCGAGACCACTAAGAATGTCATTTGTACTCTGCATAATGGCACAGCGCCAAATGACATTATCCCCACAAAACTGCTGAAGGAATGCGCCGACATCCTGGCTCCTCCCATCACGCAGTTTATCAACCAGTCTTTTCTGGAGGGCAAAGTGCCCACACAGTTGAAAGAGGGTATAATCCAACCCATCCTGAAGAAACCCTCCCTGGACCCCAAGGACCCACTCCACAGGCGTCCCATAACAACCCTCAACGTACTTTCTAAGATAATGGAGAAAGCTGTGGTACAACAGCTGCAACAGCATCTAGATACCTACAAGCTACTTGATCCATTGCAATCAGGCTTCCGTCCCGGACACGGGACGGAAACAGCATTGCTGAAAGTATGGGACGATGTTCTCAAGGCCGCAGACGAAGGAGAATCTTGTCTTCTAGTTCTGTTGGACCTAAGTGCAGCTTTCGACACTTTAGACCACAACCTGTTACTGACTCGGCTTGCGGAAGTAGCCAGAGTCGCAGAAGGCGATTTATCTTGGTTCTCCTCTTTTCTGGAAAACCGATCGCAAACAGTAAAGTTAGGACTTTTTACGTCTGAAAAACGCACAGTAACATGCGGAGTCCCTCAAGGATCGCCTCTGTCACCAGTGCTGTTTAACATCTATCTTCGTCCTCTTTTTGAGATTATCAGCAGCCAAAAACTGCTCTATCACTCATATGCAGATGATACGCAATTGTATTTCCGCATCTGCAACAGACAGGATCACCACCTCAATCTAGAGACATGTCTCTCTTTGATAGAGGACTGGATGACAAAGAGTTATCTTAAACTCAATGGAGCGAAAACAGAACTTCTTCTGTTTCACGCCAAGCGCAGGAATCAACTTTCAACAGTATGGACCCCCCCGCCTATTTTGGGCAAAAGCATCACCCCTAGCGCCAAAGTCAAAAGTCTAGGGGTCATTTTTGACTCCTTTATGACAATGGACGCACAAATAGGGTCAGTAGTCAGTGGATCTCACCATCTACTGCGCCTACTACGCAGACTCACTCCGTTCATCCCCAAAGAAGATTTAGCGGTCGTGGTGGGAGCAATTGTTAACTCCAGACTGGACTATGCAAATGCCCTTTACCTCGGCCTCCCCAAGTACCAAATCGCTCGTCTGCAAGTCGTTCAGAATACGGCCGCCAGACTTGTAACTGGGAAAAAACCGTGGGAATCCATCTCACCTTCACTGAGAGCCCTTCATTGGCTGCCAGTTAAAGACAGAATTGCTTTTAAAGCTCTCTGTCTTACGCATAGATGTGTCCATGGGAATGCCCCCCTTTATTTATGCGAATTAATAAAAGCGCATAATCCCAATCGCGTTTTGCGATCCACGAATCAGAACCAGCTCCAGGTTCCGAAAGCCAACTTCAAGTCCAAAGGAGAAAGAAGATTCGCGGTCCAAGGTCCCAGACTATGGAACGCGTTACCAACCAGCATTCGGTTGGAGGAGAATCACCTAGCATTTAGGAAAAAGGTCAAGACTTTTCTCTTTTGATATCAAAGGAGACAGGAACAACAAGCGCCCAGAGGCGATTCAGTTCGCATGTGCCGCGCTATACAAGTTTTTCATTCATTCATTCATTCATATGCTCACTGGTAAAATTATTAACTCACAAAGAGAGTTTGTTATTTCTAAACATGCCAGGGAATTATTTCCTACTTGGTTTTGTAATTTGATGTCTATTTCATTCGATAGTTAGTTATTTTAAGTAGATAAACTTTTTTTTTCTAATCTTTTGTTATCAAAATACATTTTTATTTTGTTTGCCTAATCAATAGAGGGTAAACCAAATGTTTCTTCCTTGTACAAGCTTAAAGGGCTTTTCCCTAAATAGCTTCCTTTATCTTAGTGCAGTCCTCCTTCACTTACCGCATCCTTCGATTTTTGCTTTTGAGGCCGGATTCACACCTATGTGAATTGAGTGCAGCTTAAACCGCATCCAATACGCAGAACATTTCTAAATACATTGTTTTCAATGAGGCTGGTTCACATATGTGCGATGCATTCGCACTGCGCATTGCAGAAAAAACGTGTGCGTATTTTATGACTTGCGTTGCGGCACAGGTGTGAATTCAGGCCCATTATCTTCTATGGGTACGCAGCTGATTCGCAGATGTGTTAATTTCTCTTCAGGAATTTCTCTCATTCAGCTCAATACACCCCCCCCCCCCACCTCTCCTCTCCCCTGTAACTTCTCCCAGGTCTCCAAATTCGCAGCTAAAATGCAATGGATCTGCTGAACACTTCTGTTATCTCCCTGCAGAGATAAGAGAGCTGATATTCGCACCGCACAAGTGTGATTCCGGCCTCAATGTCCTTATTTCTTCTGAGAAATCCTCACTTTCTGTTCTTCTGTCTGTAACTCCACACAGTAATGCACAGCTTTCTTCCTGGTGTGGAGTGTCGTGCTCGCCCCCTCCCTTGGACTACAGGAGAGTCAGGACGCTCCCTATGTTGCATATAGAGAAAGGAGCTGTGTGTTAGTGGGCGTCCTGACTCTCCTGTAGTCCAAGGTAGGCACGACACTCCACACCAGAGAGAAAGCCTTGCATTACCATGTGGCTTTCTCAGAAGAAATTGGGACATTTTAAAAGCAAAATGGAAGGATGAGGTAAGTGAAGGAGGACTGTACTAAGGTAAAGGAAGCTATTTAGATAAAAGTAAATTGTACCTTTTACAACCCATTTTAAAAGAAGTCCATTACACCACCAAAAAACTTTGTTCTTCCTCCTTTCCTTTCCAACAAGTTGCACCTGAAGTCATATTGAAATGGTGCTATGAGACTGCGATTTCAGATGATGCACAATTCTAAAGCTGCAGTCGATGTGAACTTGGGCTAAATGTTGAGCCATTCTGAAGGATAAAGCACTGACTATACCACATAGTGTTGGAGCAGGCCCTTTTTCTTCCCTGTTCCTTAACACATGTTCCTATTAGCCTATCTGGACTGGTGACTGCTGCAAGTGCTAGAGCCTTTGCCCAATCAGAGTGACTGGGCATTCAGTTAGAGGTAGCAAGGAAAGCAGCTGCAAATCTTTGATTTGTAAATGTGTGAGCAACCATGTTGGAGGTAAATGGGCTTACAGGTAGACAGACATACAGTATTTCATTAAACAGAGTCATTTTGACAAATTGAACAGAATGCAAGCAGGTTCTGTAATGGCTGCTGCAGATGGACGGACCTTAAAACTAAGGTGCACAGAATTTGGAAGCTCTGCAGTCCTAATAAGATATTAGAATAAGTATGTTGTATAAGAGGAAACCAATGGGTCATCAAGAACACCTCAAGTTGTCCAAAACTGGTTAAGAATATGTAATGCTTCTGCTCCTGATATATTGTTTATGCTTTTTTTTTTTTTTTTTCATATTTATTCTCAAAACTGTTAGATCTCAAATTTAATCATTGTTAAGTAATTGGTTAGTGCATTGTTACATAACGGCGCTGCATTGAAAATATTGTAATGGGGATATTTGTATTATGTTAATAGGTTTTCGCAGCCCCTTGTGGCTTTTTGATGTGACCTCACTTTAAAACCGTAAATCTAATAATATGGAATTTTTACATGTACTATAACATGCTACATACAGTAATAAAATATTTAATCACTGATGTTTGCAGGCTACTGACAACCAGAAGCTTGGTTTACTGGAAGCACTACTGAAAATTGGAGACTGGCAGCACGCTCAAAACATAATGGATCAGATGCCCCCTTTTTATGCCACCTCCCATAAATCTATTGCAATAGCACTGTGTCACCTTATTCATATAACTATTGAGCCTCTCTATCGAAGGTAAGTTACATTTTGATCTTTTAATAGGCCAGGGTGTTTTGCACTTTGGGAGATCTCGCCTTTTAAACAGAGGCTGATATGAAGTGTTATTTCTCATTTATATCCAGGCAGCAATATCTCAGAACATTTTGGCACTTTCCAGGAAAGTGTTAGTTTTTTTTTGTTTTACTTTTTAGTGCAGCAAATTTTACCACCCTTTCTAAATATTTCACAGGTTGTCCAAATATTAGTAATGTAGTTGCGATAGCAGCTTCTGGCTGCTGTTGACAAGCTCAGCCATCTATGGAGTGTTTAAAGATGACTTTGCATATAGATGATTTTTTTTTTTTTTTTTTTACATTTACCTAAACGTGAAGCCTAAAGTCCAGCTCGCTTTTGAAATCTGCTTGTTGGTCATGTGTAACACTTGATAACTGTCACTTTCATCCATATGTAAATGTGGATTCAAATAAAGAAGGCATGTGATATTTCTCATTTGCGTGACGAATACTGTCTTTACAAGTATTAACTATACAGTTATAATCCAATATTTGTTTTACTATAGTGGTCCTATGCTCTGTATCTAAAATTCAATTGAAACAAAAAAATATTGAACTTTAATTCTTCATATAAAAAGGGTATCAACGGTACCGGGTCCTCATTGATTGGGCTTGGCCCCCCCTTTTTTTTTAATGAAGGGAATGCTTCAGCATTCCAAGACATTTTGGACAGTTTTTAATGCTCCCAACTTTGTGGAAATGGTTTGGGCATGACTTGTTCCTCTAGTGCTCAAAGCAAGGTCCATAAAGACATGGATGAGCAATTTTGGGGTGAATTAACTTGACTTGTCTGTACAGAGTCCTGACCCCAGCCCGATAGAACACCTTTGGGATGAATTTGAGCGGACACTGCAAGCCAGGCCTTCTTGTCCACATCAGTGCCTGACATCACAAATATGCTTCTGGAAGAATGGTCAAACATTCCCATAGACACACTTCTCAACCTTTGTGGACTTTTTTTTTTTTTTAATTGAACAAGGTTTTTATTGAGTAAAAAAAAAGGGTGCATACATGTTATCAAAACTGTCACATGTTTACAGGAGAGAGCATCATAAAAGCCGGTTACACTGATAGAACCGCATCAGCAGAAAATACATTCTAGAACGTACAGAGAGTTCACTCAAGGCAGCATTCCTTACAAATCTAATGTTACATCTTAAGGGGGGCCACCATTAGCCGCAGGTCTCTGGGGCTTTCAGCCAGCGATCCCAAACTTTTTCGTATTTATCTGGGCAGCCTCTATTAATATATACACATTTTTTGTAAGGGAGATTCACATTAACCTCCGCCTTCCACTCTGAGAACCCTGGGGGTGTAGACTTCATCCACTTCCTGGCAATTATCTTTCTGGCTGAGAACAGGGTTTCATGTAAGAATATCTGGGTATATTTGTCCATATTGTCAGGGAGTATCCCCAATCTGCAATGTTTTGGGTCTAGCGCTATGGACGAGCCCATGACGTCATGGAGGAAGATTACAACCTGCCTCCAGAGGTCCTGGATCTTCTGGCAACCTTGTGGACTTTTAAGGGGGGGATAAAGTTAAGAAAAAAAAAAAAACACAATGTGGTTGCATAAGTGTACACACCCTCTTATAACTGGGGATGTAGCTATGTTCAGAATTAAGCAATCGCATTCAAACTCATGTTAAATGGGAGTCGGTACACACCTACCATCATTTAAAGTGCCTCTGATTAGCCCCAAATAAAGTTCAGCTGTTCTAATAGGTCTTTCTTGACATTTTCTTAGTAGCTTCCTACAGCATAAAAATGGGTAGTGGCGGTGCTAAATAGTATGAGATTTAATATATTATTCCATCAATAAGTCCTTGAAGTGGATACACCGTATATGTGGAGGGAGAGAGATGAAGAGGGGAGACCTGTATAGATTACTTTAGCAGTCCAAAACAACCTTGGCAGCCTTTGAGGGGGGAGTTGAAAGCAGACTCCAGATATGCAAATGAGAACAGAAACACAGGCACCTCTAGGTTGAAACTGTAAACCTTTTAATGAGATATAGGTGCATTATCCACTTACATGGAGGTTAAGGAAGTAAGACACAAGTCCATCCACACTGGCGTGGCTTTCACTGCAGAGCGGCGTTCTGAATTTTCTACATGTGGGGGAGAATTCCTAGCCCACAGGACCTCTGGGACCAAGGTGATGAAACAGGCTTGGATCATGCTGATGGTGAGGGCTGGAACGCGGTGCCGGGCGTGATGACGTCACTGGTGTTTCGGAGCATGCGCACGGACCCGTTGCCACATTCCGGCCCTCACCATCAGCATGATCCAAGCCTCGGTTTCATCGCCTTGGTCCCAGAGATCCTGCTGGCTTGGATTTCTCCCCCCACAGGCAGAAAAATCCGCTCTTCAGAACGCCATGCCAGTGTGGATGGACTTGTGCCTTACTTCCTTAACCTCCATGTAAGTGGATAATGCACCTGTATCTCATTAAAATGTTTACAGTTCTAACCTAGAGGCGCCTGTGTTTCTCTTCTGATTTGCAAGCCGACATCCGCAGAGAGCTTCTAAAGCATCAGAGGAATCTCATTGTTAAAATGTATCAGGGGAAGGGCACAAAAGAATTTCCAAGGCATTAGATATAACATGCAACACAGTGAAGACAGTTATCATCAAGTGGAGAAAATATAGCACAACAGTGACATTGCCAAGAACAGGACGTCTCTCCAAAATTGATGAAAAGAAAACTGGTCATGGAGGCTGCCAAGAGGCCTACAGCAACATTAAACAAGTCCAGCCTGAGCTGTTTAGGCCGGGTTTCTCCTAAGCGGCACAGGAGTGCAATTCGTTTTGCACTCCTGTGACCAGTTTTCAGTGGAGAGCGGCCTGAAGTCTGCTTTTCGCTGTCGTCACTGCAATCAGTCGAGGAAGCATGTCATCCCAACTTGGGAAGTCTGGATCCGCTAGCTGCCTTGACTGATGCCAGTTTCAGCGAGCCTCTAAAAATTACTAATTTGCTAAATGTTATAACAAAGAAAAATCTCCCCCCCCCCCCTCAAAATCTTGTATTTTTAAATTATAGTGCAAAAAATTAAAAACCCAGTAGTGATTAAATACCACCAAAAAAAAACTCTGTGTGTGTGTTGATAAAAATGTCATATATGACTCCAGTGTTGCGTGACTGTGAGAGCACCGAAAGCTGAAAATTGGCCTTGTTAGGAAGGTGGTATAAGTGCCCAGTGGGAAAGTGGTTAAAAATAATTGGTTACATAGTGAGCCAACTATTCGAATAATGACCCATTTTTTTCCTATATTTGCTAAAGGTGACTTCCACTTGACCGAACTAACGTGATTAGGATGTGGCAAGATGTTTGTTTTTCAAATCTGCCTCTAACTTGACTTTTATGGCTGTAAGCCATGTTCTTCCAGGTCATAAGAAATTACATTTTTTAATGTTTTTTGTTACTTTCAAATGCACACAAATAAACCAAACGAAATGGCGTTGTTTGTAACGAGCTTATGCCTTTTTTGTTTTCTAGGGTGGGAGTGCCAAAAGGTGCCAAGGGATCTCGGGTGTCCCCTTTGCACAGTCAAAAAGCACCAAAACCAGTAGAGTGCTTTGAGGATTTAAGAAGGGATGTATTCAACATGCTCTGTTTTCTTGGCCCACATCTATCACATGATCCTATTTTGCTGGCCAAAATTGTTAGACTGGGCAAAGCTTTAATGAAAGAGGTTTGTATTTTTATTTTATTCTTAAACTATTCATGTAGAGCATAAAAAACTTTTGGGTCTTTTATAGATTATTTGTTACAGTAAGCACATATGCACAAACACTTAAACATACACCCTATTCCCAGTGTGCCTAATGCTGAGATGTTGGGATATGCCTCTTCAGTAGGATTTGTGATGTCTTGTTCCATCTGTTTCGTGGCTCAATTTCATGTGGCTGACGAGGGAGTTCTTCTTATAATGCTGAAGCACTCTCTTTATTGGAACAGTTCTTGTTTCAGCTTCTGATGCTTACTAGACTATATTCATCAAAATTATGTATGTATGTATGTATGTGAACTGTGGACTTCATTAGGTAGTTGACTTTGTTTTTTGATAATGGTTTTCTATGTATGTTCTTGATTAAAACTTGGTGTGTAAAGCATCCTTTTTTTTTTTTCAAAGTAAGTATTTGTTTTAAGTATCCCCCTTTTTAATTAGTTGTTAAAATTAAATTCTTAAAGTGACCCTTGCCTTTGCCATGAAAGGATTAAGTAAAAGAGTCCCTTATCTGCATGGGCAATAAAAAAAGATTAATGGAAAGTCAATATCTTTATTGTACAGTACTGGACACAGGAAACAAGTTAAATACACCATGGGATATAGCTCCATACCTTCAGATAATTGGATACTGGCAAACTTTTGAGGACACGCCTCAGAGGGTGCCTCCCTTATAACCCTATCCCACTTTGAGTCTTCAGCTAGTGTTTGCAGGTGATGGACTGCTTTTCCTTTCCAGAGAAACCAACTTGACTGCTTTTTATTTTCTTTGAAGAATTCTTTAGGAAAACATTAAATCAAACTCCCGGTCAACAGAAGCCATGTATCCGGATCAGCGCAACCTCTGTACCTGGACCCTGCACTGTGGGGACAGGGACAGCCTTTAATGTTGCTTTGAGCACCAAATCTTGCTTTGGGCACTTACCATTCACTGGGTGCAGAATGCTGTTAGCTGCAGGATTCTGTACAGATCCAAGACCGCGGTCCATCACAGTGTTACCCAGTCTGAATACTCCTTTGGGGGGTATACCCACCATGATGGGCAAAGCATTGACTTGAATTACAGTCCAGCATTATGAACAGTTTACACAAGGTCATCCTGTATATTTGACTGTTAATTTGTAAACCTGAGCTATGTATGTATGTATGTATGTATGTATGTATGTATGTATGTATTTGGTGAGGCACGTGACCATATCATTAAAGGGTGACTCCACTGTCGTAGGGGAGGGGGGGGGAGATAAAAGAAAACTACTATAGCGTATATAATTGGAAGTCCTAGTCCTATTTTAATTCCATGTTAAAAATGACCTTTCGTTTTCAACCCCCCCTATAGTGTAAATGGCCTGTTTTGTTTATGCTGCGTGTGTGCAATTGTATGGCTGCACAGATCTAGCCGGTGCTCATGCAAATTACTGAAGACCCCCCCCTTAACCTCTTCACCCCCCCCAAGCCTTTTTTTTTATGGCAGGAGGTGGGTGAGCACCTCTTCTGCTGCTAAGTGATCCGCCGCAGAGACCACATTAATCTTAAAGGGGTTCTAAAGGTACAAGTTTTTTTACCTTCATGCATCCTATGCATGAAGGTAAAAAAACATCTAGCAGCACCGCCCCCCCCCGAGCCCCCGTTGTACTTACCTGACCGTTCGAATCTCCCGGGCGCGTCCACGTCGTCCTCTTCGGTTCCCAGCCTGGCCGTTGATTGGCTAGGCTGGGCGGATTGATAGCAGCGCAGCCATTGGCTAGCGCTGCTGTCAATCAGGGCGGATGACGCGGCGCGCTGGGGGGCGGAGCCGAGTGATACAGTCGGCGGCTATGGCTGTATCACGGGAGCGCGCTCGCAAAAGCTTTCCTCCATGCGAGCGCCCTCGCATGAAGAAGGAAAGCTTTTGCGAGGAGGAGCCCAGACAGCCGCCGAGGGACCCCAGAAGACAGGTTTCCGGGCCACTCTGTGCAAAACGAACTGCACAGTGGAGGTAAGTATCACATGTTTGTTATTTTTTAAAAAAAAATCCCTGACTTTAGTGACCCTTTAAAGAGAAATGCATGGTGTTCCCGAAAAATGCTGGGGTTATGGCAGCTAGCCGTTCTCTGAGTGGAGTATTTGAGTCACTCCAACATTTCGGGTAGTGCATGTATATCAAATTCAATGTTCGGAATGGGTTTCAAGGCAGAGGCTCCTTGTCTAAGAGTAAATTGGAGTTCTGTGTATTCTGGTAAATATAGCCCAAGAATCAGTCAGGGAACTTTTGTTTGTTATGGGGAAGAAAGGGCATGGGAACAATGGGGTACAGGGGGAAGTGCAAGTGTGCAGTTAGGTGTCAGTAGTATTTATCTGATATTGTTTAGGTCCCTGCCCCCAGGTCAAGAGATGGTGGTGTTTAATAGACTGCGGAGTTCTGCAGATTCTGTAAAATGAATCCAGCCCAAGTTTTGTGCAATTTCATCTGGGTCGCTTTCACCTGTTGGATTAGGTTTTCCATTTTGGCGTTCCTTCCTACCTGTTAAAGCCATTCTGATATATTAGGGGTGGGGGAGAGCAACATTCCAATATACAGGTATACATAGTTTGGCTGCATTGATGAGGTTTAGGGTGAGATCGCTTGTAGGCCGATTGGGGTAAGGATGTGTGGTGAAGTAGATATTGAGCCGGTGTGAAATTGGGGGTGTAGGTCGTGATATGGAAAATCATGCGGTACACTTCTTTTCAGTAGGGTTGTATCTGTGGGCATTCCCACCATATGTGGACCAGAGAACCACAGGCTGTGTTGCATCTCCAACATAATGGGACACTGGGATGGTATTTATGGATTTTATCTGTACCACCTTGAGTAGATTTTGAATCCGTTTTCCTGTGTGGAAACATTTGGGGACCCTTTTATGTATATGTGTAAGTATTCGCTCCCAATCCTCCTTTTGAGATATCCATACAAAGTTCCCTTTCCTATTGACTAGTCGCGTTGTCTTTGAGATTGCTATCTGCGAATATTAGAGAATGCATATCTGATATTGTGTATATGCTATAAGGGAGTGCGGTCTCTGTACCAGTTGGAGAGTGGTTTGGAGCTATTGATGACGTGCCTAATCTGCAGGAATTTGAAGAATGGAATGTTTTTCAGTCAGGGTTTAGAGAGGAGAGGGTTTGAAAATTTTCAAACAAACAAAAAAGCAAGCTGCACTAAGGGCTTTTTCACACGGGGCGGATCAGTAATGATCCGCCCAGTCCACCTCCGTTTGCTCAGCGGGGATCGCTCTGTTAATCCCTGCTGAGCCAGCGGATGACAGGGCGGTCCCCGCACAATGTGCAGGGACCGCCCTGTCTTTTATCCGCTCTCCCCTATGGGGGGGATCGGATGAACACGGACCAGGTGTCCGTGTTCATCCCATCCGTTCCGCCAGACAGATGTCTGCGAGCATGTCACCGCTGACATCCGCGGCTCCATAGAGGATCACAGAGCGCCCGTTCAGGTCCGCAAAAAAAACTGGCAGGCTGACCTGAACGGGCACTCCTTGTGAAAGAGCCCTAATAGTGAATAAACTAGACCGATAAATGTGATCTAGTGAGCAAATATGACTAATGATTCGGTTCAAAAATGGATATTAACTAATCAAAAAGTGATCAAATAAAAAAAAAATACAATAAAAATAAAATAAATCATACAATAATGGTAAACACCAAATAGGGCAGAATGTAAAAAACATTGTAAATTAAGTGAAAATATATAAGAAAGTCTTCAATAAGGCTTGCTTCACACTGAGGTGCTTTGCAGGCGCTATAGCACTAAAAATAGTGCCTGCAAAGCGCCCTGAACGAGCCGCTCCTTTCACTCCAGTGTGCAAGCCCGAGGGCTTGCACACTGGATCGGTACGCTGGCAGGACGCTCAAAAAAGTCCTGCCAGCCTCATCTTTGAGGCACTGTAGTAGCGGTGAATAAATCGCTCCTACAACGCCCCTGCCCATTGAAATTGTTGGGCAGTGCCTCCGAACCGCTGGCAAAGTTCTGCTTTGCTGGTGGTTTTAACCCCTTTTTGCCCGCTAGTGGGGGTTAAAAGCACCCCGCTAGCAGCTGAAAAGCCCCACAAAAACGACAGTAAAGTGCCGCTAAAAATGCCTGCACTTTACTCCCAACGCCTGCGACACCCCAGTGTGAAAGTGGCCTAATGCTTCCCAACAAGGGATAAAGGTTGAAACACACTGTGAAGGATCTTCAATATTCAAAGGACACCTTAAATCCACCACCACATAAATTGAAGGCTTGCCAGCTATACAAACTGTCAGAGCTTGTGGCTAGCAAGCCGGCGTTCCCGAAGACTTAATGTATATCCAGCAATCAAGGTGGCCACAAACATATCTTCGCTATGAGGTCTAAGATGGGTCCAGTAGTCTGTTTTCCTCCATCACAAGATAGCTTCAGTACTCTCAATGTGATGTCAGTCTCTGTGATGTGTTCCGTATTCCTGGGGAGCGTCGCGGTCCCCTGATGATCGCAGTGACAACACACACGCACGTCTTGGCAGCGAACACCGATCAGTTAATGCTTCAAGTCTGTTTTTCTTTAGCCCTGGTAAGACGCTTCTAAAGTTTGTTGTTCAGGAGTGGCTTGAGAAGAGGAATACGACATTTGAAGCCCATTTCCAGGATCTGTCTGTGTGTGGTGGTTCTTGATGCACTGACTCCAGCCTCAGTACACTCCTTGTGAAAGTCCCCAACACTTTTGAAATGGCCTTTTCCTGACAATCCTCTCCAGGCTGCGGTTATCCCTGCTGCTTGTGCGCCTTTTTCTTCCACACTTTTCCCTTCCACATAACTTTCTATTAATGTGCTTTGATACAGCACTTTGGGAACATCCAACTTTTTTTGCAATTACCCTTTTGAGGCTTTCCCTCTCTTTATGGAGGATGTCGATGATGATTTTCTGCACAACTGTCAGGCCAGCAGTCTTTCTCACTAGACTGAAAGACCATTTAAAGGCACAATAACCCTTTGCAGGTGTTATGGATTAATTGGCTGATTAGAGTGGGACATTTTGAGCCTAAGGGTCCTTTCACAGGTCCGTTCCGTTCGTCCGTTTTTTGGACGTCCGGTAACGGACCTCAATGCTTCCCTATGGGAGCGGATCCGTTAGCGGATGATGCATCCGCTAACGTCCGCTAGATCCGCATCCGTTTTTGCGGACGGAAGAATGCCCTATTTTTCTTCCGTCCGCCCAAACGGATCGGATGCAAATGGACAGACGGTCCGTTTCCATCCGACTCCCCATAGGGGAGAGCGGAGGAGACCGCCCCGTCCGCCGACGAAAAACGGTCCGCTCCGTGTGAAAGGAGCCTTATTCTATATTCAATATTCAAATTTTCTGAGATTGTGAATTTGGGGTTTTCATGACCTGTAAGCCATAATCTTCACGATTATGACAGATCAAGGCTTGAACTATCTTGCTTTGCATGTAATGAGTCATACATGCCCTGCTGCTAAACCCAAAATATATATTTTTTTTTAGATAATATTGCTTACAAATTTTGGCATTTGACATTTTCCTAGAGCACTAAATGCCTGTGTTCCCTTCTGAGCATTGTTGTTTGATCCACTTCTTGACTACAAGTTGAGCTACTTTCACATGGAGGTGCTTTTACAGGCGTTTTAGCGCTAAAAATTGCACCTGTAAAGTGCCAGTGTGAAACTGCCTTAAGGGGCGACGAAGGAACAATAGAGTGCAACCTGGGGCCTGGTACCCTTCATACCTGGAAGTGTGCTGGATCCTAAGGATTTGTCTGCCATCCCTTACCTCCATATGTTGTCCTGTAGGGGGGGATTTAGGCATTGAATATTCCCAGAAGTGTTGGTGAAGGAAAATTCAGCAAGCTTGTATTTTAAAATTAAGTTTGGTTGTATGGGTAATGGGATAGGTGAGCGTTTTAATGCTTTTCTTTGCAGTGTGTGTGTGTGCGTGTTTTGTTTTTTTAACTAATGGAAAGTATGCCTTTATGGGGAAACTTGTTTACTTTTGGCATTGTGTGAAGCTAAATCCATGCAATTTAATCTACTTTCCAATTGTGACCCTTTCCTTTTATCCTAATGTTCATTTTTGTTGGAAACTCCAGTGTAGTTCTTATAATGACTTCTCTTTTCATATCCTCCTGTGAGCTGTACGTGTGCCTATTTCTCAGTGCATAGATAATTGTGTTTGTTTAGTTGGTGGAAAATTCTATCATTTGTAGTATTTCATCATGCATTTAGTCCATCTAGTTAAGAGAAACTGCAAACCTTGTAATTTGTTTGGTATGGCTTTTTGTTTCCAGTTTCAATCTGATGCAGGACGAGGAGAAGATAAAGAAAAAATGGTAAGTGCACTGTTTTGGAAAATGGAGGGAAATAACAATAAATTGCTACTAGCCATGCTTTAAACATTACTGAATTCTTCCTTCCCTATGGCCTTAAATGGGATTCTATATGTAACCATACAGTATAGGGGTCGACCGATTTTTTTTTTTTTTTTTTTTTTTTTTTTTATAGATTTTTCAGCTGACTTTTAGGCCGATTGGCTAATATCAGGTGCCATTATTCTGTATATCACCATCACTGTCACCTGCCACCCAGGCAGGGAGTGGAAGGGGGAGGAGGACACAGGAGGCACAGAGGAGACACAGAACAGGCTGTGAAGGCACGTAAACTGACCAGTGCCAGGGCTCAGCAGCCATGATCCACCGTAGTCAGTTTACAGAGGGGAGGGCAGGAACAGCCAGGTATTTTAGGTGTTGCGTGTGGCCAAATGACACATGACAAGCACTGTGTCCTATAACATTTTTTTTTTTGGGCCAACAAATGCTTTAAGGTAAATGTTTTTAGCTTTAAAAACCCTTTAGGTGGAGAAACTGTGGCTAGCACTAATTGACCCCAATTCTATGTTGTGGAACAGTAATGTAGTAATGAAACCATCAAAACTTGTGCACTCTGTAGAATGCATGAAAAATGTATAATGGCATATAAACACTGCTTTCTTCTGATATCAAATGTGTTTTTGAGACTTTTCTGTAACGTTTATTTAATCCTGAATGGGGTTTAAGTGGAGTTCCAGCCTGTATTAAAAAATAAGTCGACGGCTACAACTGTAGCTGCTGACTTAAATTAAAAGGACACTTGGCTGTCCAGGTATCCCTTGATGTTGACACCTCAAGCCAGTCCGTCCATCCAGGTGATAGCACTGGCATCTTCACCAAGAGAAACAGGAAGTGAAGCCTTGTGTCTTCATAGCCTGTTTCCCACTGAGCATGCGTGGGTCACGCTGTGCTTTCTTAAAGGAGTTGTAAAGGAAAATGTTTTCTCTTCTGTTCATCGACGGACACAGCAGCATTGACCTTGGGGTCAAACACTTTCTTCAGTACAGCACCTCCCTGGCGGTGTGTCCACCTGGTATATGCCACTCTGACTCGACAGCTCCAGTTTTTTTCTGCCTAGCGTTAGAAGTCATGGCCTTTTTGGAGTCCATGTGCTTTGGAATTCTTTTTTTTTTGTTTTGTTCTTGCATTTTTGGATCCTGGGATCTACAATCAACTGCCGACTGGGTGACAGGCTGTATCCTCATGTTCAGTCCCCCCATGTTCGGCCATCGAGCGTGTGCCGGCCCTTAACTAGGCTCTGGGCCGTCCACGACATACCCCGTTGCTCCAAGGGTGGCCGGTGAACTACATGTTCCAGGGCACACATATGACCGGTCTCTATGGCATTGTCACAGTGTGTCGGGCCAACAGCCATGCTGTTTAGCGGACGTTGGTTCTGTCTGGAATGCCTCCAGCCGGTGGTCGCAGGATGGGTAAGTAGTGTCCCCTTGCTCTGGCAAGGTGGTACGGCTGGTGTGTTCCTGGGGAGGTCGAATGAGGGTCTGCCCTGCTTTCCTCTCTCCATTCCTCTCCCTCCTTCCCCATTCTGGGTCGCGGCTGTA
This sequence comes from Rana kukunoris, assembly GCA_029574335.1. Taxonomy (NCBI): domain Eukaryota; kingdom Metazoa; phylum Chordata; class Amphibia; order Anura; family Ranidae; genus Rana; species Rana kukunoris. Next base: position 115,365,061 of record CM056057.1, read on the forward strand.
AGGGGGGTCCTCCTGGGGCTCTGTCACTACCGGGGGCTGTGCTGCTGTGAGGTGCTGTTTTGTTATGGGAGTTGCTGTGTGTGTTGGGCTGTGTTTTTATGCTGTGTCTCACTGTTTTTAAAACACTTGTGGACTGCATGCTTTTTTCCTGCATTCAGTGGCCATCTTGGGAAAACCTTGGCCTCTAGTGCCTGGAATAGCGGTGCAAAAGCCCGTAAATCGCTTCCTGAGGAACGGCGGAGCGCAGACAGCACTCTCAGACCTTCAGCTAACACTACAGCCTGGTCGGGTGGTGAGTCCCCTGGGGGTCCCCTACTCTGTTTTGCGGCCAGGAGGGTGTCCCGTGGGTCTCTGCCTTGCAGTACTAGGGCGGCATAGCGGTGGGTCAACATGGAGTCTGAACCAGAGGCTTCTACCCCAACCATGCCTGAGTTAACCCTTGGTGCCCCGGCGGCCTCTGTGGAGGCTATAACGGCAGTCCTTGAGGCGTTTATTGCTAGGATTGAAGCGACAAGTGGCCAGAAGGGGGGTAAAAAGCGCCCCCTCCCTGTGCCGGCTTCTGGAGATTGCTCTGATATGGAACCAGACCCTGCTACTGCGTCTGGCTCTGGTTCTGTCATGTCAGATGATGCCGGCTCAGCCCACACGGACAGTGAGGATGACTCTGCTTCAGGGTCAGCGCATGATAAGGCGTTTGTTGGAGCCTGCGGTGCGGGATACTCAATAACTTGAGGATTTGGCGGAGGAATCGGATATGCCGATCCCTTTTGGGTTCCGCAAGCCACCACACACCGCAAAAGTGTTAACTTGTGTTCCATATCTGGACAAACTGTTATACAAGGAATGGGATAAGCCGTAGAAAGTTTTTGCTGTTCCAAAATACTTTGCGGTCCGTTACCCCTTTGAGGAGGACTTTTTAAAAAACGTGGGTTTCTCCTCCGTCAGTGGACCCCCCTGTGTCCAAACTGAGCAAGCCACCACGTTGGCTGTGGAAGGGGCTCCCGATGTTATGGACCCCACAGGTAGGAGAGCTGAGGCTGTGGCCTGCTCTATGTTCACAGTAGTGGGTTCGGCAGTGAGACCGGTTTTGGCTGGGGCTCTGGTGTCGCAGACACTTACCGAATGGGCAAAGGTCTTGCTGCAGGAGCTGAAGGCGCAGAATGCTTCTGAGACCTGTGTGGACCTGGCTGACCAGTTGTTACAAGGCCTAAAGTTTGTCTGTGAGTCGGCCCTGGATGCGCTCCCCTTGCTTTCTAGGGCCTCCGCCTACGCGGTGGTACTACGCCGCCTTGTGTGGCTGAACGGCTTTTTGGGGCGTCCCTGGATGACATCATAAAGGATGCCACAGGTGGTAAGAGCACACTGCTCCCACAATCTGGGAAGGGTAAGGAGCCTCGCCATAAGCATGGTACCTCCTTTACTACCCCCCAAACGTTTTTTTCGCCTGTCAAATGCACCAGGAAAAAAGTTTTCAAGGTGTTAAGGCACCGCTGCAGGGCAGAAGCACACCTGGTACCGCAAGCCTAACAAGCCTGCGGACAAACCTGCTTCTGCATGAAGGTCGGCCCCCGCCCGCGTCTCGGGTGGGGGGCCGGCTTCGCAAATTTACGGCTCGGTGGAGGTCTCTTCTTTCCGACCGTTGGGTTTGCGAGGAAGTTTCCTCGGGGTACAAGATAGATGCTCTCTTGTCCACCAAAAATGTTTTTCCTTCCAACCTCGATCGCCGAAAGGATCTGTCGGGGGCTGTCCAGGATCTACTGGTTAGGGGAGTGATTGTGCCAGTTCCCTCAATGGAACGGTTTCAGGGGTTTTATTCCAATCTGTTTGTAGTCCCCAAGAAGGAAGGGGTCCGTCCAATCCTGGACCTCAAGGCCCTCAATTGTTTTGTCAAAGTGCAAAAATTCAAAATGGAGTCGATTCGCTCGGTAGTGGCAGTGCTCCATCAGGGTGACTTTAAGGCATCCTTGGACATCATGGACGCATACCTGCATGTTCCCATATGCACGAAGCACCAGAGATTTCTGCGCTTTGCGACCGGAGAGGACCGTTCGGCCTGGCCTTGGCACCACGGGTCTTCACCAAGGTGCTCGCTTCGATTCTGGCCCTGCTGATCGCTATCGTAGGATACCTGGACGACCTTCTCCCGAGAGCTTCCTCAAGCTCAGAGTTGGAAGAGGATGTGTCCATCACCTGCCAGACCCTCCGAGAATTCGGCTGGCTTCTGAATATCCAGAAGTCAGTATTGGTACCGTCTCAGCGGCTGGAATACCTTGGGTTAGTCCTGGATTCCTGGGAGGCGAGAGTTTTTTTCTCCCAACGGAGAAACTTCAGACACTTAAGTCTGCGGTGCAGCGGTTGGTCGACCCAAAAGTGGTCGTCGCTTCGCTTCTGCATGAGGGTTCTGGGTCTGATGGTGACCTCTTTCAAGGCAGTTCCGTATGCCCAATTACACACCCGAGTTTTACCAAGAGATTCTGTCACGTTGGGACAAGCTCTCTTTGTCTCTGGATTACCAGATTCGGGTGAGTCGACTGGTCAAGTCCTCCCTAGTGTGATGGCTGACATCTCCGGTGCTTCAGACCGGGAAGTTGTTTCTGCTGTGCCATTGGACAGTGGTCACAATGGATGCCAGCCTCCGGCTGGGGGGTGTCTCCGGAGGAGTCCCGCCTTCCAATCAATGTACTGGAGCTCCAATCGATCAAGTTGTGCCTCGCCATGTGGTCCCTAAGTCGGCCGTGGTGTATGTCAACCATCCAGGAGGCACACGAAGCTCTGCTGCAGCGACGGAAGTCGCGCACATCCTCCAGTGGGCCAAAAGGTCCCTTCCGGCTCTTTCAGCCGTGTACATTCCGGGGGTGCAGAATTGGCAAGCCGACTACCTAAGTCGCCAAACACTAGACCAAGGAGAGTGGTCAATACAACCGGAGGTGTTTCAGAGTCTGTGCCGAAAATGGGTCACTCCAGACTTTGACCTTCTGGCGTCCCGTCTCAATCAGAAGGTGTCACGGTTCGTGGCCAGGTCAAGAGACTCGGGGGCGGACGCGTCGGCCGCGCCTTGGGGTCACTATCGCCTAATCTACGCCTTCCCTCCTCTGAAGCTTCTTCCTTGCCTGCTTCGCAGAGTGGAAGCCGACGGGATTCCAACGATCCTGATCACCCCAGATTGGCCGCACCGTCCCTGGTACGCGGACCTGGTGCGTCTGGTGGCAGACATCCCTTGGCGTCTACCCCTGAGAGAAGATCTTCTGTCGCAGGGTCCGATCTTTCACCCTGCTTTACAGTCGCTGGCTTTAGCGGCGTGGCTGATGAGAGTCAGGTGCTGAAGGACTGTGGCCTGTCGGGCTCGGTGATCTCTACCATGCTATGAGCACGGAAGTCTACTTCACGAAAGATTTACCATCGTACGTGGAAGGCCTACCTCTCTATGTGTGAAGAGATGAAATGGCACCCCCGTACATATGTGATGTCCCGGATTCTGTTCTTACAGCGTAGAGTGGGTCAGGCCCTCGCCTTAAAGCGGATCTCCACCCTAAAGTGGAGTCGTGCTGATCGGAACCCTCCCCCCTCCGGTGTCACATTTGACACCTTTCAGGGGGGTGCAGATACCTGTCTACTTGGTCATCCATAAGGATAAGGTGGTGCTGCGACCGCAGCTGTCATTTCTCCCAAAGGTTGTTTCGGCTTTTCACATTAATGAGGACATTGTGTTACCATCTTTATGTCCTCGGCCAAAAAAAACCCGGGAGGATGCCACCTTGCATTCCTTGGACGTGGTTCGGGTCCTACGGGTGTACTTCTCTGCTACGGCTCCGTTCTGGAAGTTGGACTCACTGTTTCTGTTGGTAACTGGTCCTAAAAAGTGTCTGCCGGTCTCGTCGGTCACCATTTCTAGGTGGATCAGACAGGTCGTGCTTCAGCCCTATGCCTTAAAGGGGCGGGCGCCTCCCTTTCAGGTTGTGTCACATTCGACCAGAGCGATTGGTGCTTCTTGGGCTTTCCGTCATCAAGCATCTGTTTTACAAGGTGTGTAAGGCAGCGACCTGGTCGTCAATCCACCCCTTTTTCAAAATTTTACAAGGTGGATGTGAGTGCATCTTTGGATGCCTCCTTCGGGCACAAGGTCTTACAGGCGGCAGTTTAAGGTTGGAGTGCCTCCGTTGAGATACTCCAGTTTTTGTTTGGGGTGAAGCTTGGTTTGCTGTGTTTTCCCACCCCTCGAAATTTTTTGACACTGCTTGGGGATGTCCCTTAGGTCAATGCTGCTTTGTGCGTCCATGAACGGAAGAAAAAAATCAGATTTTGTACTCACTGTAAAATCCATTTTTTTAAGTTCCCCCTTCTTTTTGTTTGTACTGCTTGTTACTAAATGGAGCTGCTGAGACAGAGTGGGATATACCCGGGGGACACGCCCCCCTGGGAGGTGCTGTACTGAAGAAAGTGTTTTAACACTTGAAGTGCTGGTTTTTCTGCCTAGTCTCTCCTGAAAGGAAGGATATATAACCCTATGGTCAATGCTGCTGTGTCCGTCCATGAACTCCGAGAAATGGATTCTATGGCGAGTGCAAAAATCCTTTTTTTTTTTTTTTTTTTTTTTTTTTACCTTAATGCAATCTATGCAGTAAGGTGAAAAAACATCTACTACTGCCGCCCCCCCGTTATACTTACCTGACCCCTTGAAAGTCCCGCGCGGTCCCGATATCCTCTTCGCCGATCAGCCTGGCCACTGATTGGCTAGAGTGGATGGATGGATTGGCTGGCGCTGCTGTCAATCACATCCAGTGGCGCGGCGCGCCGAGGGGAGGGGCCGAGTGATACAGTGAGCGGCTATGGCCGCTCGCTGTGTCACGGGAGCGCGCCCACAATTAGTTCCCACCATGCGAGCTCTCGCATGACTGTGGTTACTAATTGCGGGGAGGATCAGAGACAGCCGCCGAGGGGTTAAGGAAGCAAACAAGTGGCCCCCCTTGTGGGTGGAGCGCTACTTTAAGTGCATAAAGCCCAAGAAGAAAAAATGGCTGCACACCAACATCCATCCAACAAGTTTATTTGAAAGGCTGCCACCAGGACTATGACAACGGACCAAGGGGTGACAATGTTTCACACATAGATGTACGTTTTTAATAAACCGCGATAAGTCGAGATCATGATGATCACGGCTTATCACAGAGCATTGCCGGTTTAATAAACTATGATAAGGCGCAGAGAACGCATTCTCCTTTTCTCATCACAGCACATGGCTGTTTTGTCACAAACTGCCAGTTTAATAAACCTTGATCTGAAGATTTCACAGCTCTTCCACTGAAATATTCCCCTTCCAGATTCACCAGCTCAGAGGTGGAGAATCTGGGAGAGAACCTGTTGTGATAAGAGGAAGAAGGCTTATTTCTTCCTAATATCAACACCAGTGGGCTGAGAACTGAAGAGGAGAGAATTTTCCTCCTGAGATTTGCCGTGAACTGAACTGAGAAACTTCACAGTTTATTAAACAGACACGATAGTGTTTCTTCAAACCCCCTCGGAAGACTGCTCTAGCTCCACCCCATTCTTAAAGCCCAGCTCCACGAAAATAAATTGGACCCACCTCCCACGCAAGGCAACGCTTAAATCACTTGCTTCCACAGCACTGCGCGGGGCTGTGTGATCCATTGGGCCAGGACTGTGTATGTATACAAACGGGCACAAAAAAACACGACACGGGCTGTTTGATTTTGTGAATGGTAGTTCTGGTCTCGAAGGGTCCCTGTTGCCATCATTGTCATTCAAATATCTGTCTGCTTTTGAGCAGCGTTGTTGGACAAGGGAGAGGGGATATGGGGACTGTATGTCCACGCTGCTTAGCAATGCCAAAACAGATTCCAGAAGGATGTACTGGACTTGGACTATGTGCTGTTGGTCCTCCTCTAAAGAATTAAAGTGGCACTAAAGTCTTTTTTTGTTTTTGTTTTAAAAATAACTTTTACTTACCTGATCTGTGCAGTTGGTTTTGCCCAGGTCCTCCTCTTTGGGTCCCTCTCTGGCACTTTTGGCCCCTCCCTCCTACCCACACAGCAAGCAGCTTGCTATGGGGGCACCCAAGCCAAGCTGCGGCTCTGTGTCTATTTAATCTCAGCTGCAGCCCTGCCCCCTCCTTTCTCTCTCCTCATTGGCTGACTGAATTTGACAGCAGCGGGAGCCAATGGCGCCTGCTGTGTGTCTGGGCCAATTGGAAGGCTGAGTCTTTCGTGCAACATTGCTGGATTGAGATGGAGCTCAGGTAAGTATGAGGGGGGCTGCCAAACACTAAAGATTTTTTTTTTTTTTTTTTTTATCTTAATGCATAGAATGCGTTAAGGTAAAAGACCTGCTGCCTTAACAATCACTTTAAATAAATGTTTTAGAATTCTAGTGAGGCTTCTTTTAATCTTTGTATTTGGAACAGTCTGACGTCATATATTCACATAGATGCCTCAACCTGGATAAATAAAGTCTTATTCCTATTCAACCATCTATTGGATGAAAAAAACTCAAACCAATCTATCCATTCAGATTTCCATAGCCAGTTTGAACTACTCTTAACAAGCATTTCTTAATCGTACATCACAGGAGTAAGAGGAAAAAATATTCTTGACTCCACTTAGACATCATTCCTCCCACTTAAAGTGGATGTAAACCCCACATCCTTTCTAAACTATTGCCATAGTGGTTATCTATAGGGATATGCATGTATCCTTACCTGTTAAATGTCTCCCCTCTTTCTGTTATGAGACCCGAAAAACTGCAGATAATGTGGGTTGTCCGGAGCTCGGTGGGTGGAGTTGTGATGTCAGTAGACTCCCTGCCCTCCTTTACACTCCCCTTGTCTACATTTTCTCCTGTATATTTCTTGCACTGAACTTCTGCTATGATCACTAACATCCAGTCAAAACCCAGAAAAGTCGCCCCATGATTTCAGCTGGGAAAGCTGTAGAAGAAAGGAGGAGGGGATCTTAAGTACACAGAATGCCTCTCTCAGGCTCATGCATGAGATATGTAAATTGCCTGTCACTCACAGCAAGGGGGAGAAAGAACTCCTTTTTCTGTCTGCCAGTTTTTATCTCACTGAAAAAAGATAAGAGGACTGCTCAGAGCTGGATTAAGTCTGTGTGGCAAGACTGGGCACATGACATGTAATCATATACTGTGCAAGCCTTTTAATTTATTCCGTATTTACATCCACTTTAACCCCTTCCATACAGGGCATTTTCACCCCCTTCCTGCCCAGACCAATTTTTCATTTTCAGCACTGTTGCACTTTGAATGACAATTGCGTGGTCATGCAACACTGTACCCAAACTAAATCCCCCCCCCCCCCCCACCCCACAAATAGAGCTTTCGTTTCGGTGGTGTTTGATCATCTCTGCGTTTTTTTTTATTTTTTTTTACTTTACACAATATTTTTTACTTTTTTATTTAATAAATATCAAAATTTTTTTTTTTAAACAATTTTTTCCCTCAGTTTAGGCTGATACATATTCTTCTACATATTTTTGGTAAAAAAAAAAATCGCAATAACCGTATATTGATTTGCGCAAAAGTTATAGTGTCTACAAAATAGGTGATAGATTTATGGCATTTTTTTTTTTTTAATAGTAATGGTGGCTATCTGCGATTTATTTTTTATTTTTTTGTGACCGTGACATTGCCGCAAACACATCGGACACTTTTGACACGTTTTTTGGTCCATTCACTTTTATACAGCGATTAGTGCTATAAATATGCACTGATTATTGTGTAAATGTGACTGGCAGGGAGAGGGTTAACGCTAGGGGGTGCTGAAGGGCTTAAAATGTTCCCTAAAGTGTGTTCTAACTGTAGGGGGGCAGAGACTCACAAGAGGAGGAGACCAATGTGTGTTCCTCTGTACTGGGAACACACATCGGTCTCCTCACCGCTGATAGGAGGTGGATCTGTGTGTTTACACACACAGATCCACACTTCTGCCGTGATCACCGGCAATCGCGGGTGCCCGGCGGCAGTCACGGTCACCGGGCACGCGTGCCGGGTCAGGAGCACGCCCTAGATCGTCCTTTTACAATGCGCCTGTAGGGAAGAATTTAAGCTAACCCTTCGTTTTTGGCTAGTATCAACGTTCATATTTGCCAGCACATCACGGATCGCCAATGTTGTCCAAAAGGCTATTTTTATAGAAGGATGATCGCATCACAAAAAGAGGGTGCAACTATTTCAGAGTAATGCAGGACCCGTTTGTCATTCATGTGATGCGTGCATATAGTGACACAGGGTAGAGACTTGTTTTTATGTGTGTGTTTTTGTGTGTTTGTGACATAATCAATGGTGCACTGCATTTATAATTCCACTGCTGACAACTCTTATTTCCTTTTTAGGAGATTTTATTTAGCTGTCTGCTAAGCATTACAGACCAGGTGTTACTTCCAGCATTGTCATTAATGGACTCGAATGCATGCATGTCTGAGGAGCTCTGGGGCATGATGAAAACTTTTCCATACCTATACAGGTAAGCTTGCATGAAAGACTAACACCTCAGTCTTTATCATTTAGTATAAATATGTTATTGTAGAAGCCCACCCCACACTGAGAGAAATAGCTGCCATTGATATCCTTATTTGAATTTTTTGAGTTGCTTTCTCAGAACAAGGATGTAGTGCGTAAAGTCAGAACGCTTTTTATTGGTATTTGTTTCAAGATCATTGAAGCCATCTTGGTGAAAGCCAAAGAAAAACTAGCACTGGCAGGAGAAAAGAATGGCACTGATATTGGAGACTTCTACCCTGGAGATTGGCTGATGTCCTATATTCGGTGTGCTTTCAGGGGCTCCTTGTGTGCATTAAATCAGTTAGAAAATTGACACGTTATTTTACAGGAAGTAAGGTGTGTGCAGCTAATGTTCATGTTCAATGTTCATTAATGATTGTTAGAGTAAGCAACTACTACTGGAATGCCTTATTGGAAAGCCCAGATTTTTTTGTATTACCAGCTCTGGAACAAATTCACTTGTGAATATGTCTAAAAAGAGAGCCGACAGAATCTCTAAAAGAATAAATACACATGTCCAGACACCAATATAGCTTCGGTTTTTAAAAATGGGTGCATTTATTTTTGATGACCTGCTTATTCTTGGCCATCTGGCTTCACTGCACAATGCCATCTTAAAAGCCAGTAGAACAGGATCAACCTGCAGGAGGTATGGCAGGAAGTTCATAAAACCCCATCTCTGGGGTAAAGGGTCAGTGCAGAACACCCTGCAGTGGTTAATGGAAGGAAAGGGGTTGTATTTTGCATTCAATCACCCTCAAAAAGTCCTAGCAAGCTGAAAAGGTTTGTCTTTTAAAGGGATTGTAAAGGTACAATTTTTTTCCCCTAAATAGCTTCCTTTACCCTAGTGCAGTCCTCCTTCACTTACCTCATCCTTTCATTTTGCTTTTAAATATCCTTATTTCTTCTGAGAAATCCTCATTTCCTGTTCTTGTGTCTAACTCCACACGGTAATGCAAGGCTTTCTCCCTGGTGTGGAGTGTCGTGCTCGTCCCCTCCCTTGGACTACAGGAGAGTCAGGACGCACACTAACACACCGCTACTTTCTCTATCTGCAACTTAGAGAGTGTCCTGACTCTCCTGTAGACAAAGGGAGGGGGCGGGCATGACACTCCACACCAGGGAGAAAGCCTTGCATTACTGTGTGGAGTTATAGACAGAAGAACAGGAAGTGATGATTTCTCAGAAGAAATAAGGACATTTAAATGCAAAATGGAAGCATGAGGTAAGTGAAGGAGGACTGCACTAAAGTAAAGGAAGCTGTTTAGGGAAAATAAATTGTACCTTTACAACCCCTTTTAATATGTCTTTTTTGTTGGCTAAAAAGAGTCAAGATAAAGTATTTAAAAGGGCAGACTGTCTAACATATATCATTTTTTACTCTTTAATTCTAATTAGTTTGTAACATAATATAGATTTACACACATGTTTGTGATTCTTTTCCTTTCATTGTAGTGAAATAAAACCTTTTTGCTTCTTTTAGCATTGTTGTTTTTGTTACCATTGTTACAAACGACTGCTTTTGCAGATTAGCTTGGTTCAAAGACAGACAACATAAGTATTTCAGCTAGTGCTTATTTAATGTTTTTTTTTTTTCAGTACCTACAGTATATATGAAACCATGATCTTCCTTTTTAACATCTATTTTATGAAATACTTTTCTACTCCATCATAGGGCCGTCTTCAATTTCACAAAATGTTGCCTTGTCTTTAATATAGATTTATCTTTGCTTTATAATTTAGGTATCGTCTGTATGGTCAGTGGAAGAATGAAACGTACAACAGTCACCCATTACTTGTCAGAGTTAAAGCACAAACAATTGAAAGGGCCAAATATATTATGAAGTAAGTATAACGTTTTTCAATTGGTTTTTGAAGTGTTTTTATTTTCAGCCGAGTAGCTAAAGTGTAGTGTCGTTTGCCAAACCGTGAACCTGTAATTGTTCCGAAACTCAAAGGAAGCACCTGCTCTGTTGGATCCTAAAGCCCTCTGTATGTGTTTGAGCCCAGAAATTCTACATGGAATCAATCATGTCTGTAATTGTCTACCTTGACCAGGGAGACTTTCTGGCTTCTCCTGGACATTAACTAGTATGTCACCATTTTCCATTGTTCTTTTTGAGGTCCCAGCATGTCATCTGTGTATGTTCACCAAGCTGCTGTCCTTGGTATTATTACTGTTGAACTTTCATGGCATCTTCATTGTGGGATCCTCGGACAACCTCCTGTTGAGGACATAGTCAGCATAGGCTCTGCCAGATGGTGTGGTTTTGACTTCCCAAACGTGCCAGCAGTTTAATTGGATCTGATTCATTGTTTGGTGTATCGCGGTCTAGTCCTGGACGGAGCTTACTTGAGTGTTTCTTTCACTGGAGAAACCTCAGACTCTTGGATTTTTGGATTTGAATTCTCCAGTCCATGAGGAGTCTTTGCATGAGTTTTTATCTTGGTGGTAGCCTCCTGCTCCCAAATTTCCAGCTTCACTCCGAACCTGTACGATGCATCAATCGGTCAATGTGGGAGAAGTCGGTTAGTTTCCTGGACAGACAAATGTATTTGACACCAAGGACCGAGTTGTCTATAGTTTAGTGTTTCAAGAATCTGACTCTAAAGTCATTCCTTATGTTTTCTTGTCTTTTTTTTGCGCATCCTCACTGTTAATAGCAAATTCTGGTTGCCCTGTCATGCAGCAGAATTAGTTGTTGGAGGATTCGAAGTGTGTTTTTTGTGTGGTTATTTTCCCCAAATATGACATGTGTCGGTCGTAGTAATTGAAAATGGGTAGTAAGGGTTTACAGAGAAAAGTAGAAATAGTCTCAGCATTTTTTGTGTGTGTGTGCTTTTACGAAATGTGCGTTTAGCAAAGTTCAGTAAAATATATATCTGAGGTAATTATTTATAAGCCATCGTCTTGCATTAGTCTTTTTTAAAGACTCTAAAATAAGCACATTATTCATTCCTTGAACTGAATGGTTGTTGGTGTGGACAATAGTTTGCACACAGAATAAAAAGTTTGAAGCGCATGACTATCCAAAACTAAGAAAAAAACATTTGGGTTGGAGTGGGGAAGAAGCAGAACCCATGCCTGGTTTGTACTGCTAGCCAGAGCTGTATTGGCAAGCTCTCACCTCACGGCCTGTCCTGCTGACAAAGCGTTACCAGAAAGGAAGCGAGGGCTAATCTCCAACTTGCACTTGCCCCCTTTAGGTTTACTAGGGAAAGGCTAGAACTGCTGTCCGATTTTAATTGAGGTCTGTGTCCCTTTTTTGCAAATATTCTCATCTTGCCTATTTAGCGAAACCATTGTCAGTGGGGTAAAATCTCTCTAACAGAGCCCCAGATCACTGTAAAAACCTCACAGGGGTTCCAGGTCTTCCTCACTCTATCCGGTATAAGAAAATGTATCTGAAGTGTACTGTACACAACAGATCAATAGTATTTATAGACTCTGGCTTATAGGCTGGTACCTCAAGGGTACACCCCTCTAGGACGCCTCCCCTATCATCTTCACTATGTGGGTCCTTATTTATTTTTTATTGAAGTGCCAAGAAAGCAAAACGTGGTGTAATTTTTGTAGCAAAGCGAATAGAACAGGACTGCAAGCTTTCCATTTAAAGAGGAGGTTCACCCATTAATATTATCTCTCCCATGCGATCCAGCATACTGGCGTCAGCGCCAGTATGCTGTTTTTTTTAAAAAAAATCTCCCACTTACTGTGAAATCTTGAATTTTTATTTCTTTCCCCCGCTGTGGCTGGCGCCTATACAGCTCGTCAAAGCTGATTTAGGACTCTGGTATTTCCGGCGCAATGCGGCGCCTGCGCACAGACCTAGGAGCTGACTGCGCAGGCACCGTATTTCTTCGAGTCCTATGGCTATGGCGCGTCACGCCCTCCGAAAAAAGCCGAAATAGGACTCGGAGAAATACGGCGCTTGCGCAGTCAGCTCCTAGGTCTGTGCGCAGGCGCCGCATTGCGCCGGAAATACCAGAGTCCTAAATCGGGTATTTTCGGAAGCTTTGTCAAGCTGTATAGGCGCCAGCCACCGCGGGGGAAAGAAATAAAAATTCAAGATTTCACAGTAAGTGGGAGATTTAAAAAAAAAAAAACAGCATACTGGCGCTGACGCCAGTATGCTGCATCACATGGGAGAGGGTATATTTTAGGGTGAACCTTCGCTTTAAATTGGTGCGCTTTAAAAAAAAAAAAAAAAGCACGTCAAATTCCACATTTTAAAGGAAGTGTAAGTGAGCCCTAAAAGTTGGATGTGTTGGCAGTACATGGGAGAGCTGAATTCGCTGATCTCACAAAGTTTTGAGTCCCCCTGCAGGCTGATACTGCTCCTCCACAGTGCTTCAGTCAACAACCATTCTCGGGGAGCGAGAGCATTGTGGTTGGAGCACACTGCAGGGGGATTGTCAGGTTACTGGAGACCCAGACCACTATGTTCTGTGTTAGAATAGGAGTCTGACTCTCCAGTGTGCTGCTGACACAGGCAACTTTTATAGTTCAAAACACATACATAGAAGAATTTTTTTTTTTTTTTTCATCCAGGCTGGTAACTGAGGCCTCAGTTAAGCTTTGATTATACATCCCTCACTATGTCTTTAGGATATTTCTTCTTTTATTTCATGAAGTGTCCTTTTAAAGACTATTGCGATTTCACAGTTTTTAATGATTTAATGTATGGAAGATGGCTTTATTTTAGTGGACCCCTAATCAAACATTCATAGTCAGACTTATTCAGGAAGGCAAAATACAAAGCTCAATGACCCATTGCATCCTGTCGCAGCTCATATTTCTGGGAACTGACCTCTTGTAAACCTGTCACAATCTTGAACGTTTCAGACTGAGCCTATAATGAATGAATACATAAATTGGTTTACCTTCAGTGAAAAATTGAGTATAGGGAGCTGAAATATTATTTTGCCTACTCCCATTTTTCCTGGTGAATGTTGGTTCTATAACAATCAATGGAGTCTTGCTTACCATGTTATCTAGCTTTGTGGTGTTCCTCCTAGTAGCCTCTCTTTTCATATAAGCTTCTTGGCTAGCTCTGAATAATGTACTAAGTGTCAATTTCTTGTTTTGTTTTCAGCTTTGTTCTTAAACCTGCATTAACCTAGTTTTGGACATAAAATTGCAATACTCCTACCCTTTGGACATTTGTGTTAACTTTAGCTTTGTGTTGTCACACAGAACTAGCTAATGGGTGCCATTGTTATTGTGCTGGCTACAACACTGACACTGAAATGGAAAGTGCCACATAATGGGCAGGTATGCAATGCATACTTGCCCATTATGCTTTTAGTTTGCAGGGAACAAAAGCGGAAATAAAACCCATCGGGGTTTACGTCCTCTTTAGAAATCTTTAACTAATACAGGGGTTATTTATTAGAAACAATTCGACTTTTATCGCAATAAGCAATTTATAATTCTTTTGAAGAGGGTCCTTTGAAACATCAATAAATGTGTCCTACTGCAGTACTGTTATTACTGAGGCAGAAATTGTCCCCTTATAAGAGAGTTATAGACTTGAGACTACATCAGCTGAAAACGCTTTTAAAGGCTGCACTAAAAAAAAATCTAATGGCTTCTATGGCATACTGGTATGAACCAATTATTTTTTCTCTTCATGAGCTCTTTAGCTCCTTCATTAAACACCAGTCTCATTAGGAACAGTGTTAGTAGTTGCTAATTTTCTAACTCTAGTACATTCAGAGGCAATTGACAAAAAATATTTTTATTACCTTAAAATGTTAAGTGAAGCTTTTGCTGCTATGACAAGCTTTTCCTTAGCTGTGTTTTGTAAGATATATGAATATGCCATGGAAAGCAACAGTTATATGCCCTTTTTTTATGTTTTTTTTTTCTTACAAAATATTTTCATGTTATAAAAATAACTATCTCCTTTATTTATATTTATATATATATATATATATATATATATATATATATATATATATATATATATATATATATATATATATATATATATATATATATATATAATATATATATATATATATAATATATATATATATATATATATATATATATATATATATATATAATATATATATATATAAAAAATTAATATAATATATTTTACAGCCAATTTTAAACTGTTCATAGTAGGGTTGTCCAGATACCGATACTAGTATCGGTATCGGGACCGATACCGAGTATTTGCGGGAGTACTTGTACTCGCGCAAATGCTCCCGATGCCTAAATAGAATTATTTTTTGTATTTATCAACATGTTCTGTGAAAATTCTTTGAGTTTTTTACTACTGCGTGACAAGCAAATAAAACATTTTTATTCATTTTTACTCATTTTTATTCTTTTATAATGTCTTGAGTTTATAAATGTCTTTATAATTCTAAAGAAAATATCCTTAGTCTGTATTGTGGTTTGAAAACTGTCACATGACATTTAAAAAAAGTATCGGTATTCGGTATCGGCGAGTACATGAAAAAAAGTATCGGTACTTGTACTCGGTCCTAAAAAAGTGGTATCGGGACAACCCTAGTTCATATTGCTTTTAAAACATTGTAATAAAGAGATTAACTTTTTTTTTTTATCTGAATACAGACGTCTAACAAAAGAAAATGTGAAGCCATCGGGACGGCAGATAGGAAAACTAAGCCATAGCAATCCAACAATTTTGTTTGACTACGTATGTTAATAATTCACAATTGCTAAATTGAATCGTTTGCACAGTTCTATTGTTGTAGCCTGTATGTCCTTGTAAATAGCTTATTATATATTTTCATCTGACAACACTGAAGAAATGACACTTTGCTACAATGTAAAGTAGTGAGTGCACAGCTTATATAACAGTGTATGTTTGCTGTCTCCTCAAACTACAGCAACACATAGCCATTAATGTCTAAAACGCTGGCAACAAAAGTGAGTACACCCCTAAGTGAAAATGTCCAAATTCTTCCTCCCCGGTGACATACGACTCGTTAGTGTTACAAGGTCTCAGGTGTGTTCAATTTGGTTTTATCATCACGCTCTCATACTGGTGACTGGAAGTTATGCACAGTTGAACAATAATAAATGAAAATATTGCACCTTAATTATAAGGCTATATATAGACAAAAGACAAAAGTCCTTGTAAGAGCAAACTGACAATGAAGACTGACTTTGCACATGAAAGTAAGAGACTTACAGGTGCTACAAATGTAAGAGTGAAGAGCTGCACAGCTTATATAACTCCATTGTTGTCATGTTTGCACTCCTAGCACTGACAGCACACTGACTAGTGCATAAATCCAACATACCAATGTAAAGCTAGGCGTGCAAAATGATCCAATCCAAAAGTGAGTACCCCTAAGTGTGAAAATGTCTACAAAGCTCCCAAGCTGAAAGCTTGAGACACCCCCTTTCAGCTGTCCAGCTGTCACAAGGGATCTTCAGTGGTGTGTTATTGCGGTGGTTAAGCAACAGTATTGGGCACTACATTGGTGAACTCAAATATGGTGGAATCACATTGCTGAAAGATGTTACAACTATGGAAGTTTTAACATGGCACATAATGGCAAAGAACTCTCGGAGGATCTGAAAAAAAAAAAAATTGCTGCTCTATATAAATATGGCCTAGGGCTAGGCTGTAAGAAGATTGCCAAGACCCTAAAACTGAGCTGCAGCACGGTGGCCAAGTCCATAGAGCGGTTTAACAGGACAAGTTCCACTCAGAACAGGCCTCGCCATGGTAGACCAAAGTAGATGAGTGCATGTGCTCAGCGTCCTATCCAGCGGTTGTCTTTTGGGAAATAGATGTATGAGTGCTGCCAGCATTGCTGCAGAGGTTGAAGGGGTGGTATGGTCAGCCTGTCCGTGCTCAGACCATATGCCGCACTCTGCATCAAATAGGTCTGCATGGTTGTCGTCCCAGAAGGAAGCCTCTTCTTCTAAAGATGTTGCACAAAGCCTGCAAACAGTTTGCTGAAGACAAGCAGACTAAAGACATGGATTGCTGTAACCATGTCCTCTGGTCTGATGAGGCTAAGATACTTATTTGGTTCAGATGGTGTTAAGCTTTTGAGGAAGTACAGAGGCAAGTGTGTCTTGCCAACAGTTAAGCATGGTGGGAGTGTCATGGTCTGGGGCTGCATGAGTGCTGCCAGCACTGGGTAGCTACAGTTCATTGAGGGAACCATGAATGCCAATATGTACTGTGACATACTGAAACAGAGCAAGATCCCCCTCCCCTCCCTTAGGAGACTGGGCTGCAGGGCAGTATTCCAACATAATGACCCCAAAAACTCCTCCCAAGACAACTACTGCCTTGCTAAAGAAGGTAAAGGTGATGGACTGGCCAGCTCTGTGATGTCGTCATTGAGGAGTGGAAGAGGAATCCAGTGGCAACCTGTGAAGCTCTGGTGAACTCCATGCCCAAGAGGGTTAAGGCAGTGCTGGAAAATAATGGTGGCCACTTTGGACATTTTCACTTAGGGTGTACTCACTTTTGTCGCCAGCAGTTTAGACATTATTGGCTGTGTTATTTTGAGATGAAGGCAAACTTGGGGTCCTTTCACATGTGCGGACCGTTTTTTAGATCCGTTTTTTTTATCATCAGTTGATCAGTTTTTCATCAGTTTTTTATCTGTTTTTTTCATCCGTTTTTTTTTTTTTGGTTAGAACTTTATTTTTATTCCATATTTTGATGAAAAACGGATGTTAGCGGATCAGATGTTAAACGGATCGTCCGCTAACGTCCGTTTTTCGTCCGTTCCGTTTTTTTGACGGAAGAAAAATAGGGGTTTCTTCCGTTCAAAAAAACGGAGCTTAACGGAGACGGACGTTAGCGGATGCGTGTGAAAGGATCCATTGGAAAGCATTGCGGTCAAAAAACGGACATCTAAAAACGGACGAACGGTCCGCACGTGTGAAAGGACCCTTACACTGTTATACAAGCTGTACACTCACTACTTCAGTGTTGTCACATGAAAAGATATAATAAAATATTTACAAAAATTTGATTTCCTGGCCATTTTTCAGAGAATATGAATGATAACACAAAAACATTTCTTTCACTCATGGTAAGAGTCGGTTCACACTGGGGCGACATGGCATCCGACTTGAAGTCGTCTCAAGTCGTCCCAAGTCGCGCTGTCCAGAAAAGCAATGTAAGTGAATGGGAGTGGTGTTAATACACACTACTTAAGTCGCTCCGACTTCAGAAGAGGTTCCTGTACTACTTCAATCAGACTTCTAGGCGATTTGTACCCATTGATTTCAATGGAAGTCGCTTCCAAGTCTGATCACTGTTTTAATTGAAGCGACCTTTCAGCAAGATAACATACATTTCTCAGGCAAACCCCTCCCTCCCCCTCCCTCTCCCAGAGCTGATTGTTGTTTTATTGGCCACTGGAATGTCTCCTGACCTGAAAAGGACTTCAAGTCGTGTTGTAAATCGCCCCAGATCGCCCTGTGGTTCATGCTCAAGTCGTGTTGAAGTTGCTTCTGAAAGTCGTGCTGGAAGTCTTGTCGCCCCAGTGTGAACCGACTCTTATGCCGCGTACACACGGTCGTTTTTTGCGATGAAAAAAAACGACGTTTTCTGTGAAGTAAAAAACGACGTTTTTGAAACGTCACTTTTCAAAGACAATTTTGCATACACACCATCGTTTTTTCACAAAAAGCAAGGTTACGTTCACCACTCTTTTCCATTGAAGCTCGCTTCATAACTAGCTTCTGGGCATGCGCGGGTTGAAAAATGTCGTTTTAAAAGACTTTTTTGCTACACACGGTGACTTTTTGTGAAACAAAAAACGACGTTTTGAAAAACGACACAAAAAATTCAAGCATGTTGGAATTTTTTTTTGGTCGTTTTTTTGAAGACAAAAAACGACGTTTTGCCCACACACGATCAATTTAAATGACGTTTTAAAAAACGTCGTTTTTTTTCATCGCAAAAAACGACCGTGTGTACGCGGCATTAGTGTTTGGCTGAAGACATTTATTATCCATCAATTGTGTTTACTCTTTTTAAATCATAATGACAACAGAAACGACCCAAATGACCCTGATCAAAAGTTTACACACCCCAGTTCCTAATACCGTGTATTGCCCCTTTAACATTAATGACAGCCTGAAGTCTTTTGTGGATGAGGCTCTTTATTATCTCATATGGTAAAGCTGACCGTTACTCTTGGCAAAACGCCCCCAGTTCCTGTAAATTCTTGGGCTGTCTTGCATGAACTGCACGTTTTTGAGATTTCCCCAGAGTGGCTCAATGACATTGAGTTCAGGAGACTGAGATGGCCACTCCAGAACCTTCACTTTATTCTGCTGTAGCCAATGGCAGGTCGATTTGGCCTTGTGTTTTGGATTACTGTCGTGTTGGGAATATCCAAGTACATCCCATGCGCAACATCCTGGCTGATGAATGCAAATGTTCCTCCAGTATTTTTTAATAACAACATACTGCGTTTATCGTTCCATCAATTTTGACCACATTTCCTGTGCCTTTTGTAGCTCACGCATCCCACAAAAACATGAGCGATCCACCTTCATGTTCACAGTAGTAATGGTGCACATTTCATCATAGACCTTAATGACTCCTCTTCAAATTAAGTGTTTATAGTTGTGGCCAAAAAGGTAAAGTTTGTTTTTTCACTCAAAATGTGTGCGCCAGAAGGTTTGAGGCTTGTCTCTGTGCTGTTTTGGCATATTGGGTAGTTTCTGTCATCAATATGATTTTCAAAAAAAAAAAAAAGTAAACACCATTGATAATAAATGGCTTCATCCAAACACTAACCATGAGTAAAAGACGTTTTTTTATTATTCATATTCTTTTAAAAATTGACAAGAAACCATAAATTCTGTCACACACACACACACACACACACACACACACACACACACACACACACACACACACACACACACACACACACACACACACACACACACACACACACACACACTCTCTCACTCTCACACTCTCACACTCTCTCACTCTCTCACTCTCTCACTCTCACACTCTCACACTCTCACACTCTCACACTCTCACACTCTCACACTCTCACACTCTCACACACTCTCACACTCTCACACTCTCACACTCTCACACACTCTCACACTCTCACACACTCTCACACTCTCTCTCTCTCACTCTCACACACTCTCACACTCTCTCTCTCTCACTCTCACACTCTCTCTCTCTCACTCTCTCACACTCTCACACTCTCACACACTCTCACACTCTCTCACACTCTCACACTCTCTCACACTCTCACACTCTCACACTCTCACACTCTCACACTCTCTCACACTCTCACACACTCTCACACTCTCACACACTCTCACACACTCTCACACACTCTCACACTCTCACACACTCTCACACTCTCACACTCTCACACTCTCACACACTCTCACACTCTCACACTCTCACACACTCTCACACTCTCACACACTCTCACACTCTCACACTCTCTCACACTCTCACACTCTCTCACACTCTCACACTCACTCTCTCACACTCTCACACACTCTCACACTCTCTCACTCTCTCACTCTCACACTCTCACACTCTCTCTCTCTCACACTCTCTCTCTCTCACACTCACACTCACACTCACACACACACTCACACACACACACACACACACTCACACACACACACACTCAATGAATTTTGTCAGTTAACCTTTTTTCTTTTTTTCTGGCAGATTCTTTCACAGATACAAAAGTATGACAATCTAATAACACCTGTTGTGGACTCGCTAAAATACCTCACTTCCCTGAACTATGATGTCCTTGCATGTATCCTTTTGTTTGACATATTTTTGTTGTTTAATGTAACAAATTTTCTAGAAAATTCTCAATAGCATTGTGATTTATACTCTTTGTACGCCTGTTCATATGACTGTACAAACCCATAGAGGGCATAGCTACATGTTTGCCTTTAATTCCTGCTTTTAACTAGTTGAGATCCGCGCTATAGCCGAATGACGGCTTCAGCGCGTATCTAAATATCCAACAGGCCGTTAATTGATGGCCTGTCACTAGCATATTCCCCGCACGCGCTCCAGAGCGCGCAGCAGGGAAATTCTGTGTTGGCCATGTCCCTTGGACACAGCCAATCACAGATCGCCGCGAACGGCCAATCAGAGTGGCTGTTTGCGATGCGATCTGTGTGGCCAATGAGAGATGATCTCATATGTAAACATATGAGATCATCTCTCGTTGCCGTTTTACACAGAGACAGCGTCCTGTCTCTGGAGAAGAGACAGATCTGTGTCCCTTGTACATAGGGACACAGATCGGTCACCTCCCCCAGTCACCCCCCTCCACCTACAGTTAAAACACAATGCAGGGAATACATTTAACCCCTTCCTCACCCCCTAGTGTTAACCCATTCAATGCCAGTCACATTTATACAGTAATTGGTGCATATTTATAGCACCGATCGCAGTGTAAATGTGAATGGCATCAAAAGTGTCCGATGTGTCCGCCATAACGTCGCAGTCCCAATTAAAATCGCAGATCGCCGCCATTTCTAGTAAAAAAAAATTCTGTCCCCTATTTTGTAGGCGCTATATAACTTTTGCGCAAACCAGTCGCTTATTGCAATTTTTTTTTTACCAAAAATATGTAGAAGAATACGCATCGCCCTAAACTGAGAAACGTTTTTTTTTTTTTTAAATTGGGATATTTATTATAGCAACAAGTAAAAAATTATTGCATTTTTTTTTCAAAATTGTCGCTCTTTTTTGTTTATAGCGCAAAAAATAAAAACCACAGAGGCGATCAAATACCACCAAAAGAAAGCTCTAGGACGTCAATTTTTTTTGGGAGCCACATCGCACGACCGCGCAATTGTCAGTTAAAGCGACGCAGTGCAGGAAGGAGGTGATGTGATGGTGCTGGTGATTGGCCCATCACTGTCGCATGGGGATTGGTCTTAGGTCCTGCAATCCTCTAGTAGAGTGACTTGGAGCTTACACAGGACTTTCTTTCCTTGTTTGCTGCAGCTGAACAGTGTAGGGAATGAAGGAAAGAAAAAATGTGCTGCTGGGGAGAGGGTCAAATATAATTATCCTGTGGTAAAATACAGACATTTTTGCTGGATGACAACAATTTGTGTAATGGTATTATGTTGGTCACGTTCATAAGAGAATGGTAAAAATAGGATATATATTTTTCTTAACTGGAAATATAGACTGTATAATTGAAGCTCTTGCAAATCCAGAAAAAGAAAAGATGAAGCACGATGATACTACGATCTCCAGCTGGTTACAGAGTTAGTACAATTTCCTATTCATTTTTTAGATCCTGCCTGATAAACAAAAAATTGCCAAGGGTCGGTCCAACTCTGAGTGATTGACCCTTTCTTGTATGCCTGGATAATTACAATAGTGGGATCTTGCTGTCACCAATCCTTTCTGTATTCCTGTCCTCTTCTGGGGTTTGAGTCTTCCTGCCCAACTTTGCATTTTCTATCGGTTCCAGTTACATGCTCTAAAAATGAAATTGATAAACTTAAGCAGATGTGCAGATCCAGAAACTTAAGCAAACCGTTCTTACCAATGATTTTTCCAAGAGATTCAAGAAATTGCTTTAACTGTGCAGTTTAACTGTGCTGTATTGTGTGTAATATCAGCTTTGAGTGGACTGGCCCTTTTGAATGTTTTCCTTCAGGTGAACTTTGATGGTGACTGCCTCCTTTTTTTAAAGTACAGGGCACATGTTTTAATCATTAATGGGTTATATACAGCACTTCCAGGTGATTGGACACTGGCAAAGACACTCAAAGCTTTAAGGGCCCTTTCACATGTACAGATCCTGTGAGGATCCGTACTTTTTATCATCTGCTTTCTCAGTGGGGATCGCTCCGTTGATCCCCGCTGAGTCGGCAGATGACAAGGCGGTCCCCGCACACTGTGCAGGGACCGCCCTGTCGGATCTTCGTTCTCCTCTGAGGCGATTGGATGAACACGGACCGTCTGTCTGTGTTCATCTGATCCGCAGATGGATGGAAAAATAGGATTTTCCTCTGTCTGCAGAAACGGACCATAGCGGGGACCGATGTAATTGGATGTCAGCGTATGTTCACCCGCTATCCCGTAGGGTTACATGTATGTCCGTATTTCATCTGAAAACGCATGGATGAAATACGGTCTGCAGGTGTAAAGGGGCCCCTTACACTTCCTTATATAACCACCTACCTCCATGCAATACTCAGTTTCTTGCTAGTGTTCTTAGGTGAAGGTTGGAACTTCCAATGAATAAGAAGTAGGAATTTATAGGAAACTGAATTCTCCTATCGCCAACAAATGACAGGCTGCACCGGGCCACTTCGGCTGAGGGCGTCCGCTTTCTGAAATGGTGCCACCCAACTTACCTCACTCCTAGGAGGCCTGGTCTGACTCGATTGAACAATCCCAGGGAACGCTGCACATGTGTGTAAACACCATTTCAGCGCTCTGACGAAGGCGCATTAACCATATTACTGCGCTCAACCTTGAAAGGGCACGTGTGCATACACAATTTTGGTGCTCCTGCTTGACCACTACAGGTGCCATGTTGTCCTTTGCAGCACAGTTACTGATGCCATATTAGAAAAGAGAGTGCACATACGGGCACAATTTCCTGTTGGAGTGTGTTTTGGCAGGACAAATTTGAGGCAGACCGCTTCCTACGTTTGTCTTCACTGTGCAAGAAGTCTCCAATAAAAATGGTCATAGGGAAATCGGCTGCATTGGATGACTTGAAGTACAGGGAAGTTAAAAGTTCTTTTGACAGAGGTATTCCATCTCCAATAGTGAACCTGGAATCTAAGGCATCTCCCCCTATCCTCAGACTTCGGGACAGCATAGGAGAGCTAACATTTCCACTAAAAAATTTAGTGCGTGTGTGTGTGTATATATGTGTGTGTGTGTGTGTGTGTGTGTATATATGTGTGTGTGTGTGTGTATGTGTATATATATATATATATATATATATATATATATATATATATATATATATATATATATATATATATATATATATATATATATATATATAAAATATATATATTTTTTTTACATACGCTGCAGATTTAAAATCCATGACACTGACTCTTTCCAAGGGTGTAGTGTTAATATTGGGGTTTGTGGTTAATATTTGGCGGAGGCAATATCAATTTGCAGTGCAGAAGGAGGGGTAGTAGATGTAAGAGAATGAGACTTATATGTAAATGCCTGAATCTGTCATGGTGGTGTGCAGCTTTCCAGGCTTGGTGACTCTCTCAACCAGAGCTTTTTTTCTCAGAAAATAGGTGCAGGAACTCAACCACGACCCTGTTCAAATTTCACAAACAGTAGAAGGGTCTTAAAGGGGCATTAAATACCAGAATTGCATTACATACAGAGTGTAGAGTTCAGGGGGTTACACACAGTGCAGAGCTGTCACTTGTAAACACAGAAACCAGAATTATGGGTTTACAAGTGATTGTGGTAAGCGCGCATCAAAGGGTCTGAGCCAGAGGTGGTGGAACTGAGTTCCACCAAGTTCCCCCTGAAAAAAAGCCCTGCTCTCAACTAGTCCAAACCTGTCCTAAATCCTTACAAATGGTAAATGTTTTATGGGTTTACGTTTACTGGAGCTGAGTGAACTTATCTGTGGTTTAATTTGCATTTTGCTGTACCTTCCTAGTAATTTAGAAAACACGACTTGTCCAATCTGGATTCAGTATGTGAATGAGCAACGGGTACAAGAAGCTTTTGGTATTTGATACGTTTTTCAGTAAGCTTCCAGCAGCTTGGTTGATGCTTTAATGCAAACTTGTGTTCCAGTTTGGGAGCGTAATCCTAAATTGGAATGAGCTCAGGCTTGTTGAACCTGCCTGAGCGACAAAAGCTGTCCAAGGCAGAAGATGCATTCCCCACCCCACAGCTGCACACGTGCAAAGGGTGTATATACATTTAGGCTGTAGGGTGCAGAATGCTTCCCGGCAGTATTTATCGGGTGTGTTTTGGACAAGGCTTGGCTCATTGCTGATCATAGATCCTGATGCAAATACTAAGTGTCACTTTAAAGTGATTATAAAGGGTAATTTTTTATTATTTATTGTTTTGTTTGAATAATACATGTTATACTTGCCTGCTTTGTGCAATGGTTTTGGACAGGGCAGCCTTGATCTTCCTCTTCTAGGGTCCCCTGCCAGTTTCTCTGTGTGCCACCATAGGAAGCTGCTTCCTATGGTGGCACACCTGTGGGCTTTAAACCTGAGGCATGCTGCCTGTGTCGATACTCAGCCACGCTTCCTAATTACAGGATTTGTTGGCAGGAGTAAATTGCTCCCACTATCATCTGTCTGCCCTATGAAGAGGGAGGGAGAAAAGCGCTGCTGCATTCCGGCTCAAGATTTGATTGGGAGGGGAAGCCAGATATTTATCCTAATGTAGAGAATGCCTGAAGATAAAAAAAACATCTGCCTTTAGAACCACGTTAAACAATTTTTCAAGTAATGTTGCAGGTTAATAAATCTTGACAAGCAGTACTCTCAGCTTGAAACTGTCTGAAAGATTGGCAACCGCTTTGTAAAACTTGCTGTGTGAACTACATTGTACAAGGCCTCAGTGTGAGCTGTGTAGCCATGTGAATGTCTATTGCCTGAATTCCACAAAGGTCTCATGTCTTATATTTTTTTTTTTTTTTTTTTATCCTGCAGGTTTAGCTAGCTTTTGTGGAGCAATTTTTAGGAAATACCCCATAGAATTGGCTGGGCTTCTGCAGTATGTAGCAAACCAGCTAAAAGCTGGAAAAAGGTAAGCATTGATTTGATTATAAAAAAATGTGTTACCTGTTGTTTACTCCTTATCTATCTAAGGTGTTTTTTTTTGTTTTTTTTTTAATATATAGTCTGTGCCGTGTTTAAACTTCATTGAATTTCACAAGGCTGTGTTATTGAAATGCTGACTGTTAGTCTGTGTAGTAAATCTGAACATTATTTCCCCTTCTGTCACATTGACTTGCAGTTTTGATTTGCTGATTCTGAAAGAGGTGGTACAAAAGATGGCTGGGATTGAAATCACTGAAGAAATTACAATGGAGCAGCTGGAAGCAATGACTGGTGGAGAACAACTTAAAGCGGAGGTGAGGGAATGTGCTGTTCATTGACACTTCAAACACACACACAACCACCCTGTGGTCTTTACTTCCCCTAATCCATTGGATACTCATGCTGATTGTGTACCATAGGCTACTTTCACTGTGCATTAATTGAAAGAAATCTGCTACTTTCTAAAAAGAAAAAGAAAAGGGTTTACTGGCCGGACCAAAAATGTAAAGGTGTTGAATCTTTGGAATATTTCAGAATAGTAAGCTTGGGCTTGCGTGTGTTGAACAAACATGTTCTTTCTTTCTGGCACATTGTTGGTAAAAGTAAGGGGAGTTTTTATGAAAAATCGGCAGCGCTTTTTTTCCTGTGAAACTGCATGTGCCATGTAATACTCGTGTGACTAGGGATAGCAGTTATTAGGCTATTATCTGTCTGTCTAGCTTGAATGCTCATTTAAAAATGAAGAGGTTTTGGAAAAATTTTAGTTACTTAATGTAGCCGACAATCATAGGAAAATATTTGCTTCCTCTGATCCTCGGCTCAATCCAGTGCCCATAATTTTTGTATTTTCCTGATTCACTCTATTCTGTATGAATGAATAACATTTAACCAAGTATTATTTGGTTTTGTCACCAGTTTCACAGGACCAGTTTCACAGGACAAATATCTCTGGATTTTTTTTATCGTCTATGAATACACTGCTTAGTCATATGCCGTGGGGTTGTTTCTGGCTACAGCAGGATTGTACGCCGTCAAACTGCAGGCTAGCACAGGATAATCTCCCCTTAACCCAGCATGCCTCAGTTTCTTGCTATTGTCCTATAAAGGATGTTGGTCTTTTCTTCAGCTCTAATAGAAAAACATAGTTTTTTTTTTTTCTTCTTTGCGATCAATTTTTTTTTGATACTTCTTAAAGCCTTTTTCAGAATTTCAAAATTTCTTGATCCATTGCTGCCTGAGCTGGTCCCAATAGGGCAAGTATCTTGACTGGCCCTTCCTCAGCTTAGCTTTGGAGAAATGGACCCCACTGGATTGCACGTTTGTAGGCCTAACCTGGAAGTGACTTTTGTGTACAGAGTTCCTTGTGTGGTGCTTTGCAGAACTTGTACTGGTAATAAGGTATCTTTGGAGCTCTTTATATCCAGAACTGCTGGCATTGCCTCTGTGCTTGTCCTGTCTCTGAAGCTTATTCTAGTGGGTAGACTAATCTGCCTGAGCACCGGGTACACAACTACCTCACAATTTGTACTTCTGGGCACATTTGAATTTCTGCTTTCTGCCAGTTTGTACGTGGAATGGGTTACTCCTGAGCGACTGAGCACTTAAGTCTTTCCCTGGGTGGGTATTGTGTGCTAGCCGTGCTTTTCTTACAGTACATCATCCAACGTAGAGGAAGCATTGTCCTGTTGCCGCTCCAGCTTTGCAAGAGTGTCACATGCAACTTTGATCTCCAGCCCCGGTCTCCAGTTGGTTTACTCCGGCCTTCAGACTCTCATCAGCTGTTTGGGTTTATGAACACCCGAGGCCTTGCTTTGTATCGTGAGTTTCATTGCTGACACGTCACAACAACATATTTGTATCTAAACAGTGGGTAATGCTCACACTCTTAACAAATCTCTGGATGTTTACTCTGTTCTGGCTGAGAAACCTGATGTCTGTAATTCCCATACCTTATGTTTATATTGTTTGCCGCCTCCTGTTATCTCTTGAGTTGGGCCTAACCCCCCTGCTTTGTCATCGAGGTCTTCTACTGCAGTCACACAGAGCTTTGGGACCAAATTCACCTAATTCTTTGAAGATACTGGTGGCAGAGGCCCTAACCCTGCTCCTGTTCCCTGCACAATCAATTTCTGATCTTCCCAAGACCTTATAGGCTGGGCCAACAGTCATAGATGCCATCTCCTCTGATTTTTTTTTTTTTTGTAAGATTTTTTGAAATTTTTCTTTTTACAATGGGTTTGAGGTATTGCTGTCCTTCTGCCTTTACCTTGGATGTACGGTTTTTAGCACTTATTGATGTGACGTTCTACTCTACATTGTGAGAATCAGCCTTCTGTCGGTTGCCTTGGGTCTTTTAGAGCTCTTGCACCTACAAATATTCTTTCAACACACCAGCAATTTGAGGTATTCCTCTGGAAGCACTGGAACCTGGACATTTTTTGGACATGGTCCACTCACTCGCATCCCCACACAGCATGAGAGAGGACCCGATCGCCACCGGCGGCTCCGGTAAGCGGCGGGAGGGCGCGGGAGACTCCCGCCGCCGATAACGGTGGTCTCGCAGCGTATCTGCCGCAGAGACCACCGTTATCGTTTACAGGACCTGAAAAAATGTAAAGAAACTGCGCTAAAAAATACCAAGAAAAAAAAAAGAGAAAGACCTGCAACGTAGTCAGTCTATTCCCTCCAGATGCTGCAATTACCGTGTAAACAAATACAAGAAATAAACATGAGAAAAATATAAATCGCGCTACCTCAACCACCCTTCTTGGCAAACACAAACGTATGCAAGTGGGTGATTTATAGTGATATAAGTGAAAGGCTGGCTGTTATATCAAAAGGTGACCTATGATGGCCACTAGGGTGCAACATACAGCCACCTCAAAATCCCTCAGCAGTGATGGTGATTTAAAAGAAAAACAAACAGAAACCAAAAATAAAAACAAAAAAACACTTGGATCAGAAACCATCAACTAAATATGAATTTTGGCTCTGAATGGGTTAATAAATAGTCTGAAATGTTGACAGTAGAAAGTCCAATATATAGCAGGTAAGATGTCAAACACCCGTGCATCTGTGCCACATTATAGATGAGTAGTAAACGTGTCCAAAAGAAAAAAGTGACATGTCCTCCACCAGACTTATAGATTGGCCTCTTAACGAATTCCCACGATCCCTTATGACAGGGGATCAGAAACGGCGTATAATAAGTCCCAATCTCGCAGTTTCAGATATGCAGTCCTGATGGATCTCTTTTCCCAAACAATTTTCAGCAGTATCAATGTCCACCATGTAAGAAACAGTGACTGCTCCACAGTGCATTAAATGTGTAGAAATGTATTAAACGTTAAAATTGCACTTGCAGTTTAAAATTTGCCTTGAATCTATGTGACGGCCGGTACACAAAACTCTCAGGCACCCGTCCACTGGGGTAACGTTGGGAGCTTCTTGGGTGACGACAGCGCGCTATCCATTTTGTAAAAAAAAACGTACTTCTTCCAGGACTTGCTTCTTACAGGACCGCTCACGCTAAAGATGGATCTCTCGGTTGTGGCAGCAGCTGCTGCCGTTACCAAGCTATCTATCTTTAAAAAAAGGACGTATATCTGTGTGAGCAGGTTTTTAAGTGGTTAAATGTCCTTATTTCTTCTGAGAAATCCTCACTTTCTGTTCTTCTGTCTGTAACTTCACACAGTAATGCAAGGCTTTCTCCATGGTGTGGAGTGTTGTGCTCGCCCCCTCCCTTAGACTACGGGAGAGTCAGGACGCCCACTAACACACCGCTCCTTTCTCTATCTGCAAAGTAGAGTGCGTCCTGACTCTCCCGTAGTCCAAGGGAGGGGACGAACACGACACTCCACACCAGGGAGAAAGCCTTCTATTACTGTGTGGAGTTACAGACAGAAGAACAGCAAGTGAGGAATTCTCAGAAGAAATAAGGACATTTACAAGCAAAATGGAAGGAGGAGGTAAGTAAAGGAGGCCTGCACTAGGGTAAAGGAGGCTATTTAAGGAAAAAAATTGTACCTTTTAACAACCCCTTTTAAATTCCTCTCTGTAATAAACACTGTACAAATTGCACATGTGATTTAATAAACACTTTCATGCTTGTGCTCTCAAAAGTAAGCTAAAATTAAATATTTTCCATGTCCTTCATGGCATTAATTGACTAATAATTCCATTTGCTCAGTAATCAGAGATGTATAATTTGCTGCATGGAATCATCCATCATATTTCATAGGCTAATGTATTCATGAACTTGTATAATAATTTACGGACTGGCCTTTTTTACAGGGAGGTTACTTTGGTCAAATAAGAAACACAAAGAAGTCTTCTCAAAGGTTAAAAGATGCTTTACTGGACCATGACTTGGCCCTTCCTTTGTGTCTGCTGATGGCCCAACAGAGAAATGGGGTGATATTTCATGAAGGAGGAGAAAAGCATTTGAAGCTTGTTGGAAAGTTGTATGATCAGGTGAGTAGAAATGAATTGTCAGGCTGATTAAATTCTTGTAACAACAAAAACATGGGGAATGTCCAGGGAAAAACCAAGCCTACTTGCCGAACAGCTTGCTGAACAAACAGGGGTTTTGTCCGCACGCATTTGCAAACGCATGCGTGAGCCACAGAGCCGCGCCAAGGCACCCTGTAATCTGTGGTCCTAACCCTAAACAATGAGCGTCCTCACAGTGGAGGCACATGCATTTTAATGGATAGATAGGGGCAGGTGAACTGAAGGGGAGCCACCCCTCCTTAAAGGTACAGGAGCACACCAAACACTGAGCATATAGCACAATGGCTGCAATTAAATTCTTGCCAGCATTGCTTAACCATTTGCCAACCGCGCTATAGCAAAATTACAGCAAAGTCTGCCAGTTCTGGGAGGGCGTTGTATGATTGCTGTGTACTCCAGACACAGCTGATCACAGATCGGGGTGAAAAGCTAATCGGCTGCTCTTTACCATGTGATCTGATGAGCTGTGTCCAATCACATTTGTCGGTTATCGGCATTCCCTTTCTCACGCTGTCACAGCGAGAGAGGAGAGTCGATAATTGGCTAGTGTGAAAAGGGACATCTGCACTGATCGTCAGTGCCATTTTTAGTGCTGCCTATTGGTGCACATCAATAAAAGAAAAATAATTACCCGTTTGCAAAATTTTGTAACCGAAACGAAGAAAACATTTATAAAATAATTTTTGGCTTTTTTTTTTATTTGTTTAGTAAAAAATAACCCAGTGTTGATTACATGCCGCCAAAAGAAAGCTCTATGCGTGTGAAAAATGATAAAAATGTTATATGGGTGCAGTGCTGCGTGACGTGCAATTGTCATTCAAAGTGCAACAACACTGAAAGTAGGCACATGGTTAAAAGCAAAGTCTACCTGTTCAGACTCTTGCGTGTTTTACCTATATATAGTGTGTAACATGAAACATGTGCACAGGCTGCAGCTCCCTCTTTACTTGGCCCCCCTTCCTTTCTGGTTTCTATCAGAATTTGGAATTTTGGAACAGCTGCGTTTTGCTTCACATGCACAGCTGTGTCATTCATTTACGGAAATACAAGTCTCTTCTGCCTCCGTGGCAGGACTCCTAATTCTCCATGGAGCACAGGTGCAGTAACATCACCA
This sequence comes from Rana kukunoris, assembly GCA_029574335.1. Classification (NCBI taxonomy): domain Eukaryota; kingdom Metazoa; phylum Chordata; class Amphibia; order Anura; family Ranidae; genus Rana; species Rana kukunoris. The sequence goes on from CM056057.1 coordinate 115,396,002, forward strand.
CACTTGTATTTCATTGATGCTTTTCCAACCTCATAGTGGAAGGTCTCACTTTTGGACCTGCGACAGGAGGATTGGTCTGCAGGAACATTGCACTTTCAGGGCCAGTTCACGCAGTCCGGATGCGTTCCAGATGCCTTTCTGCGCGCAAATTTTTGGTGCATATTGGGGCTTTTTGACTGGGTCACTACTGTGCATTTACGAAGCGTGCTGTGCTCTTTCACTGTCCCAGTGGCAGGGGATGGACGGTGCCGGGCTTCTGAGGTATAGCGCGCAGCAAGGTCCGATGGAAGTGAGGACAGGATACCTGAAAACCAGAAAACGGGTACCCACTCCTCCCCAAAAGGTGCCGAATCTGTCACCGGAAGGGGGGGCGGTGACAGATGAGCTGAAGTTCCAATTTTGGGTGGAACTACGCTATTAAAAGGGATTGCAAAACTATGTTGTGGGTGTTTTTATTATATAAAAAAAATTGACATATTTACTTGCTCTGTGCAAAGGGTTTTTACAGAGCACCTCTGATCCTCCTCTTCTCGGGTCACCCGCTATTGCTCCTGGCTTCTCCTCTCCTCTGTGAGCCACCACAGGAAACTGTTTCCTATAGTGGCACACCTGTGGGCTCCATCACGAGCTGTTGTCTGGGGTCTATAGAACTAGACGGTGCGGCACAGCCCCGCACCATCTTCCTCGTCACATGGTTTGATTGACAGCAGCAGCCAATGGCCTCTATGAGGAGGGGAGACAGCCACTGCTCTTGGGCAAAGAGCTGGATTGAAAATGGGCTTGGTTAAGTATAAGGGGAGCTAGGGGGAGCTGCAACCTTAATGCATTAAGGTGTAAAAAAAGAAACCTCCCTGTCGCAACCACTTAAATTATTTTGCCAGGCTCACGTATGCACTGTACCAGATTTTTTTTTTTTTTCTCCTGAAGGTTGTTGCTTTTAAATTCAACATCTTGGGCTGTTTCCCCACTGGGTGAGGCAAACTATCTGATCGCTTCATGTGAATTTTTTTTTTTAAATACAGTTTTTATTGAACAATTTACATTTGGAACATAGTTCTGCAAGTTACAAGGCAATACTGGAGAAATGCATAAAATTTATAAATATGGCTTATACACATATAGGCACAGTAGATCAAAAGAAACGTATTCAGATCGAACATTGGACTCAGTAGCTATTTATGAATGAAAAACCTTATGCTTACTCTATTCATGGGATTGTACGCCAAAAGAATATATAGGTTTATGGACCCTCAATGCATGTGTCAGTGGACTCAAGCCATCTGTCCCAGATTTTGTTGTACTTATCTGGACAACCTCTATTAATATATATGAACTTTTTGTAGGGAAGTGTGTTATTTATATCTAGTTTCCAGTCGTTGAAGCTGGGGGGAGTGGGTCTCATCCACTGTCTGGCTATAATTTTCCTAGCAGAAAACGCTTCATGTGTACTTTTAAATGTTTTTCCCTAAAGTTTGTTGCCATGACCGGTGGCTGATTTTAGGTTTGTGTTAAATCCTCTTTTCTCTCTTAGTGTCATGATACTCTGGTACAGTTTGGTGGATTTTTGGCATCTAATCTCAGTACAGAGGATTACATAAAACGAGTTCCATCAATAGATGTCTTGTGCAATGAATTTCACACCCCACATGATGCTGCATTTTTCCTGTCTCGACCTATGTATGCTCATCACATCTCTGTAAGTATACCCTTGCGTTGTAAAGCAAAAAAACATCATTTTTATTCTTTCCTTTTTTCTTCTGCATTTAACATTTTACGTTGCTTGTCTTGATCTTCATACTCTAAAAGTAATTTTGAAACTAATTTAGATTTAGAAGACTTGATAGTGCTTTGGGTGCAATTTGTATTTTAAATGATCAAACAATATTATGAAATGGGTTGTTTCATCTGTTGTAATGTTTACGCATAATGTCTTTATTTCATTGATCTATTCTTACTTCCTCAGTCAAAATATGATGAGTTAAAGAAGACCGAGAAGGGAAACAAGCAGCAGCATAAAGTTCACAAATATATTACGTCATGCGAGGTTGTGATGGCTCCTGTTCATGAAGCTGTCATTTCTTTACATCCTCCTAAAGTGTGGGATGATATCAGCCCTCAGTTTTATGCCACTTTCTGGTCTCTAACAATGTATGACCTCGCTGTTCCATCCACCAGCTACAACAGAGAAATCAATAAATTGAAAGTACAAATGAAAGCCATTGATGATAATGTTGAAATGGTGAGTTGAAATCTTCCATTCCTGTCCACTATATACCACTTTACTGGATCTTTGTGTGTAATCACATTTTATGAACCGAGAAACACTAATATAGCTTTAAAATGATATGGGTGTCTTGGATAAATAGGCTGTAAATTAGCTTACTCCCAAAGCGTTACTAAACCTAGGACCCTGCATTTACATTATCTGGTCTCCCACAGTACCCAGAAAATGAAAATGCAATTATTTTATTAAATATAAACTGCTAAATACCTTTTCTCATCAGCAGTATATAGCAGTCTTGTGACTTCTATCCGTTCCTGATTAAGCTTGAATGAGGAGTTTTACATGCACGCCCTTGTGCCCAGCCGTGCCATTTTGATGACTTATGTCATCGTGCGGCCGTCCTCAAGCGATTTAAAAAAATAAGCATTTGAGCTTTCTATGGGCGATAGACAAACAATTGAGTACTTTGTTGTTTTTTTTTGTTTTTTTTTTGCACCAGCAACCTAATTGTCAAGACAAGCTTTCGGGATGTGTCCAAGCAGCACTAATACAGAGTTTTAGCAGAATGTTAAGTGGGTCAATCTGCAAAAAAATAAAAATAAACTGTAAAAAAAACACAAACCTAGCAATGGTAATGGTCCTGTAACACTAATCCATTTTCTCTGTAAAACATCTTTGAGTGGGCCTGTTATTGATGGTCAGAAAGCGCATCGCTCTTTAGCGTCTACATTTGTAATAAGCAAGAGCCCAACATATGCAGTGTGCAAATGAACCTTATTGATTTTGATATGTTAAAGCCTCGATTTTCAGTTGATGCCTTTTTATCCAAAAATCTGATATAGCCTCCAAATAAAAAGAAGAAGGAAAAGGAAAGATGCACTGCTTTGCAAGATAAGCTAGTGGAGGAAGAGAAGAAGCAATCGGAACACGTAAGCAGAGTTCTTCAAAGAATGAAACTGGAAAAAGACACCTGGCTCTTGGCCCGTAAGTATACACAAAGCCCACGGCAGTATGTCAGGGTCCATTGTCTCTTTAAATGTGCTTGTAGTGTAAAATTGCATTTGCGTTGCAGTGATTTATTTCTGTACCTTTCCAGAAAAGTACACTGCATCAGCAAGTGCTCGGTGTAGCAATGTAATATGCGACTAAAGGTTTAAAGTTTCATAGTGGAGTCTAAAAAGAACTGAGCATTTTGTAACTTTGTACTAGCTTTCTTTCTAAAAAGATTTACTGAAATAATGGGCGCTGTTAAACTGCTGATAAACCACCTAAAAAGTGCTGGCTTCATAGAGCCAAAATAGATTGTACTGAATTGAAAATGTTTGCCTGAATTTAATTGTAAATGACAGCAATTGAAGCCTTATTGCTTGAATACAATCTGTTGGAAGAAACCGACAATGTGACAGTGTATACATGGCTGCAGCTGAAACGATTATATAACTGGTATATAATAAGTCTGCACTACCCTGCTTGCCATCCATTCATCTCTCAACTAAGCCTTTTTGATTGACATACAGTGTGGATCGAAAGTTTTGGCACCTCCCAGGTATTAATTTGTATTAATGTGCATAACGAAGCCAAGGATAAATCTCCAAAAGGCTTCAAATTACAGATTAGACATTCTTATAATATGTCAAAAAAAGTTCGATTTTATTTCTATTTTTTACAGTTTCAAAATGACAGAAAACAAAAAAAAATAGCGTTTGCAAAAGTTTCGGCACCCTGCAGAGTTAATATCTTGTACTGCCCTCTTTGGCAAGTATCACAGCTTGTAAACATTTTTTGTAGCCAGCCAAGAGTCTTTCAATTCTTGTTTGAGGTATCTTTGCCCATTCTTCCTTACAAAAGGCTTCCAGTTCTTTGAGATTTCTGGGCTGTCTGTCACGCACTGCTCTTTTAATGTCTACTCAAAGATTTTCAATTATGTTGAGGTCAGGAGATTGTGAAGGCCATGGCAAAACCTTCAGTTTACGCCTCTTGATGTAATCCCTGTGAATTTTGAGGTGTGTTTTAGGATCATTATCCATTTGTAGAAGCCATCCTCTCTTTAACTTCAGCTTTTTCACAGATGGCATCAAGTTACCATCCAAAATTTGCTGACATTTTATTGGATCCATTTTTCCTTCTACTCGTAAAATGTTCCCTGTGCCACTGGCTGCAATACAACCCCAAAGTATGATTGATCCACCCCCATGCTTAACAGTTGGACAGAGGTTCTTTTCATTCAATTCTGTGCCTTTTCTTCTCCAAACGTACCTTTCCTCATTCCGACCAAAAGGTTATATTTTAACCTCATCGGTCAACAGAACTTGTTTCCAAAATGCATCAGGCTTGTCTATATGTTCATTTGCAAAGTTTAAACGCTGATTTTTGTGGTGAGGACGTAGAAGAGGTTTTCTTCTGATGACTCTTCAATGAAGACCATATTTGTACAAGTATCTCTTTATAGTGGAATAGTGTACCACAACTCCAGTGTCTGACAGATCTTTCTTTTTGAATTGCTTTTCTCACAATCCTGTGAGCTGTTCTGTCTATTTTTCTTGGTCTTCCAGATCTTGCTTTAACTTCCACTGTTCCTGATGCCTGCCATTTCTTAATTACATTCCGAAACAGAGGATATTGACATCTGAAAACGCTTTGCTATCTTCTAATAGCCTTTTCCAGCTTTGTGAGCGTTAACTATTTTCAGTTTGTTTGCTAGACAACTGCTTAGAAGAACCCATGGTGCCGATTGTTGTGGCAAGGTCAGATGAGTCTGGGCATTTAAAGCCTTTGAGATTGACATCACCTGATCTTCCCAGACGATGATTGAGAACAATCCTTGACACTGGCAGGTCTCAGCTTTGCAGTGCATGCTATAAATTCTGCCAGGTGCCCAAACTTTTGCAGACGCCTTTTTTTGTTTTCTTTAATTTTGAAAGTGTAAGGCCGGGTTCACACCTATGCGATTTGAGTGCGACTTAAACCGCATTCAATTTGCAGAACATATGTGCGATGCATTCGCACTGCGCATTGCCGAAATAAACATGTGCGTTTTCTAGGCATTGCGGTGCGGCTCAGATGCAAATTTAGGCCCATTATCTTCTATGGGCACGCAGCTGACTCGCAGATGTGTTCATTTCTCTTCAGGATTTGTCTTTCACCTCAATACACTTTCCCCTCCCCTCTCCCAGGTCTCCAAATTCGCATTTAAAATGGAGCTGATCTGCTGAACAGTTCTCTTATCTCTGTAGAGAGATAAGAGAGCTGAAATTCACACCACACTAATGATGGAAATAAAATCTAACTTTTTTTTTACATATTATAAGAATGTCTAATCTGTAATTTGATGCCTTTTGGAGATTTTTCCATCTTTCCTTGGCTTTTTTTTTTTTTTTTTTAGAAAAGGTGAACACTTGGTTCTAAAGTCGTGTTTTTGTTACTGTTATGTCAATATTAATCATGCTATACTTAATTGCTCTGTACAATAGTATAGCACTGAGTGGCCCCTTATGTTCTACTCTGCGGTCTCCCACTGGTGTGTCTGCTTCTGATTGTACCCCCATAGCAAGCTGTGCGCTATGAGGAAACGCATGCATGGGTGATCCTGAAGGTGGGCTGTGTGCCTCCGTAGACACACACAGCATAGCTCAGCTCCTGCCCCTTAGTCTTAGTTTACAGTAGTTGATAACAGCAGAAGCCAATGGCTTCCACTACTGACTTTGTCCTGAGAAAGTAGAGAGCCACTGCAGACGGGCACAGAGCGGCACAGAGCTGTATCAAGTAAGGACTTGAGTAAGTGCGCACAGCCCTTTTATGCATGCGCTGGGTTGGCTGTGACTGACCCATCCTGGGTGGTTGGGCCTGCAGGCTTCTTCTCCCATCCAGGCCCGTCTATCCTGCCAGTCTGGCCCTCCTTTCTTTGACAGTACGGACCACTTTCCATGCCTCTCCTCAGCAACCTCTGTGGGTTGTGGTAGCGATGAGTCCTACTGGGTACCCTCCCCTCCTTATGTGGCCTTTTAGGGGTGATTTGGTGTTCCCCCCCTTCTCAGATGGGCTTCCCTTGGCGGCGCCTCTCCTGTCGGGTGTATTATTATCGGGGGCACAGGCCCACGCTTGGCTTCCCAATCCCCTCATGAAAGCAGTGGGTTCCTCAGGGTCCCCTGTTCCATTGGATTTACTTTTGGCGGTCCTCGAGGCCTTTTGTCTCCCGGGTGGAGGTGACTTTTGGATGCAAGGTGAGTTGAAAGATCCCCTGCGCTCTCCCCTTCCTCCTCAGGTGTATCTCGGCCTGAATCATGCTTTGCCACTGCTGTGGCCCTAGGTTTTCTTGCATGTTCTGATAACGCTATCTCCAATCCGTCTGATGGCGAGGATGAGCCCTCTGCCTCTGTTGCCTCACAAGAAAAGGTGCTGGTAACTGCACTTATTACCTCTGTGTGGGAAACGCTAACAATTGAGGGTTCCTCAAGGGCTGCTGAGGAAGTGGTATGGTATGCGCAAGCCTACTTGTTCTGATAAGGTTTTTCCTTACCCTGAATATTTTTGATAAATTAATTTAGAAGGACTGGGAATGCCTGAAGCGTCCCTTTTTGGTCCCAAAACCCTTCTTGGTACATTACCGCTTTAAGGACTTTGTATCTATTACAGATATTCTCCCTCCCTATTTGTCCTAACAAAGTAAGAAAATCCCTAATCTTGGGTTGTCCTCAGATAAGTAATAGAGGGCAAACCATCCTATAGGGACACTAGTTCTGGTGACCAGGGAGTCCCCAAGGAATTATTTTTAATTTTCAGGGCTTTCCTCTTGCTTTCTGTTTTGGCTGCGAGACAGGAAGTGAATGGAACGCACGCACACACTTATACTGTGATTCTGTACTTGCCAAAGATGCTGCAGAAATCTCCTTCTACCAAGTCTGGCTGCATCCATTTTAACTGGGCAGCTGAAGCTGCTGCTTGTTTACTTTCTGGATTTACACGGGCACACCTCCAGCTTGGCAGCTCTCATTGGCCCTCTTATGACACTCCCCCCTCCATTCCTGGTAAAGAGAGAGAGTGTGCTGTGCATGATATCATAAGCCTAGGCTTTTTACCAAACAAGAAACAGGAAGTTGGCTGTATAAGCTATTTACTGGTAGAAAACAAAAACATTTTACTATCCAAAGTTGATACAACAAGAGCAGATGATTTAATAGATGGAAAGATGAAAAAATAACTGAAGTTCCGCTTAAAGGATTCTTAAGGGGAGGGAAGGGACAAATTACTTTTATATCTATACAGCGGTGATCAGTGCTTGTAACTCCCCAACCGCACTGATCACCGCTGACTGTAAGTATCAGGTGAAGCATTGGGAATAAATGCTCGGTATTGGTACCGATACTAGTATCGAGACAACCCTAATTGGTGCCATGTCAGATCCAGCAACAGACAACCTCTGTCTTCATGAAAAGCCCAGTATAATGTATTAAATAGGAGCCATTTCAGTCCTTGAGATATTATATCATGAATATGTTTTGAACACATGTTTACTGCTACTATAAGCGTACCAACCTTTTTTTTTTACTTTTTCGTTTTAGGATCTACCAAGAATGAAACCATCACAAAATTTTTGCAGCTTTGTATATTTCCTCGTTGTATATTTTCCGCGATCGATGCCGTTTACTGTGCTCGATTTGTGGAGCTTGTACACCTGCAGAAAACACCCAATTTTTCTACCCTCCTGTGTTATGATAGAGTAAGTATTACAGAGTAATTTGTAAGTGGGGGGAAAAAATGTGTCTAATATTTACCAGTAGAGATGTATGTGCTAAAGAATAATTTAATCCTGAAGTTAAGTAATCTTATTAGAAACTGATAGGTATAGGGCTGGCTTACATCCGATTACAGCAAAAGGGAATACAGCAGACATGAAGTTGTGTTTGTGTATATGTGTGTTTTTAGGCAGGTGTGAGAAAATGCTATTAATTAATAATGCGTTCAGAAGCGTTTTAATTTGTTTATTTTTTTTAATTCACATAATGGAAGGTAAATCAACAGAATAGAAATCCAAATGAAATCAATATTTGTTGTGACCACCCATTGACTCAATTCTTCTAGGACAACTTGCATAAGGAACTCGGCAGGTAGGTTGTTCCAAACATCTTAAAAATCGTCTGTGGATGTAGGATGCCTCAAACCTCATGTAATCCTAGACAAACTCGGTAATGATAAAGCAGTTTTAAGCTGGATTTTTTTTTTTTAAAGTCAGCAGCTGCAGTGCTTGTAGCTGCTGACTTAAAAGAAAAATCCAGCTTTAAATAAGAACACTTGCCTGTCCAGGGAGCACGCAATGTCAGTTTTCCAAGGCTGATCCGTCCATCCGGATCGGGTGCAGGCGACACCATGCCAACTAACAGAAACTGTCAGCGGAGCCTTGTGGCTTCGCTGCCGGTTTCTAACTGCATGCGTGCATCCCGCGGCGCTTTGTAAATGGCCAGCGTGTCCGAAGGCAATGGGTGTGCTCACCGAGGAAAAAGATGTGACGTGCTGCGCCGCGGCCTGGCTGAATCGAAGTACACTTGTACTTCCAGAAAAAGGTGCTAATGGAGATTTATTTTATTTTTTTCGATATCCAAAAACGAGGGGTGGAGAGGTAGTCTTTCGTTTAAGACCACCTCTGAAAAGTGGATGCAACTCTGCTTTAAGATCAGGGCTTGTTCTTTACTCTGAATATAGTTCTTAATGAAATTTGCTGCATTTTTGGTGTCATTGTCTTGTTGCATAATACATTTGGGGCCAGTCAAACTCCCCCCTAATGGTATGGCACGGTGGATAAGTTCGGGCACCATTGATCCTGAACTCCATTTGCAGAAATGGATCCCCAATCTTGCAAGTAACCTCCACTATGCTTCACTGTTGCCTGCAGACACTAATTACTGTACCGCTCTCTAGGCCTTCGGCAAACAAATTGCCTCCTACTACAGGTAACGATTTCAGATTTTGGCTCAAAAGTTCAGAGCACCTGCTGTTCTTTCTCCTCCCCAGTTCTTATGTTCTCGTACATATTTCATTTGCTTAGACTTGTTTCCACGTCATATGCACAGGAGCTGGGGTGCAGAAATTGGCCCCAAACTTTTTCTACAGTAGAACAATGACCCCAAATATTCAGCCAATGTCATTAAAGTGAAGTTCTGCCCAAAAATGAATCTTCCACTTTTTTTCGAATCCTCCCCCCTCTCCGGTGTCGCATATGTCAACTTTCAGGGGGGAGGAGGGAGCAGATACCTGTATAATACAGGTATTTGCTCCCTCTTCCTGGCATAGATCACTGCACCTACACTGTCCTTCCCCTGCTGTCTTCTGGGAGACACACGGGTCACAGAAGACAGGTACCAGTGAGGACGTGCAGTGCGACTTGCGCATGCTCAGTATGGAACTAGGAAGTGAAGCTGTAAGGCTTCACTTCCTGATTCCCTCACAGAGGATGGCGGCAGAGGCAGCCAAGAGCCGAGCGACTGATCGGCTTCGACATCACGGGCGCCCTGGACAGGTAAGTGTCCATATATTAAAAGTCAGCAGCTGCAGTATTTGTAGCTGCTGGCTTTTATTTTTATTTTTGTAGGCAGATTTCCGCTTTAAGAAGGGTTTTCAGTGTAACGAACCACAAGGAGTCCTGGAAGTGATGGTTTGTCCCCCTAGAGCCCTTATCTCAACATCATGTCTGGGGTTAAATGAAGAGAGAGGAGGATTTGAGGGAGTCTACATCCACATAAAATCCGTGGTTAGTTCTCCAAGATCTTTGGAACAACCTACCTGCCGAGTTCCTTCAAAAATTGTGTGCAAGTTTACCTAGAAGAAGTGATGCAAGTTTTTATTTTAGTAAAACAAAAAACTTCCATCCAGTGTGCATCTAATTTCCACTGATATCATACCTAGCAGCCTCAAGTATTTCTGATCTAGTCCTTCAAATCTAAACATACAACATCACATGAAGCCAGTTTAGAGTCGGGATGTAAATCAAAGACACCTGTTTGTCCAGGTCCAAACCTGGAGTATCAAAGGAGATACCCCAGACTTGTTTAAAGTAACCCCACACCATCTAGCCTTAATGTCCCACACCAAAGGGGTTCTGCTAACGTTGTACTACAATATTACCTTCTTGGCTCAGAACAAAGAACTTGAGATGGCTGCCCTGGTGACCTCTTCTACCAGCAGTTAAATCATTGTACTTGTAGGAATTTTTATATTACCATTGTTTTTTCTTTTAAAGTAATTTGGCTTTTTTTTTTTTTAATCCAATAAAGTTTACCTATGTTGTGTTGCCCATTCAAGACAACATTCCATGGTAGATTGTTACAATTTCTTTTCTTATGCAGGTTTTTTCAGACATTATTTACACAGTGGCCAGTTGCACTGAAAATGAAGCCAATCGCTATGGAAGATTCCTGTGCTGTATGCTGGAAACGGTTACTAAGTGGCACAGTGATCGAGCCGTATATGATAAGGTAAGAAAGCTATATTACAATAGTGTATAATACTGAGGTGTGGAATTTGGCATTCCACATAGACGGGAGTGCTATTTTAATTGTCTATTTGTGTTTTTAGCTTTCATATTTTACCAGTCTTTCAGGGCCAACAATGTTCTGATTTTATATAAAATGTGTTATCACTAAAGTAAAATTACTAATATCTGTAAAACAAGGCGTATCTGAATATACACAGCTATAAGAAATAATTGAAGATGGCATTTTCTTCTAAACTGATGTGTTAAAATAATTGGTGCTTTACACAAAACAAACCTAAGCCTGGGTTTACATTGGTGCGCTATGTTTTGGCCAATAGTGTGGGTTATAGTTGTGTTTTTACATCTGTTTTTAACCACAGTCCTATTTAACTTCTATTTAGGTTTTGCTGTGTTTTCTGAAAGTGCAAGTCCTGCATGCTGCATCTCAGAATGTGCAGTAACAATGAGCAACCGAATAGAGGTCAATAGGATCTTTGCCTAAAAAAGCTAAAAAAAAAAAAAAAAAAAGTGGACCTGTCCTTAAAGTGATATAAAATGTTTTTTTTTCCCCCATTCTTTTTCTGTATACAATGTCATACTTGGCTGTTCTGTGCAGTGGTTTTGCACAGAGCAGCCCCGATCCTTTTCTTCTCAGGTCCCCTTTGGCACTCCTGGCTCCTTCCTCGATCAGTGCCCCCAGCAGCAAGCCGCTTGCAATGGGGAGGCACTGGTTTGTGCCTGCTCCCTAGCCCAGCCCTGTGCCTCCATGAGACTTAGAGCTGTGGCTCAGCCCTGCCCCCTGCTCACTCCTTATCTGCTCACTGGCTGTGATTGACAGCAGTGGGAGCCTATGGTTCCCACTGCTGTCTCAGCCAGAGAAGAGAGTGAACCGGGACAGCCTGTCCGCATCACTAGATTGAGAGGGGCTCAGGTGAGCATTAGGGGGGCTGTGAGGGTTTTAGCACACAGGGTTTCTTACTTTCATGCATCGAATGTATAGGCTACAGTCCATTCCATAAATATTGGGACATTGACACAATTCTAATCTTTTTGGCTCTATACACCACCACAATGGTTTTGAAATTAAACAAACAAGATGCGATTTAACAGCAGACTTTCAGCTTTAAATTGAGGGTATTTACATCCAAATTGGGTGAATGTTGTAGGAATTATAACAGTTTGTATATGTGCCTTCCACTTTTTAAGGGACCGAAAGTAATGGGACAGATTAACAATCATAAATCAAACTTTCACTTTTTAATACTTGGTTGCAAATCCTTTGCAGTTAATTACAGCCTGAAGTCTGGAACGCATAGACATCACCAGACGCTGGGTTTCATCCCTGGTGATGCTCTTCCAGGCCTCTACTGCAACTGTCTTCAGTTCCTGCTTGTTCTTGGGGCATTTTCCCTTCAGTTTTGTCGTCACCAAGTGAAATGCATGCTCAATCGGATTCAGGTCAGGTGATTCACTTGGCCATTGCATAACATTCCACTTCTTTTCCTTAAACGCTTTGGTTGCTTTTGCAGTATGCTTCGAGTCATTGTCCATCTGCACTGTGAAGCGTTGTCCAATGAGTTCTGAAGCATTTGGCTTAATATGAGCAGATAATATTGCTCGAAACTTCAGAATTCATCCTGTTGCTTTTGTCAGCAGTCACATCATCAATTAATACAATAGATCCAGTTCCATTGGCAGCCATACATGCCCATGCCATGACACTACCACCACCATGCTTCACTGATGAGGTGGTATTGCTTTGGATCATGAGCAATTCCTTTCCTTCGCCATACTCTTCTCTTACCATCACTCTGGTACAAGTTGATCTTGGTCTCATCTGTCCACAGGATGTTGTTCCAGTACTGAAGGATTTTTTAGATGTTTGGCAAACTCACTAATCTTGCCTTCCTGTTTTTGAGGCTGACCAATGGTTTACATCTTGTGGTGAACCCACTGTATTTATTCTGGTGTAGTCTTCTCTTGATTGTTGACTTTGACACGCATACACCTACCTCCTGGAGAGTGTTCTTGATCTGGCCAACTGTTGTGAATGGTGTTTTCTTTACCAGGGACATAATTTTTCGGTCATCCACCACAGTTGTTTTCAGTGGTCTTCCTGGTCTTTTAGTGATGCTGAGCTCTCCGATGTGTTCTTTCTTTCTAAGGATGTTCCAAACAGTTAATTTGGCTACACCTAATGTTTTTGCTATCTCTTTGATGGGTTTTTGTTTTTTCAGCCTAATGATGGCTTGCTTCACTGATAGTGACAGCTCTTTGGATCTCATATTGAGAGTTAACAGCAACAGATTCCAAATGCAAATCAATCACTTGAAATTAATTCTGAACCTTTTATCTGCTCCTTGTAAATGGGATAATGAGGGAATAACACACACTTGGCCATATAACAGCTGAGCAGCCAATTGTCCCATTACTATTAGTCCCTTTAAAAAGTGTGAAGCACATATACAAACTGTTGTAATTCCTACACCATTCACCTGATTTGGATGTAAATACCCTCAAATTAAAACTGAAAGTCTGCAGGTGAAGCGCATCTTGTTTGTTTCATTTCAAATCCATTAATATGGTGTATATAGCCAAAAAGATTAGAAATGTGTTAATGTCCCAATATTTATGGACCTGACTGTATAGAAACCTTCTACCTTTACAACCACTTAAATACAATTTTAGTGCATGCTGAAGTTTTTAGCTAGAGCGACTTAAGCAAAACATGAGTGTTTTATATCCATCAATATATTGATCAGCTCTAAAATGGTATCGGATGTTCGTTTATGCATGGCCATATATGTTTATCTTAATAATACAGTAGAGGACACATGATTTGTATTTATAGACCATGAATTGAATGCAGGCTACCTGCAGGTTAATGGAGACTGAACAAAAACCTGGAGAAGTTCCCCCTAGTGTACGCTAATAGAGCTGCATAGAAGGTCTTGTAGGTAGCTTTGTTGGATTGTTGCCACATGTACTTTCACATGAAGGGTGGTAGCATAACCTAAGTAGTCATAAATATAAACCGCTTTGTCCTGTGGTTTACTTCAAGAAAATGATTTTACAGGTAAACTGAGTGAACTTAGTTTTTTTTGTAAAATCTCTTGTGATGGGCTCTTTAAACAGGTTGTAAAAGATTGAAGAGCCTGTTAAAATATTTAACAGTAAATTCTGGCTTGCAGGAAAATCCTGTTAAAATTGGATTATAGCAACATGCTATGTTTTTATTTGGCTGAAGAGAATCTGAGTGTTCAAGAGGAAAAAATGTTCTGTTAGACTAGATTTGACAGTAGAAGACATGCTGGTAGAGACTGTGTATCTTCTTGTGCGAATGCTTCATGTCGGGAGTTTGAACTGTTGAGCTTCATCATCGGCTTGAGACAACTGATTAAAATCCCAGGCACTGCATTTAAATATTCATGCTGCCTTTGACAGTTTGCCTACTCCTTGCTAACATATTTCACAGCCAAATTCCTTGCTGTCACTTCCTGCTGTATGTCAGCCATTCATGTCAATATTCAGTGAAGCATTCGTTTTCATTCCTCATATCTCTGTATACGGGTCTGTGAGCTGTGTAAAATCTTGTGCTGCTGTTTTGTATTCAGTGTGTGTAAGGAAAGGCTTTACAGAACTGGACGGTACTGTTGAAGTACAAAACGCGCACTGTCAAAAGGTTCTCCTCCTTGTGCCATTGTTTGTATAGTTTGTCCATTACATAATTAAACTGGCTATATGGATAAAAAATGTAAACACACTGGAGATTGCTATGGTTTAACATTATGTCAGAGATTTATGCCTGGGCCTGTATGCACACAATGCTTGGATGTGTCACTTGCTTTCAGTTGCTTTCACTGCTTTCCAGCATTTTATTGCAAAGTATAAAATCATGCATTTATAAGATGCAAGCAAGCGCTAAGCCTATGATCTCAGCCCATTTACAGCCTGCCTTATTGGTTTATCTTGCAAGCTTGTAATAATGGGTGCTGTAGTCTGGTACTAGGGTATGTTTTTGCTTCCTTTTCTTTTATCCTTTTGTGCTTCTCCCAATCACTCAAAAGACTATAATGATATACCGTATTTATCGGCGTATAACACGCATCCTAACTTTAGGAGGGACGTTTCAGGGGAAAAACTTTCCACAGCCCCCTGAGTATAACACGCAGGCACAGTTTACCCTCTATTTTCAGGGTAAACAAGTGAGAGTTATACACCAATAAATACAGTAGTTATTATTGTAATATTTTCACTTGCACAAATTGGTATTTTAATCCTTATGCTTAACTCAAGAAAACTTAAAGGAGTTAATTGCTCATAAGAAAAGAAATCACCGCTCCAGGTGAGACCTGTAGACGATCAAGGATAATTAGATTACCAAGGTGCTGGCGGTGCAAATGGCAATGATGATGAAGAAAAGAGGGAAGGACGGCCGCACTCCAAGGATTTTCAAACGAAAAAAGTTGTCTTTATTGTAAATCCAAAAACATGTACAGTAACAGCAATCACAGAAAACAGGACAGCCGACGCGTTTCGCACTCGATCAGTGCTTGGTCATGACTAAGCACTGATCGAGTGCGAAACGCGTCGGCTGTCCTGTTTTCTGTGATTGCTGTGACTGTACATGTTTTTGGATTTACAATAAAGACAACTTTTTTCGTTTGAAAATCCTTGGAGTGTGGCCGTCCTTCCCTCTTTTCTTCATCATCATAGTTAATTGCTCATGTAGGTATAGGGGATATGAAAAATATTTACTTACCTGACCCTCTGCTCCTCCATGGTGCTGGACCAGTCCCTGTCGCATTTTCTCCCCGATGCTCCAGTGGTCTAAGGTCCACACTTCATTAAATTAAAGAACAATGTAAACTTGACATTTCAGAGCTCAGATGTCATAGGAGAGCATGCCATGACACAACACATGCATATGCCATGGATACTGCAGCACGGGCTGGATGGTTAAGCGGTGCTGCCCTCCTCAGTTTAGGGAATTATGGAACTGCACAAAAAACAAAAAGGCGCACACACCTGTAGTACATTACCTCTAGCACTTTGAGGAATTAAATGACAAACTATACTAAAACAACATGGATTAGTAGAGTAGTGTGTCAGATTAACAGTCCAGCTGTCTGCCTTCCAACCTCGTGGGATTGTGCAGATGACAGAACAGCTTGCGTCTTTTGGGGGAGCGCCTTCCTTCCTCAGAGCAAAGACTCTGTCATTCGCACAATCCCCTGAGGTTGGAAGGCGGACTTCTGGGCCTCTGTTTATCTGACATGCTACGAATGTTGTTTTGCAAGTATAAGTTGTATTTTTTTTTTGAATTCCTCAAATGCAATAGATGTGTGCGCCCTTTTTGTTTTTGTTGTTTCCACATGTCATTAAGACCAATGCAAAGTCTGTAGCCCTGCATACGATGACACTAAGGGATAATCCACCACGGGAGCATATGGGATCACCATCTACCAGGGAAGTGGAAAATTGGGTAAAGTGCATTTATTCTCCTCCAGTGTAAAGCAGCCATACTGAAAATGATTATTTAAGTTTCCCAGAGTTGGAATTTAATTTGTTTTCATGTCAAAACTTCACTGAACCATTGTGTTGTGATTATAATTTCTACTTATTGATTTCCACTTATTAAATACTGTGTTCACATCCTGCTGCCCCTGTTTCCCACAGTGATGTATGGCAATAGTCACTGGAAGGGTAAGATGAAGGTTTACAGACTGAAGGTTGAATATGTTTGAGACAAGACTAAAGAGAAGTAATTCACACAGCGATCCTACTGATCATGTGTGAATTACTTCTCTCTTTAGCTTAGATAATGGGCTTTTTTTTTTTTTTACTTCCAGAAACTGTTTTCTTATTCTGCAAAGTACGGTACTCTTTGAGATCCAGGTTTAGTAAGTGACATGATAATTTTCTTAAGTGTCATTGTTCCCAAAAGAGAAAAAAAATGTAACTCCCTACTAGAATCCTCTATATTCAATTATCCTTTAGGCCTCATGCACACATAGCTTATATACGGGTATTCAGTGTTGTGTTTTTTTTTTTTTTTATGCCATGCACACATATGCATTTACAGCAGCATATAGAGGAGTGTGTGCAGGCAGAAAGGACACCATGTGGTCTGAGAGGACCTTTTCGAGCAGAAAAAAAACCCCCTGCATCCACAAATGTATTCTAGTGGCCAGAATAAATTAATATTATGACTTGTAGAATGTTCAAATGTCATATGTGCATACATATTGTAACATTGGAGGCGTTTTTTATTTTCTGCCAAATTTTGGCAGAAAAAAACGTAGCCAAGTTTCATAAGCACCTGTGCATGAGGCCTTAAAGCGCAGTTCCAGGCTATTTTTAGTTTAAATATCAGCAGCTACAAAAAGTTTTGCTGCTGACTTTTTTTTAATAAACAGCCACTCGCCTGTCCCACTGGCTTGCTTCCTCTCTATGGCGCCGTCATTGGAACTAGGGGCACCCGGTTATGACAGCTTATGGCTTCACAGCCAGGCACGAGTCCTGCTGCACTCTCGGAGTGGACAGGCGACCTGGGACCTGTCACATGTCCCGGAGGAGTTGCCTAGGCGGAAGGAGGAAGTGGGTCTCGTAGTCCCCTTTAAAACAAGGAACCCCCGTCGTCGTCCCCCCCCCCCCCCCCCCCCCCCACACACACACACACACCACCAACAAAAAGGTGGGCAAGGAGTACTTTAAGTGGAACTTGCGTTTTAAGTCTGTACATCCAAAACCTGAATGGCTCCTACTTCCTTTGTGGGGGTTGCTGAGTTCTATTTACTTGGTACCCCTGTATGTGTAAATGAAGCTTCCCTCCTCTGCTCACTCCTGAGATGGACTACAGCTAGCACCAGCACTTGATTGCATAGGAATTCCCCCTATTCATCAAATCCCTGCCCACGTTCTTCAGAGTGACATCAGAATTGGTAAGATCGCTGTCATGTGTTCTGCTCTACATTGCATGTGTAGTTGAAGACTAGACACATTGCTTTCTGTGATTCTTTTGTTTTTAGTTTAAAGAGAGCAATGAATGTCATTGCAAATACATGCACTGCTTCTAACCAGGGACGGGAAGTGATTCTAAAGGCAAACGTTTTTCTACCTTTAATGTATGCTATGCATTACAGTTAATTATGATCATGTGTCCGTGCCCACCCACACCCCTAAACATGCAAGCCCAATCTCAATCCAGTGCTCTGCCTGTCTGCAGCAGGTCTTGTCTCTAGATTCACACCGAGCCTGACATGTTCTATGACATAGATACCCAGAGAAGGGGGATCGGCCACACTGTGCAATGCCTTGGAGACTAGGTGATCACAAAAAACTTGAAATGTTAGTTACCAGACTTTACTGGCACACAAAGGGAGTATACCATACATGTAATAGATGAGATTTTATTACATAGATAACTGGTTAAGAACACACAAGGGGCCCGATATTGAGCCCTACAATCGGATATATATATAGAGAGATATAGATATATCTATATTTCGCTAGATATCTATATCATTATTGTAGGGCTTAATATCGGGCCCCTTGTGTGTTCTTAACCAGTTATCTATGTAATAAAATCTCATCTATTACATGTATGGTATACTCCCTTTGTGTGCCAGTAAAGTCTGGTAACTAACATTTCAAGTTTTTGTGTGTAGATTTTTACAGTATACGGAAACATGCACCAGAAAGATACACCGGCAGTAAATATTTAGTAAAAGTCACATTTGTTGTTTCAGAAATATATTTTTATATATTTTTCTTTCACTCCCTGGTTTACCCAGAGCCCCTTCTTTACTCTAAATTCTGATTCTGCAGTGCATGTGTTTGGATGATTTATAAGCTGCAATAAAAACGAACAGTACTTCACCAGCACAGTACAGAACTGTCATTTATTTTATTTTTTTGTGTCAGTTCACTGTCATCACTTCACATTAGATCAACAACATTTACCAATAACTATGCAGTGCAAGGGCCTATTGATTGAGTAAACCTTGAATGGATTGTTTTGGATGTTCTTCTCACTACATTGTTATTAGTATATGTGGCTGGAATTTAAGGATAATCAAACTAGTTTAGTTTATCATTGACCTTACAAACACTTGAGATCTGGATCGTTATGGGGTTTATTATTGCTGAGATGGAAGACTGTAGTGTTATAAAGGTTTACACCTCAGCTAAGGTTTGTGCATTTCTGTAACTGCACTGTGGTTTCAGTTAACAAAATAAAATGATTGTCAAGCATTTATTTTTTTTCCTTTTAATTAACAAACATCTCTATACTTACCTGCTACTGCAATGGATTTGCCCTCCTGGCTACTCTGTCTGGTGCCCCCATGGGAACTGGCACTTGTGCGTACTTGCTCCTGAGCTCCGCTGCTGCTTCTTTTTACACAGACTCTGCCCCGCTTCCTAGTTGTTGGCTTTGATTGACGGCACTGGGAGCCAGTGAGATACAGGGGTAATAGGAGAGCGCTGCAGACATGGATTTAATGAGGGCTCAGATAAGTATGGGGGGGGGGGGGGGGTTAGCGCTAGTAAGTGACTGAAATCATTGACTAAACATTTTTACCTTAATGCAAGAAATGCACTAAGGTAAAAATTCTTAGGCTTTAGAACCACTTTAAATGCTGTTCAGGTTGTTGCTAAGTTAGGCAAGGGTGTATTTTGGTATGGCCCCCTTCTAGACAATTTAGGTAAAGTATTTAATACCCCAACATTTCATGTTCCTGATCTGTGCCTGCTCTAACATGAAAAAAGGTATTCTGTTCTATTTTTTTATGCTTCCTTTGTGTGAAATCTCTGGTGTTCCTACCTAAAACTGACCACACTAAGCATGAAAAACACAACGTGGTCAGTCCTCTAGCTATGCTGGGAACTTGGCCTGCTCTCCTCCAATGATCAGACTTGTCCTGATGCACCCCACAACCTTTAACTGGGCAGGTCGGTGTACTGTTTCTTCTCCTTCCCCAGCTCTTATGCAGCTGAGGACAGATGGGAAGTTATTTATAATTTTTGTCTATACACAATTGTTTTGCCTTTCATTTCTATTTTTAACTGAAAGGTGATCGGATAAATATATGCCACAGTCCCTATTAATAGTTTTATAAATGACTTTGCTTTTATGGTCTTTGGAAGCTGTATACAGTTTTCACTCGCTGCATGTCTAGGAATATTGACTACTGCATCTTAAAAAAATTTGCATTTTTTTCCTATGCCACTTATTTCTCAAGTGACTCCAATCAAATTTAGTTAGAATATCTCTTTATTTAGTGCCTCTTAAAGTACTTTAGGAACAATTTCTTATCCCTAGCAACCTTGAACTTTTCTAAGAGCTTCACATTTGAAGCCTGGGCTCTGATATACATGTGTGTAAACAATTGTGTAGAGCCAAGGGCTGGAAGGAGGGCAGCATCTGCTGTCGCTGCAGCACGTTGTTCTTCATTGCCTAGCTGTGCCACTGCACCTCATTAACCTCATCTGCTAGTAACACATTCTGATGAGTGCTCCTAATGTCAGCTAGTGTGTGTGTGTGTGTGTGTACACTTTGAAATGTGCTAACCATAGTTTGCAGTCTTGTCATTCCTAAGCATTGTGCTGCTTTACAAACCTGTTCAAAAGAAATGTTTTCAGACATTATTTATACAACTCAATTGCCCTTTGCTCCCATTTTCATATTTTTCAAAATTCCTAACTGTCTGATTTTCATTTTCCTTTAGGATTGTGGAAGCTATCCAGGATTTGTTACAATTTTAAGGGCGTCCAATTTTGATGGTGGTAATAAGGCAGACCAGCTGGATTATGAGAATTTCCGTCATGTAGTTCACAAATGGCATTATAAATTAACAAAGGTAATTTTCAGCTTTAAGAGTTACACAAGCTCCATTTCCTGCTTTTCTGTCTTTTTTTTTTTAGACCTGCAAGGGAAAAGCCATAATGAGCTAATATGCACCGCATATTAGCTCATTATAAAATACTTACCTCGGAACGAGGTGTAGGGAACTTACCTGGTGCACGCCGAGCGAGATCTCATCTTGACTCGGCGTGTCTTCAGGGTATCGCCGCTCCAGCGCTGTGATTGGCTGGAGCGGCGATGACGTCACTTCCGCGCGTGCGCACGGGAGATTTAAATCCAGCTAGGGTCCGGCGGATGCCGGTCCTTTCGCCGTGGATTCCCCCTGCGCATGCGCCGCTGCAATCAGCGGCGCATTGCGGGGGTAATATCTCCTAAACCGTACAGGTTTAGGAGATATTCTTTATACCTACAGATAAGCCTTATTATAGGCTTACCTGTAGGTAAAAGTCAAAAAAGTGGGTTTACAACCACTTTAAATATTGTTTTGTAAAGGCCCAATCACCTATTCTTCTTTTTTTTTTTGTATGTGTGTTCTAAATGCACTTCAGCGCAGTCACGTGTTCTAATTTTGCTTTTTATAGACTCAAACTAGCTTTTTTTCCCCTTGCATTTGTATTTTCTCATTTTTGTTTTGCTTTAATTGTACGTTTTACATTGATCAGCCACAACCTTATGACGAGCGACAGGTAAAGTGAAAAACTTTGATTATCTCATTACAAAGTATCTGAAAGTGAGTGGGAACTTTTAAACAGCAAGTGAACAGGTTGTCCTTGAAGGTGATGTGTTTTATAGCCAAAACATGGGCATCACAGTTTGCTGTGTATTGGGTGCCCCTGCTGAACCCTGTCTACAGCCAAAAGCTTTTACAATGGGCATCAGAAATGGACCACGGAGCAATAAAAGAAGTTGGCCTGGTCTGAAGATTTATGTTTTCTTTTACGTCATGTGGATGACTAGGTGCGTGTGTGTCCTTACTTTGGGAAGAGCTGACGCCAGGATGTGGTATGGGAAGAAGGGAGTGATGTTCTGTGCAATTCCCTGCTGGGAAACCTTGGGTCCTGCCGTTTATGTGGATGTTACTTTGACATGTGCCACCTACCTAACATTGTTGCTTACCAAGTACAGTATATCCCTTTGTGGAAACTGTATTCGCTGATGGCAGTGCCCTCTTACAGCAGGAAAGTGCACTCTGCCGCACTGCAAAAAATGGTTCCAGAATGGTTTAAGGAACACAATGAGTTTGAGATGTTGACATGACCTTCAAATTCTCCAGATCTCAATCCAGTCGTGCATCTGAGTGAGTGAGAAACTTGTATAGCGCAGCAAATGCGAACTGAATCGCCTCAGGGCGCTTGGTATCCGTTTCCTACTATATTTTGCCTTCAGTATAGATGGGTTTTGAGGTTTTTCTCTGAAGGCCTGGTGATTCACTTCCATTTGGATGCTGGTTGATAAAGCGTTCCACAGTCTAGGTCCTTGGACTTCAAATCTTCGTTCTCCTTTGGACTTGTATCTGGAGTCGATTTTAGTTGGTAGAACGGAGAACGCGATTGGGCTTGTGACATTTAAATTTTTCGCATTGATATTGGGGCGCACTTCCTTGTAAAAATTTGTGTGTCAGACAGAGTGCCTTAAAAAGGTGGTTCACCCTAAATATACTCTCTCCCATGCGATCCAGCATACTGGCGTCAGCGCCAGTATGCTGTGTTTTTTTTTTTTTAAATCCCCCACTTACTGCGTAATCTTTAATTTTAATTTTAATTTCTTCCCCCCCGTGGTGGATGGCGCCTGTATAGCGCGTCACATCTTACGAAAATATCCCCTTTTCGGACTTGGGAGACTCGGAGAAATACGGCGCCTGCACAGTCAGCTCCTAGGTTTGCGCAGAGAATACCCGAGTCCTAAATCGGGTATTTTCGTAAGATGTGACGGGCTGTATAGGCGCCATCCATCGCGGTGGAAAGATATAAAAATGAAAGATTACACAGTAAGTGGGGGATTTAAAAAAAAAAACAGCATACTGGTGCTGACGCCAGTATGCTGGATCACATGAGAAAGACTATATATTTAGGGTGAACCTCCGCTTTAAACATAATTCTGTCTTTTACAGGCAACCAATGAAGGGATCTAAGGGAGGGGTAAACTGATTCCCAGGTTTTTTTTTACCTGTTACAAGTTGTGCCGCCGTATTCTGGACGACTTGTAAACGAGCAATTTGGTACTTTGGTAGTCCAAGGTAAAGGGCGTTTGCATAGTCGAGTCTGTGGAGTATCCTGGAAAAATAAGTCCAATCCATGGAGGCCTCAACTTGCAACTTACAGGACACAAAAGATTTGCTAGAGGTCCAGTGGCTTTCATGACTTGGCAGGTCATGGATGTTTTGGCAGCAAAATGGGGACCCAGTCAAATATAAGGTGTGCGATCATAAAGTTTATGGCTGATCAGTGCATGTTCCTTTATTATACATTAGTAAAATTACACTTGTGTAACTATAGCTTTATAGATTAGTAGTATTGAGGTGCTTTCCAGACAGAAATTAAAGTTCATTTTTAAGATGCAAACAGTTAATCCCTGTCTGTAATCTATTAATCTGGAGATGAGGGCCATTGCATGTCTTTTACATACGGAAAGCCTCTGTACTTGGAAGGGCCACTTAAGTGATTTGGTAACTAGTCACGGGCCACAATGAACCACAAATGTAAGCCTGCACTTACTGTCTGAGCCCCCTGTAAGGCTGATGTCGCATTAGTCCACTGTGGTTTACTCACACGACAGGTGCAGTGCACCTGCGGCTTTCCTGCGCGTTCACTGTGCTTTACCATAGACTTTTATTATGTCTTGTGGGTGTGGTGCACTTTCTGAAGGCGCACCACAATGCCTACATTCGGGAGTTTTGGTGCGATTTCAGAAGCACATCAATTTCGTAGGATTTAAGACTATGGTTTAGTGCAGCTAGACTGCAGGAAAGCCACAGGTGCTCTGTGCTGCACCTGTGGATCAGTGTGAAGCAGCCTAATAACTTTTTTTTTTTTTTTTTTTTTTTTGAGGAGGAAGCGTTGGCTTATTGCGTGCTCCGCTACCAACACCGGCTCTATGCACTCGAATGCTCCTGGATGGCGGGTCAACAACCCGTTGATTGCGATATGGGCATGCTGACCCAACACCCGAGAGCATGAGCTTGCGGGCCACAGGTGGTTGGGCAATCCTGATGTAGAGGGTGCTCTCGGAAATGAATCATATTGAATCATAACTTGGATGTTTAAATGTAATTGGTGCTAAAAGAAGCAGAGAGGGGAAATTGGCATGTAGAATTCAAGAAATTCTTGGGTAGTTGGGTAAATTGAGTGAACCCTGCAGCAGGCTTTGCTGGATAGTGAACTTCTAACTTATTGGTGTATATCATGTTTCCAATAAGCAAAAGTGAGATTCTCTATCCCATAATAAAAAATAAAAATAAGAATATACTGGTACACAGCTGATTTTGAATTGTTAGAGCACAGGCTGCAGTTTTCCATGTTGTCCATGTCAATTTCTTATTTTAAACAGCTACAACCTGTTTTGCCTGTATTTTTTTTGCAGGCTTCAGTTCATTGTCTTGAAACTGGCGAATTTACTCACATCAGGAATATTCTTATTGTACTCACTAAAATTTTACCATGGTATCCCAAAGTCCTTAATCTGGGACAAGCTCTGGAGCGAAGAGTGCACAAAATCTGTCAAGAGGAGAAGGAGAAACGACCTGATCTATATGCATTGGCCATGGGGTAAAATATTTGAGAAAAGGATCTCTTTAATTGAGAAAATTCTTTTTTATTCATTTATTCTGTTTGTTTAGAATTTGTCAGGCTTTGTTTTCTAGAAACCAATCTGAGCAGGCAACATCCATGTAGAGATTGTAACCCATACATATTAGCGGTGAGCAGGTACCTTCATGACATTGAGACAAAATTCCTGAAATATTACAGTATCTGTTATATGTAGGAAAGCACCCACCTTTGATTTCTGGCGAGCTTATCGTCCTCGATCCCGATCTCTGCAGCCGAGCATCAGGAAATGTCTCGCTGCCTGTGGTTAGCGCAGTGCCATGCAGACTTCCTGGCGGGCTCTGAATGTGGACGGTGTGAACACGCCGGAACTCATCCTTACGCAATACTCAACAGCAGTAGGCAACGGAATTTGATGTTTTTTTTTGAGTTCTTTGCTCTAAGAGTTCTTAAAAATCTGTTTCAGTCCCATGATAAATTTTAGAGAGCAGTATGCCCTTTGCTACTGAAATACTTGGCTAAATACATTTCTACCCTGAAAAGATTAACTTTTGTTTTACAAAGTTTACTTCCAAAATGTAAAACAAATTCCTAAGATTGCCATAATTGCTGTATACAGTGATTCAGAATATTTGTACTTTTTGGGTTTTCTTCACTTTAACATTAAAACATGATTTTTAAAATAGAGGTAACAATTTAACACACGGCCTCACAGGAATTATATTTAGTGCGTTGATGTCTTGCTGTATTTAACACTTTGTGCGAATTGCAGCTACTCTGGACAGTTGAAAAGCAGGAAACCTTTCATGGTACCTGAAAATGAATTTCACCACAAAGATCCTCCTGCCAGGAGTGTCATTCCAGCTCAAGTACAGAACGGTCCGGGTACTGTCAGTCAATCTGTGTCACTCATGGTAAACGCAGTTAAGCCTGAAGAAAGCTCTGCTGATGATGCTGGTGAGTAATGGTATTCAGACGCTTTAATGTCATTTTTACCCTTTTGATCAAAGTAATTAAGCTAAAACTGTCAGACTTGTGCAAACCAAACTGAGTAAATTATGAAAGAGAACATATATTTTATAACCATTAGGCCAGGTACTAATAACCTTATTACAGTGCAAGATGTGCATTAATCCACAAATACTTAATTGGCTTTCCCCTATCTCCAGTTTCCTAAATCGTTTTTGTGTAAATTTCCGTTTCCTAAGATGTTTAGTGTTTTAATGTGCGTGTGTTTTTTGTTTTTTTTTCGAATCCTAGAAAAATTAAAGGAAAAATCTCAGAGTGCTGCTAAAGTTATTACGAAGGCTGCTAGTGCAACACCAAAAGTTGCTGCAAACAATGGAAACAGCTCTTCAAACAGGTATGTATTCTGTTCGGTAGTCTGTTCTGTAGGTATACAAAGCGCTATCGCCACTATGTGTACTGTGTAACATTAAACCATACGCGCTTTATATATTCATAATAATGAAGCAGTAAGACACCAGAAAATAATAATCTGTATTTACACATTATGAATATACTAAACTTCAAAACAACAATTCAGATTATCTTCAAAAAAATTAATATCCATGTTTATTTTTTTTTATTTTTTTTAATATCCTAAATATAATAACAAAATCAATTTTTTTTAAATTTATCTTCAACTAAGTAAATTGTCTTGTGTTTAAAAAAAACTTTAAAGTCCACATCCAAAGTGAAAGAAAAAGTGGAAAATCCCAACTCCACTCAGACAGATGACCTACTTCACCTTTAGTGTTGAAACCACCACCAAAATCTGATAAATCACTCACCAGAACGAATAGCTGATGGTAAAACCAGCAAATGCGCTTTTAGATCTATTTGCAGCTCTCATGGGCACCGGGGATCTTTCCACCAAAAATGTCCCACATAGTCATCCAACAACAAAAACTCCATGCTCCAAAAAAGGGGCATTATAGCGGAAAGAGGGAGCTCATGCCCTAAAACCATAAAAACAAATTATTTAGTTAAACAACTCCAATCCATTTGCACAATATAAACTGGCTGTATTGCAATATATGTTATTAGCCTATCTTCGGCCACATCCTCACACGGTGAGTATGGAATTGGCTTGTGTTGGGACCTCACACTAAAGGCCGCACCCTGCGATTTCACTTCTGGACCACGTCAGTCGATGAAACGAGTGGGGCGGTGCCTTTTGATGCGACTTCCATATGCATGCTAAGTTTGGACTCCTGGTTTGAGAATGCGGCCGGACAAGGGCTGGTTATAATACAGTGCTGATCAAAAGTTTAAGACCACTTGAAAAAATGGCAAAAAATCATATTTTACATTGTTGGATCTTAACAAGGTTCCAAGTAGAGCTTCAACATGCATCAAGAAGAAATGAGAGTGAGACCAAACATTTTTTGAGCATTCAATTAATTACAAAGTACGATTAAACTGAAACGGGCTGTTTTTCAGCTGATCCAAATTTTAGGACCACATGCCTTTTTAAAAGGCCAAATCTGTGCAAAGATGTGGATTCATTGTCCTTTTCTGTCAGGTAGTCACACGTGATGGCAAAGGCAAAAAAAACTCTCCTTTTTTGAACGTGGTCGGGTTGCTGAACTGCATAAGCAGGGTCTCTCATCAAGACACTGGATGATCCTCAACCCAAATTAAGGCCCATACTAGTGCTGACTGCAGCCCCATAACCATCAGACGGCATCTGAGACTGAAGGGCTTCAAAAACAAATAACTTCTTCAAAAACGTTGTCTCCTTGAACGCCACAGAACTGCTCGTTTGGACTTTGCAAGAGAGCACCAAACATGGGACATTCAAATGTGGAAGAAAGGTTTTATTCTATGATGAAAAAAAAATGTAACCTCGATGGTCCTGATGGTTTGCAACATTACTGGCGTGACAAGCAGATCCCACCTGAGATGTTTTCTACACACCACAGTGGAGGGGGCGCCATAATGGTCTGGGGTGCTTTTTCCTTCAGTCGAACAATGGAGCTTCAGGAAGTGCAGGGGCGTCAAACGTCCGCTGCCTATGTCCAGATGTTGCAGAGAGCATTCCTTATGACTGAGGGCCCTCGTCTGTGTGGTAACGACTGGGTTTTTCAATAGGACAACACTACAGTACACAATGCCCTCAGGACAAGGGACTTCTTCCAGGAGAATAACATCACTTTTTTGGCCCATCCTGTCTGTTCCCCTGATCTAAATCCAATTGAGAACGTTTGGGGATGGATGGATGGCAAGGGAAGTTTACAAAAATGGACAACAGTTCCAGACAGTAGATGGCCTTCGTGCGGCTGTCTTCACCACTTGGAGAAATGTTCCCACTCACCTCGTGGAAACGCTTGCATCAAGCATGCCGAAATTAATTTTTGAAGTGATCAACAATAACGGCGGAGCTACTCATTACTGAGTTCATGTTTGGAAGTTGAATTTCTGTTTTGGGGGGGTTTAGTTTTTTTTGGAGGTGTGGTCCTAAACTGTTTTTTAGTTGTTTTCATTAAATTGAATGCTCAAAAAATGTTTTGTCTCACCCTCTACTTGGAACCTTGTTAAGATCCAACAATGTAAAATATGATTTTTTGCCATTTTTCAAGTGGTCCTAAACTTTTAATCAGGACTGTATATTGCAATACAGCAAGTTTGTTTTGTGTAAGTGGATTGATTTGTTTTATTAAATCAACTATATTTTTTTTATGATTTTATGCTATGTGAGCTCCCTCTTTCCTTTATAATACCAACTTTTTGGAGCATGGAGTTTCATTGTTGTTGGATGACTGTGAGATGTTTTTGGTGGAAAGATCCCTGGTGCCCATGGGAACTACATATATAAATTTGCATTTTCTTGTTTAATGATTATTTAGTTTTGGTGGGTGATTTAGCAGATTTTGATGGTGGTTTCAACACTGAAGGTGAAGTATTGTTGTTTGTTTTAAATGAGGACTGGATTTTCAGGCTTTTTCTTTCACTTCGGATGTGGATTTTTTTAAGAGTTTTTTTGTGCATGGTAATTAAGCCGAAGATATTATATGATTTTTATTTTTATTTTTTGTATATTTATGCTTTGTGAATCACAGAATACTATTTTATGTTTTAATAACCTATTATGAATATATAAACATGGTCGTATCATTTGTTACACATAGTGGTGATATCACTGTTTGCACAAAAAGTCATAAAACGTTATTGGTCTTTACATCACATAGATAGCTGTTGTGCCAGTTCGTAACGTTTTACCCTTTTTTTTTTCTATGAGCCTTTTTTTCCTCCATTTTGCGTACGTTAAAACATTTTGTGTTGAAAATATAGATTTTATAAATGGCAGCACAATTATTATGTGACACTAATTGCAATTGCCCAAATATTAAGAGTTTTTGTAATATGGACACTGATAGTTCTCTAGAAACTCATCAATAAACCGTTGCTGGAATGTTTAACGATCTTGTGTACCTTAATGCGTTTTGGTTAATTGTATAATTGTATTTCGTTTTTAGCAAAGTTACTAAAGAAAAAGAAGACAAAGATAAAATTGGTAAAGAAAAAGAGAAAGACAAGAAGGAGAAGACTCCAGCTGCCCCACAAGAGATTAAGGCACCAGGAAAGGATGGCAAAGATAAAGTAAAGGAAGATCGGGCAAATAAAGATGAGAAGCCGAGAGATGTCAAAGAAAAGACCCCCAAATCCGACAAAGAAAAAGAGAAACTCAAGAAAGAAGAAAAAACCCAGAAGGAAGACAAATTTAAAGCTACTACCACTGTTACTGAGGCAAAACTGGCTGCAGAGAAGGAAAAAGAGAAGGAGCCTTCTAGAGAGCGAGATTTATTGAAGGAGTCAAAAACAAAGGAAAGCTCTAAAGGTGGAGACAAGACAACCGTTGCTGGGTCCTTGAAGTCGCCTGTTCCCAGATCTGACATATCGGAGTCTGAGAGGGGTATGTTTTTTTTTTTTTTTATGTTCAAGATTATCTAAAAAGCTTCAGTGTTGTATTGTTACCACTAATTAAAGTTAATACTGCTTTTTTTTGTAGCACTGTCGTTGACCACTTACCGCCCTAGGATACATTTATAAATGTCCTTGGTCGAGAATTGTGATATCTCGGTCATCGCTGCAACAATGATCGAGATCCTCTTTTTAGGGCTGCTAATTCTGCACAAAGTAAATTTTAATCTGAGCTCCTCATGGATGTTTGATTTCCAGTCTGTCTCCACTGATCCCCTACATTGACTTTGTCATCTGTTGCATCTCCTAATTGGCAGCAGCTGCCTGTGTTTCACTATCTGAGGCTTTAGCCCACATTGGGCTTGGTTGCAATACTGCTGCACAGATGCAATACATCTTTACTAAGACACACAGACATCGGTCCCAGTGCTACCAATTAACCACTTAAGACCCGGACACATACGCTGCTAAATGACCCAAGGTGTTTTTACAATTCGGCGCTGCGTCGCTTTAACAGACAATTGCGCGGTCGTGCGACGTGGCTCCCAAACAAAATTTGCGTCCTTTTCTTCCCACAAATAGAGCTTTCTTTCGGTGGTATTTGATCGCCTCTGCGATTTTTATTTTTTGCGCTATAAACTAAAATAGAGCGACAATTTTGAAAAAAATCACTATTTTTTTACTTTTTGTTATAAAAAAAATCAAATAAACTAAATTTTAGTAAAACATTTAGGCCAAAATTAATTCAGCCACATGTCTTTAGTAAAAAAAAAAAATCGCAATAAAAAAAATAGCTACCTAGCGGGAACAGCGACACTAATACAGCGATCAGAAAAATGATCGCTTAGTGATGCTGGCAATAGGGAGTGAAAGGGTTAACTAGGGCAGTGATCAGGGGGTTAAAACTTTAATAGGGGGGGTGGGGGGGGGCTATCCTGGACCTAACACTAACTGATTTTACACTGCCTGTCACACTGACACTAAATGCAGTGATTAGATCACTGCATTCAGTGACACTGTGACGGGGGGGGGGGGGGGGCGATCACAAGGGGTTAATGTGCCTATGTGAGTGTGTGTCAGTGTTGTGTTGGTGCACACTTACTGTGGATGTCTTCTCTCATCAGCAGCGGTGGGAAACACCGCTGCGATGAGAGGTGACATAATTTCCTCCTTCCTGTGTAAAGGAAGGAGGAGGAACTGAAACGAAGGGGGAGCGCTCCCATTGGCTGGGAGCGATCGCGGGGGGGGGGCGGAAAACACGGACATCCGCCCGCTCGTCGGAGATCGCTCCCAGAGCCAGGGGGACCCCCGCACGCCGCGGAGCCACGCCACGCCGCGGAGGGGGTCCCGATGGGACCCCCGAACTGCACGAAGGCGGGGACGTAAATTTACGCCCTTGTGCCTGTACGAGCCATGTTGTGGCCGTAAATGTGCGTGCGGGGGTCCTTATGTGGTTAACTCTGTCCATACATCCTTAGGGATTCTTGAAGTGTTTACCTGATATCCCCAGAAGGAATTGATGTCTGTGATCTGGATTCTTGGGCCCCTATTATAGGGTCATTATCTGAATCTTCCTCAGCACCGTCAGGCGATGCCTCCCTTGTGTTCATGAGAATCTCCATGTCCTCTCGGGGCTTTTTGGTTGCTTGTGCTCAGCTGCTGGGGTGTTTTTCTGCAAAGGATCAAATTGAAATCTAGCATCATTAATTTCTGAGTGTCTCCTGAGTCCTTGCATCTAACTGCGTTGTGGTTCCTCATAACCTCTCCAATTCAGAGTCAAAACAGTCTCTCTTTGCGTTTTTGAGGCTCTACAGTCTCCTGCCATTGACTGATTTTTAGAGGGTTGTTCAAACTTTAACCATGCAGTGAGTATTAACCCACATCTGGAAGATCAGCTACTGTTCCAGACCTAGGTTTTTTCTTTCTCGTACATCACGGGACACAGAGCGGCATATTCATTACTATGTGGGTTATATGGAGTACCTTCAGGTGTGGACACTGGCAATCTTCAAACAGGAAGTCCCCTCCCTATATAACCCCCTCCCCTAGAGGGAGTCCCTCAGTTTTTTCGCCAGTGTCTTAGGTGTTGGTCACGGAATAGCTTTGCTCCACATCCTTTGGGATTAAGGGCGGGCTAACCGGATCTGTCCAAGGAGCCTCAGTGCCAAAGTGGACAGTACCCGGGCCCCAAACCGTGGGGTTTTGCCTATAATGCTCCTCTTTGGAGGGCTGGACCCTGGGCCCAGGACTTGGAGTTTGCAAAAACCATAAGGTTCCTGTTTTGCCAGGGTGCTATATAGGTCCAGGACAGTGGGTACCTTCATAGGACCCCAGGGCCTGAAGGTCTACTACGCTACCCACGGAGATGGGAGAAGACTGGATCAGTTTGCTGGTCAAACATCCTGCAGCATGGAGCAGGTAAGGGGGAGCCTGCGGGACTTGGTTCGACAGCAGGCTCCCCGGGGTAACCTAAAAGGGGGGATAGCCTGAGTATGCTCTGCATGGGCAACTGTGATCACTATGTCTTAGAGACAGGATGACACCCTTTCTCCCCCCATTACTAGGCCCCCCTGTCTAAAGTGTGTTGCTAGCTAACCTGCTGTTTCTTCCTAGAGGCTAGTAAAGGATCCTTAGGGGCCTTAAAAGAGTCCTACCTGGCCGGGAGTTTTTGAATCTGCCGCCGTTTCTGCGCCAGGGATCTCCAGCAGCGCGGCTCCTCCATGTTCTTCCTGTTTCCGGGTACGCGCGCGCGCGCGCGTGCACGCGCGCGTCTTATTGACGAATTTTCGCGCCATCCGGACAGGAGGGCGGGGGGGGGCGGGCCTGCGGCGTCATACAGGCGCGCCCTTCTGCTGTTATAGACAGCAGGCCTTGTACAGGGCTCAGTCTGTGGCTGATTGTTTCAAGAGAGGACGCAGGGCGGCAGAACAGTGACTCCCGGTGGCGGAAAAGGGGTAGTACATGTGGACTTTGTCCCAATGTCTATTGTTAAGCCAAAGAATCCCCCTTATTTGACAGCAGGTTGGAGGCTGGCAAACTTAAGTTAGGGGCATTATGTATGGTCATAGAAAATATATAATTATTTAAAAAAAAAAAAAAAAAAAAAAAAAAGACCAACATACAGGCCCATCAGTTTGTGGGGACACTAGTGATCTACTTTCCCCTAAACTCTGGAATTGTACTCCTGGCCACTACAGTCTGTTGTGTGGGCGGAGTCCCTCGATTTTTTATTATGGCTTCCAAGGGTTCGGGGTCAAAGGGTACAAAAAAGACCAAAAAACAAAAGGGTTCCCTTTCTGATTCTGATATGCCGATTCTTTCCCCGCAGCTTATTAATTTAAGAAGCGCCTTGGATGAGCCATTAGGGGGATCTGGTGCGGAGGCTGGCCCGGATCAGCCCAGCCCTGTGTTTATCACAGAGGAGATGCTAGCCGTATCCCTAGGGGGGCTAGAAGAGAGAATAGCAGCATTGATTGCTAGAGCTATTCCTGGTAAGAAACGGGTTAGATCCCCATCACCAGGCAGTGTATCCTCAGATGCTGAGATTCTCTCTCCGGAGGAATTAGAATCACAGGAGGATCAACTGGACCTGAACCAAGAGGGTTCAGGGATTGAGGGGTCTACCTCTGAGGAACCATTTTCAGACTCCCAGACAGAAAGACTGTGGGTACAGTCTTTGACGGACATGGTCCGCTCGGCATTTAGCTTGCCATTACCAGAACCTCAGGTTCCTCCGGTATCCTCTCTGGGCTCTTTGAGAGCCCCGTTAAGCAACGCAGTTTTTCCGGTCCATCCTCTCTTGGAGGAATTGATCTTTCGGGATTGGGTACGGCCGGACAGGGTTTTTCTGCCACCGAAAAGATTTGCGGTCATTTATCCCATGGAGGAAAAATTCTCCAAGAGATGGAAGCTCCCAGTAGTGGATGCAGCCATCTCATGTGTGAATAAATCACTAACTTGCCCGGTGGAAAATATACATATGTTTAGAGATCCGGTTGATAAAAGATTAGAAACACTTTTAAAAGCATCCTTTGCTACGGCAGGAGCAGTGGTGCAGCCAGCGGTAGCTGCAATTGGAGTTTGTCAGGCATTAAAAGACCAGACAAAAGAGATGTTAAAAGACATGCCTACCCAACAAGCAGAAGAGTTTGCTGACATTCCCAGAGTTCTGTGTTTTGCGGTAGATGCTATAAAAGATTCCATCCAGCAGGCTTCTCGTTTATCACTATGTTTGGTACACATGAGAAGGCTCTTATGGTTGAAGAACTGGGCGGCAGAACCCCCATGCAAAAAGCTTCTGGCAGGATTTCCCTTCCATGGAGGGCGACTCTTCGGAGAGGATCTGGATAAATATATTCAGACTATTTCAAATGGCAAGAGTACCCTTTTACCGGTCAAAAAGACATTCCGGGCTCCTACATTTAAAAGGCAGCTTTTTCCTGTCTCGGGGCCCTCTAATTCCAGGCAGTATCGACGGCCGCCTGCGCGATCCAACGGTAACAGTAGATCGCAGGGACAAACCCCTGGGGGTAAGAAGCCGTGGTATCGCAAGCCGTCAAAGGCAGCCCCTAAGTCTGCCTTATGAAGGGGCGCCCCCACTCTCACGGGTGGGGGGAAGGCTTCGTCTCTTCTCAGAAGTTTGGGAAGCCAAGATCCCCGACAAATGGGTCCGGGCATCTGTAACCACAGGTTACAGACTGGAATTTCTAAGGTATCCTCCGCCTCATTTTCAAGAATCAAGGCTACCAAGGGATCCAGCAAGGAAGGCCTCAATGCTGGCAGCCTTGGATCACCTGCTTTGCCAGGACGTAATTTTAGAAGTGCCAGCCCAAGAGCAAGGCCTAGGTTTCTATTCCAATCTCTTTGTCATACCAAAGCCCAACGGCGATGTCAGGCCAATCTTGGACCTAAAGAGGTTAAACGGTTATCTAAGGGTGCGGTCCTTCCGGATGGAATCCATCCGGTCAGCAGCCGCCGCGCTTCAGAAGAACGATTTTCTGGCCTCCATAGACATAAAAGATGCTTACCTTCATGTACCAATCTGTCAGTCGCATCAAAGGTTTTTACGCTTCGCGGTCGGGCAGCGACACTTCCAATTCAGGGCGCTCCCTTTCGGGCTGGCCACGGCCCCCCGGGTATTCACGAAGATCCTAGCCCCAGTTCTGGCCAATTTAAGAATCCAAGGAGTCACAGTCCTAGCATACTTGGACGACCTTTTAATTATAGATCATTCACGGACGGGTCTGCAGAAGGCAGTAAACCTCACGGTTCGGTACCTCGAAGAATTCGGCTGGGTCCTAAACCAGGGAAAGTCAGCATTCCAGCCTACAAAGCAGTTGGAATACCTCGGCATGAGGTTAGACACGGAACGTCAAAAGGTGTTCCTGCCCCTTGTAAAGATCAAGGCGATCAAGGGGTTGGTTCAGTTGGTTATAAACAAGAGAAGACCAACTATTCGCCTGTGTATGCGATTACTAGGCAAGCTAGTGGCCACATTCGAGGCAGTACCTTACGCTCAGATCCACACTCGCGTCCTACAGGCAGCCATTTTAGCAGCCTGGGGCAAGAGGGCACATGCCTTAGAGTCCCCTTTGACGCTATCATCAAGGGTCCGACAAAGCCTGGCCTGGTGCTTCTAAAGGGAAGATCCTTCAGCCCTGTTGTCTGGAAGGTAGTTACCACAGACGCCAGCCTGGCAGGCTGGGGGGCGGTCTTCGAGGGGTTCTCCCGCCAGGGAACTTGGGTGAAAGCAGAGAGGCAGCTCTCCATCAATATCTTGGAAATCAGAGCGGCTCGCCTAGCCCTGTTGGCGTGGACCTCCAGATTAAAGGGGTTCCCGGTGAGAATCCAGTCAGACAATGCCACGGCGGTGGCATACATAGACCACCAAGGGGGAACCAGGAGCCAGGCCGCTCAAAGGGAAGTGAACTTGATTTTTCAATGGGCAGAGGCTCATGTACCCTGCATTTCAGCGATATTCATTCCAGGAGTGGACAACCTGCAGGCAGACTTCTTAAGTCGCCAGAGTCTGTTGCCAGGGGAGTGGTCTCTGCATCCCCAGGTCTTTCAGACAATCTGCCAGAGGTGGGGAACGCCAGACGTAGATATAATGGCATCCAGGTTCAACAAGAAACTAGACAGGTTCGTGTCGCGAGCGAGGGATCCTATGGCCTGCGGAACCGATGCGTTGGTGTGCCCTTGGCATCAATTCAAACTTCTATATGCATTCCCTCCACTACAGTTACTCCCCCGCCTGTTGCGCAGGATCAGAGTGGAGCACAAGCCAGTCATTCTAATAGCTCCAGCTTGGCCCCGGAGGGCTTGGTACTCGCTAGTCCTGAATATGGCAGTGGGAGACCCTTGGACTCTTCCTCTACAACCAGACCTACTCTCACAAGGTCCGATCCTCCACCCTACATTACAACGTCTAAATTTGACGGCCTGGAGGCTGAATCCCTGATTCTCAGGGGTAGGGGTCTGTCTAGGCAGGTAATCCCTACCCTGATTAAGGCTAGAAAGCCGGTCTCCAGGGTAATTTATTACAGGGTGTGGAGGAATTATATAGGCTGGTGTGAATCCAAAAGATGGAATTGCCGCAAATATACTATTGATAGGGTGTTAAGTTTTCTCCAGCTAGGAGTGGATAAAGGCCTGGCACTAAGCACAATCAAAGGACAGATCTCAGCTCTGTCAGTGTGGTTTCAGAGGCCGCTGGCCACCCACTCGCTGGTAAAGACCTTCTTACAGGGGGTCTTGCGTATTAATCCTCCTGTCAAGTCACCAGTTTGTCCTTGGGACTTAAATCTTGTCCTGTCCACTCTACAGAAACAGCCTTTTGAGCCTCTGGCTGAGATTCCTTTACTCTTACTGACAAGAAAATTGGTTTTCTTGGTCGCCATAGTTTCGGCCAGGAGAGTGTCAGAATTAGCAGCCTTATCGTGTAAGGAACCATATCTTGTTCTGCATAAGGACAGGGCAGTTCTCCGGCCCCATCCTTCCTTTCTACCAAAGGTTATATCCAAATTTCACTTAAACCAGGATTTGGTACTTCCATCCTTCTTTCCAAAACCTACATCTAGAAAGGAGGGGTTGCTGCATACCTTGGATATTGTCCGGGCCATGAAGGCCTATCTTAAAGCTACAGAAAAGATCCGGAAAACAGATGTGTTATTCGTTCTACCAGATGGCCCC
Source organism: Rana kukunoris (assembly GCA_029574335.1). NCBI lineage: Eukaryota > Metazoa > Chordata > Amphibia > Anura > Ranidae > Rana > Rana kukunoris. Next base: position 115,432,439 of record CM056057.1, read on the forward strand.
AAGAAGGGGCAGGCAGCTGCAAAATCCACCATCTCAAGATGGATTAGACAATTAATCATTCAAGCCTACGGGTTGAAGAGGTTGCCTCCTCCGTTGTCGGTAAAGGCCCATTCTACCAGGGCCATGGGCGCCTCTTGGGCAGCACATCATCAGATCTCTATGGCTCAGATATGCAAGGCAGCAACGTGGTCATCAGTCCACACGTTTACAAGGTTTTATCAACTAGACGTGAGAAGGAATGCGGATTCTGCCTTTGGACAGGCAGTACTACAGGCTGCAGTTTGAAATCCTCGGGATCAGAAACACCCTTGGTTATAAAAAAAAAAAAAAAAAAAAGTTTTTTCTTGACTAAGTTGGAATTATTATGATTTGAGTTTATCTCTAAATTGAATCCTTCTTTGGAAGATGTCTCCCTCCCCTCATTAAAGCATTGCTTTCGGACATCCCACATAGTAATGAATATGCCGCTCTGTGTCCCGTGATGTACGAGAAAGAAAAAGGGATTTTTAAATACAGCTTACCTGTAAAATCCTTTTCTTGGAGTACATCACGGGACACAGAGCTCCCACCCCTCTTTTGGGTGACCATTTTGGGAGGCATACTGCTTGCTACAAAACTGAGGGACTCCCTCTAGGGGAGGGGGTTATATAGGGAGGGGACTTCCTGTTTGAAGATTGCCAGTGTCCACACCTGAAGGTACTCCATATAACCCACATAGTAATGAATATGCCGCTCTGTGTCCCGTGATGTACTCCAAGAAAAGGATTTTACAGGTAAGCTGTATTTAAAAATCCCTTTTTTTTTTAATTCCTACTGCTACAAAATTTCCAGTACACCCACTATGTAGGTCATTACTTCTGTGGACTGAAACTACTCTGAAGAGTATGGGCCTCACCTTTAGAGTAGGTCAGAATCTCCGCCCCCCCCCCCCCCCCCCCTTTGAGAGTTTTTGATAATTGGCAGTCTGTCTCCACTGTAGATTCACCTGTGACCACAGTAAAAAAAAAATCCTGTTAAACTTGTTGAGGGTGAGCTCACTCTTTGGTATTCCAGGAACAGGCAGTTGGTCCCTCATGAAATCCGAGTTTGGGTTAACAGGTCCTGCCCTTTTTCATATGCTGGTGATAACTTTATTAAGTAAAATTGTGTCAGGTTAGATTTCCTCAACAGATGCCTTCACTGCTTCCCTATCCAGAAGAATCCTTTATCCATGGGCACTGTGTAAGACCTCATGTTACTTGGTACACACATCTGCTCCCTGACCTACAAGAACAACCTGGATAAATGTTTTCTGTTCCCTACCCAAACAAGAACCTGGCCTAATGGGGTTCTTTATAGGCTCCTGCTATTTCTTGGAGCGTAGTACTAATTTATTTTCCTGCCATCTGCCAATTGTGACTCGCTCAGGTGACCATGCTTTGAAAAAAGCCAGTTTTTGGATGCTTGTGGTTATAACCCTTTTGAAGTTCCTAATGCCGCGTACACACAACCATTTTTCATGATGTGAAAAATGTCTCTTTTTTTTTTTTTTCAATGTCATTAAAAATGGTTATGTGGGCGCTTCAGAGCATTTTTCATGACGTGAAAAATGGGCATTAAAAATTTAGAACATGCTCTATTTTTTTTTTGCGTCGTTTTTCACGTCGTGAAAAAATAGCCGTGTGTAGGCTTTAACAACGCGAAAAAAAGCGCATGCTCAGAAGCAAGTTATAAGACAGGAGCGCTTGTTCTGGTAAAACTAGCGTTTGTAATGGAGATGGCACATTCGTCACGATGTAACAGACTGAAAAGCGCAAATTGTCTCTCACCAAACTTTCACTAACATAAAATCAGCAAAAGCAGCCCCAAGGGTGGCGCCATCTGAAAAGTACTTCCCCTTTATAGTGCCGTTGTACGTCACCGCGCTTTGCTAGAGCATTTTTTTTTCACGATCGTGTAGGCAAGGCAGGCTTAACAAGAATCGGTTTGGAAAAAAAACGTGTTTTTTTCTAGACTATTAAAAATGGTTGTCTTTATGCGGCATTACACTTGTGAAATTCAACCAGGTGTCAACTAATTGTAGTATTCAGTAACCAGAGTGCAAGGTATATGCTCAGGGGATTTGCAACACTTTCACCTGCTTGATTACCAGAAAATATCAGATCAGTTACTGCATCCCATAATGTGCAGTCACTGTTTAACCAACATTTTTTTTTACCAGGCCCCCTTGATTTTTCAGTCCACTTTTGTCAAGCTGGGTGGGACCAACAGGGCCACCTGCAGTTAAAATTTTGTATACCAGCAGGAATTGCATAAAGTTTGAGCCTTTATTTGTTGACTGGCTTGTATTTCCCTTTGGGCTTGTTTTTTTGTTCAGGGTTCCCTCTCCAGTGTTTCTATAGGGACTTATTTTTTTTCTGTTGACCACATAACATTGTTGGTCTATTGTATTCCTTAGGCTGTAGTTATGATGTTTCCACCTGTCAATGCTAGTTTAGACTCCTTGTTCCTTTGGTACAGAGACAGTCGTCACCCACCCCCCCAGGCATGTGGGTGGATCCCGACGACTGGACTGGCTCTTTGACATCAGCAGACAGCGGTCATGTGCCATCTGTCTGCTGAAAATGAGCCACAGGAGTACAGAATGAACTGCACTCCTGTAATCCACAGGAATAGTAAAGCCAAACGAGCTTTGGCTGTATTTCTTCTTTAGGATTTTTATACTTGTTTGTTTGTTTGTTTGTTGTTTGTTTTTATTTCTTAATTACTCGCTTTACAACAAATTTAATGGTTTCGTTGCGAGGCCATCAGAAACAAAATTAACATAGTTCAGACATATAGGTACACAAAACATAGAAATCTAAAACATGATTAAAAGGAGGAAAAAAAAAAAAAAAAAAAAAATTTGTCACATTGAGTCCATTAATATACATTTAGGTTAATTAACTTTTCATTCATCTATACTTGGCACAAAATATTTTTTTTGAAGTCTATTGAGGGCCACAGGTTTTGCCACTCTGTGTTGTTTCATGGCCCTCGGCTGCATAAAACCGAGACATTCTGGGTTGAGGCGAGACCACATGAGGGCTGACTTAAAAATGTTCCGTTTTGATTCAACTTCCTGTAAGGTACAGTATATAAAAAAAAATTATCCAAATACTATATGAATATTGCAGAATAATCTGCTTGGCTTATCTTTCCAAACTCTCCAACCCTCTTCCTCTCCTCCAGTCAGTAAAAATGCAAGAAAATCATGTATCTAATGTATTTATTTAACAAGTAACTCGGTTTTAACATGGAGAAACAATTTTGTAGACTTTTTGGTAAAGAACTTACTGGATTTCTATTTTGTCCCAGTTAAAACTTTTTTCTTTTGATATCGGACCGGGAGTATTGTTAAAACCTCTGACAGGTTTATATTGCGTTTCTTCATCATCTTCCTGTCTGGGATTTAAAACATGACCTTGCTTGGTTGCACAGACACTTGAACTATAAAGGTTTAACCTGTACCTCAATAAGGACTCACAATTGAACACATTTGATTTCATAAGGGTCTTCTATAGTTTATATCACACATTTCTTTCTTGGTATTCGTAACCCAATGACATTGGGTTTTAGAGGGCTGTGGTTTACATTATCTTCAGACAGACTGATCCATAGGCAGAATTTCAGTCCCTATAAACCGCAAGTGATTATTTTAGTTCCCCCCCCCCCTTTTTTTTATGGTTTACTTGTTTTTAAATACATATGTGTTGTGTTTTTGTAAGGCCATGTTTTATTTGCGTTGGTTCACTTACGCATTTTTTTTTTTTTTTAACAGAACTAAAACGACGCAAAATTGATACGCATTCTTCTCCATCACATTCCTCAGCAGTAAAGGTTAGTATAGCATGAGGAAGGCTGTATCCATAATAGGCTGACCTGTGTGGAATACAAGAGTCCATCTTCCTTCAAGTTGGGTGCCAATAGTCTGCTGGAAAATCGCTGGAGGTTTTTTGTTTCCTTTATTTTTGTTAATATTTTGTATTTTTGAAATTGCCCTATATGGACTAGTTTTTTTACAAAGTATTTTTCTAAAACCTTCAAAAAAAAAAGCTCAATCTTCAAGGACCTAGCAGTCAAATATATTTTTGTACATAGTGTGAAAGTGAAAATTTGCAACAGAGCTTTTTCCAAAGTGCCTCAATATTTATAAGCAGTCAGTTTTTTTATTCTATAAGCGAGTGAAAAAGCTACAAGCAAACCTTCAAGATAAGTCGTGGAAAGTTTTTTTTGTTTTTTCGTTCAAAGTCTTTTTTTTTAATCGATGGAAGAGAGCACTGAAGATGGTGATTGGATCCTGTGGGAATATAAAGAGTGTCTCCTGCATTCTTCAGAGTTTCATCTGCTGAAACGTGCCTTTGAGGATAGGATCCTGAATGGTTCCACAGTAAAGTCTGGTGATCAACCAACGTGCCTGTCGTAGCTTCGTAATACGAAAAAGCATGCAGCTTCTGTTAGTTGCATCCTGGAAAGTGTATAATATCCCCATTACCTGTTGATCCCTACGTTATCGAATAAAGCAGATTTGGCAGCTGTATAATCGTCTTCTCATCAATTGAAGAGCAGTCCCTTGGCCATCAAGCATCATTATGTCGTGCATAGGCTGCATTCAAGACTGGGTGGCTAAGTCCATGCACCCTTTGCTCCTTATACTGTTTGATGTCATTAGGATCCATTTTTATGTTTTTTACCTACTGTGATGAGCCACTAAAACTGTAAGTGCCCCACTTCTGTCCAGGAACATGGATTGCCAAGATGTGCCTTGCAACTGTCATGGAATTCAGCACTTTTTTATTTTTTCATTTTTGTTTTTCTCTTTTGCTATTTTGGTAAGGTAATATGGTTTGACAGAACACACTTGATTACACATTGGACTTCTATAGACGCTATCACATTGTACATTTTAATTTCATTTAATAACTTTTAAAAGCCTCAACATTGGCTACCCAATTGGGTGCCAAAGAGCTGCAGTTTAACCTTGGTCAGCTTTTTTATTTTTTTATTTTTTAATTTTTTAATTTTTTTTATTATTAAACACACTTCTTTTATTACATTATACTTATTTTTCTATATAATGGGACACAAATTTTATTTCTGTGTAATGCATATTTCATTTGTTTCATTATAGTATATAGCTGTTTCCATGTTGATTTTTTTTTTTTGTTCAGTATTAACAGCATCAAAAGATTTATTCCCTCCCCCCTCTCAAAGGAGTAGCTGTATTGTCAAGGTCACAACCATGGCCCTGGTTACTGACAACTATGCCAGCTTACGTGTCATCTCCATTCATTTTCTACAGGACAACCTCAGTGAATTTAAGGACTCCTCAGCAAAGGTTTGAACTACTTATATCATATTGTAATTTTCTGTCTGAGATTCATATAGATATATCAATGTAATAGATGTCTATTATTTGGTTTAAATCTTGACATGATATATTTAAATGTATTCACTTGAACTAGGGTTGTCCCGATGCCACTTTTTTAGGACTGAGTACAAGTACCGATACTTTTTTTTTTATGTACTCGCCGCTACCGAATACCGATACTTTTTTTAAATGTGTCCCCAAATGCAGCCACGTCCCCCCACATATATTGCAGCCATGTCCCCCCACATATATTGCAGCCATGTCCCCCCCCCACATATATTGCAGCCATGTCCCCCCCCCACATATATTGCAGCCATGTCCCCCCCCACATATATTGCAGCCATGTCCCCCCCCCACATATATTGCAGCCATGTCCCCCCCCCCCACATATATTGCAGCCATGTCCCCCCCCCACATATATTGCAGCCATGTCCCCCCCCCCCCACATATATTGCAGCCATGTCCCCCCCCCCACATATATTGCAGCCATGTCCCCCCCCACATATATTGCAGCCATGTCCCCCCCACATATATTGCAGCCATGCATGTCCCCCCCACATATATTGCAGCCATGCATGTCCCCCCCACATATATTGCAGCCATGTCCTGTCCCCCCACATATATTGCAGCCATGTCCTGTCCCCCCACATATATTGCAGCCATGTCCTGTCCCCCCACATATATTGCAGCCATGTCCTGTCCCCCCACATATATTGCAGCCATGTCCTGTCCCCCCACATATATTGCAGCCATGTCCTGTCCCCCCACATATGCAGCCATGTCCCCCATACCTAGTAGTAGATGATGCCGCCGCCGCTGCTGCTGCTGCCGCGTTAATCAGTGTGCATTACAGCGCGCATTACAGGCAGCTTTCGTTTGAATACTTGTAATCCCCGCTGCACCATGCATAGACACTCCCCTTCTCGGTATGACGGATCCGTCCAATCCCGAGAAGGGGAGTGTCTATACACGGTGCGGCGGGGATTACAGGAATTCAAACGAAAGCTGTCCTTGATGCACAGGGATTAACGCAGCTGCGGTTTTGCGGTATGCGCGGGGGGTGGGGGGGCGGGGGTAGTATTCTATTTAGGCATCGGGGGTATTTGCGGGAGTACAAGTACTCCCGCAAATACTCGGTATCGGTCCCGATACTGGTATCGGTATCGGGACAACCCTAATTGGAACAAATGCACATTTTAAAATACAGTATTTACTGTTAACTGGTATCCTAATCTAAAAGCCCATCTTTCTGAGACCACTCTAATTAATAAGCTTGCACACCTTAGATTTGATGAGTAGTGCTCTGCATGTTGGATCCCAGTACTGGTGAGCTGCATAGACTTCAGTAGCTCAGGGCTAATGCTTCCAGGAGGCTCACAGAAAGCTGATATAAATACATGCAGCAAGCTGCTGGAAACTGCTACACATACTTGTCTGATCTGAGGTCTGCGGATTTCTCACAGGTGTTTGGATGGTGGGGTGTTTTTCTTTTATTTTTTTTTATTTCAAACTTTTTCTTCAGAGGTGAGGTGTGTTCCCAGACTTTTTTTTTCTTTTAGCCTTTACTTTCCAGACCTCAGTCTAATTCAAGCTTTCCGTTTGAATTAAAAATGTAATTACAGTCATGGGGTAATGACCCCAGGGTTCTGCTTGAGTTGGAGAGTTGTCTAAATGATGGTGATAAATAGGGCAGGATAAGTATTTCACCCAACTGGCATAAGAATAAACAGTTCAGGCTTGGTTCACACGGATGCAAATTTTGATGCAGATCTCCCCATATCGCATACTAGCACATTATTACATACTTGAGAACAAAGCCCTCCCAGCGGCGCCCAGTCACCACTGGTAGGGCTTTGTTGCTCTGGTCTTTCTTTCGGGTTCACGGTTTCTGATGCTATGAGTGGCAGGAGCCGCAATGATGTCACAGGAGCCCTCGGTTTTGGCAAGAAGCTCTGAAGGTCCAGCACTGTATGCCCGAGTGTCAGAGTGCATGTGCCGCTGACAGTGGCTGCATAAAGAGTTAATATCTCCTAAAGGATGCATGTTTGGGAGATAATTATTTTACCTACAGATAAGCCCTATTATAGGTTTACCTGTAGGTAAAAATAACAAAGCAGGGTTTTCAAACACTTTAAAGGCCAAACACTCCCTTCTACCCCATTCCCTTTCATGAATTGGTATCCATTTGTTCATAGAGCCTAAAACCAGCATATAAGTATGCACACGACTAAAAAATGTTTTGCATAGAAGTATCACATTAAATTGTGAGGATGATAAAAAATAATTCATAATGATTTAATGGTTTAACATTATTTCAATAGTAATGTGAAAATATAAGCAAAAACCGGCATATAATCAGATGTTTCAGTAAAAACAAGACCACTGATGACAACTGAAATTTTCACTTGGAATATCAAATATGAATACTAGAAGAACTGTTGCACCTGGGATATAACATGGGTGAAATAAAAATCCTCTGTATAATACTAATATGCAGGTAAATGTATAAAACTGGACAAACACGACTATTACATGCGAAAGGTGAAAACGTCATCGGTGGTATCAATTAAAAGAACTGCTTTGCCTGGGATGTAGGTTTAATATGGTGTTCTTTTGTTTGGTTTAAGCTAGAAGAAAAAAAAAAACCTGTGCTGTAATACACCTAATTAAACTTTTTTGGTTTAATTTGATCAGGTCAGTTTTTATACGTTTTAAATATTTATCAATAATCTTTTGTCGAGTTAAGGTTTGTCTGGACAAAAAACATATTCAGTACATCTGTCCAATACATGTACATTTCCCATTGTTTTGTCCCTACAAAAATGCTGCAAGTAGAGAAAAACACTCATAGATCTGCCAAAAATCCAGATTCTAAGTTCTCTTTCAGGCCGGATTCACACCTATGCGAATTGGTTGCAGGTTAAACCGCATCTAATACGCAGAACATTTCTAAATACATTGTTTTTAATGAGGCTGGTTCACATATGTGCGATGCATTCACACTGCGCATTGCAGAAAAAACGTGTGCGAATTTTATGCCTTGCGGTGCGGCTCAGGTGCGAATTCGGTCCCATTATCTTCTATGGGTACACAGCTGATTCGCAGAGGTGTTCAGTTCTCTTCAGGAATTTCTCTCATTCAGCTCATACACTTCTCCCCCACTCTCCTCTCACCCGGAACTTCTCCTAGGTCTCCAAATTCGCAGCTAAAACGTTGCTAATCTGCTAAACACTTCCCTTATCTATCTGCAGAGAGATTACAGAGCTGAAATTCCATACTTGCCAACTGTCCCGTTTTTAACGGGACAGTCCCGTCAAATAGGACCTAGTCCCGGCTAATTTAGCCTGCCGGTACTTGTCCCGGCTAGTGGGTCCCCGGATTCATTGGTGGCACCCAAATCCATTGTTGACAGCCTAGCTATCTAGCAGGACGTGCAGCCGTGTGACCAATCACCATGGATCCAGCGATCAAGTGATTGGGGGTAAGCCGGGGGCATATGGCTGCAGGGAGATTGAGTGGATCTGTCAGGTTGATGTCGGGATGGGCGGGGCCAATATCCTGAGCTCCGCCCCTTTGTTAGACAACCCAGAGCATAGTGAGCGGGAAGTACAGGAAGTGAAGGTGCCCAGCAGCTGACCAGCATCGCTCTCCCTCTGACTTTCTGCTACAAAGCAGCCGATCCCCAGTCTCCTGGTATTCTCTCCCTGCACTCAGCTCAGTGCTGTGATGTCGACTCTCTCTCCTGCATGATTTTCTATTTACCTTGTAAGTTTGTTACTCCTCCCCCTTCTAGACACTGGTCCTGCTCACATTCTCCCTTCTATGTACAGCTGATAGTGCCCAGAATATGTCTCCATGCAATCACCCCTGTGCTCTCCTTCTGTCTCACATCACAGTGGATCTCATTCCTCCAACTCTCTGCCCCAACAAGCCTGTGTATTGTTTTCTACCATCCTCCTGACTCAGCCTATCTTCTCCAGCATGGCTTATCACTCTTCTCTTCTAGTGCCATGCTTCCTCAATTCTGATACAAATCTCCCATCCCCCTATCTAATGTAACTTCTACTCCCCCTCTACACTATCATCACCCCTTACACACCCCATCCCCCTCTATACATCCATGTATCACACAGCCCAGACACCACTATGTAACCCTTCACTGACTCATCTGGTTATGTGTCCTATGTTCTATTACCCATCGCTTAGATCTGTCATTATAGGAATCTAAGCTATAGTCCAATTGTATTCATAACTCCAGGTCAGTCCTATTTCCTCACCTATAATAACCTCCTCGCTGGGCTCACACGTGTGCGATCACAGACATCGCATGTGATTTGCACCGCATTGCTGTGCACATCATATGCAATGTCTGTGCGATGCAAATTCAGCCATTCAAACTGTATGGCTGAAATCGCATCTACACCAGAATGGTGCAGGACTCTTTTTTTTTGGTCCTCACTGAAATCAGATTGCATGGGTGTGACACTTCTGGGTGTGAACACCCATGCGATCCGATTCCTGCACCATTTTACTGTTTACACAGCAATCTGAGAACCGATCTGGGGGTGTCATTGGCTTTCTATTGACACACGCAGAGGTTTGCAGATGTCAGTGTGAACCGTCTGATGCGATTCGGGAACCTGCACAGGATTCGCAGGCTTTCTCACATCACACCAGTGTATACCCAGCCTTAATCATGTCACTATATTTCTATTTTTTATTTGTTTCTTTTTTCAGAATTTTTAAAACAGTTTTTCAATGGATATTGAGCCCAGGTTCACACTGACAGGGGGAATTAAATCGTGCGAGTTCAGCTGAACTCACACAATTTCATTCCCATAGGTCAGTCCCAACTTCAGAGGCGATTCCAGAGACATCTGTGTGGGTTGCGGTACAGATGTCTATGGAAATTGCACCCCGAAGTCGCTGTGCTGCAAATTGTCCCTGGAATTTTTTTTCAAATGTTGGCAACTATGAAATTCGCACTGCACAAGTGTGATTCCGGCCTTAAGCTGACAATACAGAGCCTTTACTGCTTCGAAATCCCAAGCAGTGTGTTGGCCCTGCTGGATTTTCTTTCCTTCTGGACCTCCCCCCTCGGCTTATCACCTAACATGAACAAGTGCTGTTCTGTAGTCCAGCAGAAGAGAACTATAAAAGTGATTGTGATTTCATTGCAGGAAAGGGAGTTGTCGGCCCAAGTAGAAAAATTAGAAGCTTATACTAATTGTACATAACAGGACGCACAACATATTCATACACATAGTTTTCACTACTTTTGTATGTATCACAGAAATGTTCTATTTATTTATTTTTTGACGCACACTCACTCCTTAACCTGATTTACAAAACTAAGGCAGGCCATAGATGATGCTCCTTTTTTTGTTTTAACCAGTGAGTTGAATGAAAGAAATTATTTAATTCACCCATTAACCACTTAAGGACCGCCTCCTGCACATATACGTCGGCAGAATGGCACAGATGGGCACGTACAGGTACGTCCTCTTTAAGTGCCCAGCTGTGGGTCCCGGGCGACGCAGTGCCGAATCGCAGAAACTGGCCAGGTCCTTTAGCTGCCTAAAGGTCCAGGTCTTAAGTGGTTAACATACGCAATGTTGATGCGAGAATTCCTCCCTCGGAGTTGTCCTATTCAGACAGTGGGGAGAGTTCACTGCTGTCAAAATACAATGATCAGTGTTGCTGGCTATAGCTGGCTGCACTGGTTGGGTGAAAAAAAAAAAAAAACAGGCTGGTTGTACAAAAAATGACTGGGATGGACTTCTGTACAATCATCCTGCCCATAGATGGATAGAAATTCAGCTGTTCCTTGCTGAACTTCAATACATTTATGGCTGGCTTTAGTTTTGTTGTTTTTACCCGAGTGTGTGTGTAACTTCAAGGTGGTGATTTTGTAACGGCCAAGAAAACTTTGTAAGATGGCAGTGAAAACGTCATGTTGATCAGATGAACATGAGTAAGCTGCTATGGTAGCTTTTATCGTTTTTAATAATTTAGGCATTCCATTTTGTTCATTTATTAGCATGTTTTACAGTCCCAATATGAATACATTTTAAGATGATGTTAAACATCAACATTGGTTTTGAAAAAGAGGATCAAATAGATTATATTAGACCCCTTTCACATTTTCTTCACCGCTCCTTCCCATTGAAAACAATGGGAAATCGCAGCAGTAGAGGCGCATTGCGGGCAGTATTAACTAGGGCTGTGCAAATTAACTTTTAATTAATCGATTAATCTTAAATTTTTTTGATAGCTCAAAATATTTTTGATCGATTAAAATTCTTTTGATTGGTACTCACCTCTCCGCCGGCTTCTGGGCCTTCAGGAAGTTCTGTTGGAGATTCGGTGATGTCACAGACACCGGCGGGGCTTGCCGTGTCCATCTGAAGGGCTCCTTTGCTGTGCCTTCATATCTGCATGCCGGCGGGACCTTACTATCTGCCACACGCAAGGGCTGTGAGGCGCCGTTCACACGGCAGAGAACCTCGACGGGCAGAACACATCGTTCCGCCCGTCGAGGTTCTCTCCCGGCCGTCGAATTCGGCGACCCGCCCGTCGGGAATGGCAACCAGCCATTCTTCCAGGCGGGCCGTCGAGGAAATAGAGAGCGTGCTCTCTATTTCGGCTCGACGGGCTTCCCGACGGGAAGCTCGCCGAGACCTTACACACGGCCGAGGTCCTCCCTGGAATGTGCATTCCAGCGAGGTTCTCGCTGGTTTTCAGCGAGAACCTCGGCCGTGTGTACGCCGCCTCACACTTCCCTCTATCACTTCCCTCTATCAACCTGGGATTCTACAGCCATCCACTTGGAGTTGTGATAGTTCCCTTCATGGGACATCTACATACCGACGGACTGATGTTAACCTCTCCTCATCTGGATTCAGCAGTGGTATCGTTGTACACATTTTTATACCAGTGTCATACTTAGCTACATGTTTTTATGACTACTTTTGGTACTATTTGGAATTACTTGCACTATCGATTTTTTTTTTCCAGTGCAATATTTATTTTGTTACCTACTTGAAGACTATAAAAGTTTTAATGCTATTCCCATCGAGCGCTGCCTCTGTGTGTTTTTTGTATCCTGCTATCCATTTTTTCCAGTGGGAATCAGCCTGCAAAGAGATCAGCTAAAAGTAGTTGGATCTGTATGTGCGTTATAATTAAAATTAGTCGATTAATCCATTAAAAATAAAATTGATCAATCGAACACACAAATTTTGATCAGTAACAGCCCTAGTATTAACTCTTTCACGGCTGCTAGCGGGGGATAAGACTGCACCGCTAGCGTCCGCAACTCGCGGCAAATCTGACGGTATAGTGCCGCTATTTTTAGCGGCGCAATGCAGTCAGCGCGGCTCCAGCCGCAATGTGAAAGGGGCCTTAGAGTGGTGACCATGCATTCATTAATATGTGCCAGCCGTGTGTCAGGTATGCATTTCTGTCTGAATTAAACAGGCTTGGTGACTTTATAATTTGGGTATTTTTTGACTGCAAGCTATTTTCCTGTATCCTGATTTCCGACAAGCAATTGTGATGTCTGAAAACGGAATTCCAAGCAACAGCTAAGCGTGTATTTAAAGAGAACCTATAATGTAACACAGTCGTAACATTTTTACTGCTCATTAAGCAAGGAGCAAAAGTTCCTGTTTAAATAGATCCATTTTTCTAATGTAGAAAAATTGTCCTGTTTGTTTTTGTTTTTTTCAATTGTGTTCATGTATACACATTCCACAGACAGATTCATGAATTCTGTGTTGAGGATCTGAATTAGGGTTGTCCCGATACCGGTATCGGGACCGATGCCGAGTATTTGCGGGAGTACTTGTACTCCTGCAAATACCCCCGATACCAAAATAGAATACCCCCCCCCCCCCCATATTGCAGCCATGTCCTGTCGCCCATACCTGTAGCTATTATACCACCGCTGTTAATCCCTGCATTATAGCGTAACGTGCATTACAAGCTTTCGTTTTGAATACTTGTAAATGCCCGCGCCGCCATGTATAGACACTCCCCTTCTCGGGATTGGAGGGATCCGTCCAATACCAAGCAAGGGGGAGTGTCTAGAGTCGGAGCTTGTGTCTTCATTCAGACATGGAGCCCTGACCCGGCCCTGTCCCCTCTCTACCCTGATTGGCTGACTTTGACAGTCACGGGAGCCAATGGAGGCGTGGCTGTGCCCCAGCCAATCAGGAGGAGAGTCTCGAGCAGCCGAGGGAATCGTGGACATTGCTGGATAGAGAAGGGGCTCAGGTAAGTATTGGGGAGCTGGGGAGGCTGCTACATGCAAGTTTTTATTTTATCTTAATGCATAGAATGCATTAAGCGGCATTCTGCCCAAAAATGGAACTTCCGCTTTTCCGGTTCCTTTTCCCTCTGGTGTCTCGTTTGACACCTTTCAGGGGGAAGGGGGGAGCATATACCTGTATAATACAGGTATTTACTCCCACTTGTGGCGATAGATCGCAGCAGATTCCACGGAGATCTACGTCATGTCCGACCCCTCCTCTGTTCCTTATTGTCTTCTGGGAGACGCACAGGACCCAGAAGACAGCAGGGACCAGTGAGGACACACAGCACGACTCGCGCATGTGCAGTAGGGAACCAGGCTATGAAGCCTCAAGGCTTCACTTTCTGATTTCCTTAGTGAAGATGCCCTGGACAGGTAAGTGTCCTAATTCTAAAAGTCAGCAGCTGCAGTATTTGTAGCTGCTGACTTTTAATTATAATTTTCTTGGGCAGAACTCCAGTTTGTTTAAAAAAAAAAAAAAACTTCTGCCTTAACAACTCATTTCATGTTTGCATTATGTGCAGATTTTAAAAATGCCTGTTGCCTTAGCCCAAGAAATAAAATAATCTGTTGCTTGGCTGCTTTGACGCTGTTCTTCCTCTGTCAAACAAGGGTTAATGCAATCTGCTCTTGTATTTTTGTGTGATCAGCAGACTGTCAGCAGCTGTCATGTGTTGACCTTGTTTGCACATTTTCACCTTGTGTGGGGGAGTATAAGTGGACAAATGCAAGGAGGAGGTGTATTGGTTTCTGAGGCTTATCATAAGCCTACACCTGTATTTTGTTTTTAACCATCTTGTGTACATGATCATCGGAATACTAGATTTTAGTCCGATTTGTCACTAAAATACTTAATTTCTGAACATAGTGATCGACTGCATATTTCTCCACACTTCCCTGACCCCTCCCCCAGCCAGACCCTTTTGAATTGGGCCATTTGTGGCTAGTTGTAGTCATTTTAGAGTAATTGGAGTGGGGGTGATCTTGGTGAAATCAGATTGGTTCCTCAGGTGCCCCATTTTGTCACTTTTTTTCTATTTACCTTTACAAAGTAACTGGTGGGGGTGGAGGGGCGGGGTTGCATACTTTTTTTTTTTTTTGTATAACCATTTTAGGGGGTTTTACTTTGATATAATATAGTCAATGCAAAATGTCATTATTTTTTTCTGTGGATTACTTCAGAGTCCAGTTCTTTTCACTAGGCCAGTAGTTGGTCTCCTGTTGTGTACAATTTCTGGAACCTTAGTAGAGATGTAATATACACACCAGTAACGCAAGACCAACTTTATGTCAAGTATTTCTCTCATTGTTGCCCTATCTGTTAAAATTTCCTCTTCTGATTTCCTATCATCTTTACACCTTTATCTGCTTAAAGCACATATGGATTTAATAACATAGTTAATTGGTCCACTTTGAACCATTATACTTATGCCAAACCCTATGGAAGATGGAAATCACCGACTGTAGTAGTCTACTACATTGATTGCTACCACACTCATCTGGTTCCTGCACAGGCACCATTCACAGAATGCCTTTTACATTTTTCAACTTTTAATGAAAGGTGATTGGACAAGTTTAAGGTGTATTCTTTTGCACCTTGCATGTTGCACTTGCCAAGCAAGCGACCACTTGTGTTCACTATGCGGCAGGGGAGCCCCTCATCATGGTACCTGGATGATGGTGGTGATTACTGTAGTAGCAAAGACTACTACAGTGATTTCCAGCTTCCACAGGGATTCCTCAGGTATGGCATATGAATGCCTGCATTAGTCCAAGCTCAACCAAGTTACCGTAATTATCGGCATATATAACACGCACCCTCATTTTAAGAGGTAATTTTAGGAAAATACGGGTCAGTGCCCATCAAAGTCCATCTGCAGTTTTAAAATTTCCCATCAATCCCAATCTGTAGCCTCCCCATTGCCATGAATGGCGCCTGATCAATGCCCATCTCAGGGAGGGGGGCGGGATGAGTGCCTCAGATTACACACAGTGAGAATTTCCTGTTTACTCGGCAGGCTCTTTAATTCAAAATCCCGTCGCCTGGACCGGCTTCTATGGTGGACACAATGCTGGTCTAATGCCTGACCAGGAGACAGGACTTCCTATTACCGAGGCCACTGGGTAAACAGGAGATTCTCGCTGTATGTAATCTGAAGGTTCTTGTCCCGCCCCCCCCTCCCCATTCTATCCGAGGCAGCCCAAATTGCAGTATCAGCGTATAACACACACACACTATTTGCATCTGAATCGCAGGGTGAGAAAGTGAGTTTTATATGCCAATAAATACAGTAATTATAGTCTATTACAGTAAAACTCATCAAACTGAGCTATTCTCACTATATTTTCTACATTTGAGTTGGTGGTGGGATGTGGTATACAGAGGCAATATTTTATATTTTGATGTACACATGGACAATCATGTAACTGGCTGTTTTTAAATGCCTATTTAGTGGTGTTATCATAAACTTGTGCCATTAACAAGGTTCAGCACCCTAAAAAAAAAAAGTTGTTCTTTGCTTCAATGCTTTTATAAGGGATGTGTTACTATCTGATGCAACAACAATCCAATGGCATTTGTTCATTTAAACTGTTCTGGCCAGAAAAACTGTTCCTCTATATATATTTTTCCCCAGGTGAATGTGTAGGGGTACAATATACCCCCATACTGATTCACATAGGATGGGGAGCCGGAACCTGGGGGCCCCCTTATTAAAAGGGGCTCGCAAACCCAGACACCCAATGGCCAGGGTTGTTGAGAAGAGGCCTTTGTCCTCATCAACATGGGGCAGCATGGGGCATTTTGTCTGCTATATAGTCAATTTTTTTTGCAAGTGAAAGCCTCTGTGCAGATCAGGCCAGCCTTCTTTGGCTAGTTCCTTGCAGTTTGGCAATAATCTTGTTACAAATCTTGGAAGGGACTGAGTTGAACAATCCCCTGGATCAGACAGAGCATTTCGTGGCCAACCCAGCACTCACGCTTGATGGCCGGGCTGGGGAGACAACCAGGATCTGTATTATCCAGCCTGTCACCCAGTCTGGCTGTTGATAGTAGATCACAGGAATCAAAAAGAAAAAAATGAAAAAAATCCCCTGGACCAATGGTCCCCACCGGGAGCAAGGTCATTCTACACTAGGCAGAAAAAAAACTGGAGCTGCTGGATGCAACGTGAGGGGTTATAGCCAGAAGGATCTCCCCCTGGGCGATGCTGTGCAGCTTTGCTGTTTTTACATGTTCTGCCTAGTCCTCTCCTGAAGGTGGCGATCTAACCCCAAGTTCAAGATTCAATATTAAAGAGCTGTGTCCGTCAATGAACTTCAGAGAAAAGGATTTTACGGTGAGTACAAAAAAATCCTATTTTTTTTTTTTTTTTCTCATTGATCTACAATTTTAAAATGTCCTGTGAATTTATTAAAAGTAAACAACGGATATATCACATTGGAATAAGTATTCAGACCCGTTGCAATAACACTTGACGTTTAGCTTGGGTGCCTCCCATTTCCTCTCAATCATTGCTGAGATGTTTCTACACCTCGGTTGGAGCCGATGTGTTTTAAATTAAATTGATTGGACATGATTTGGAAAGGCGCGCACACACCTCTCTATAAAAGACCTCACAGCCGACAATGCATACTGTACCAGAACAAAAAGCCATGAGGTCAAAAGGAACTGCCTGCAGAGCTCAGAGACCAGAATATTGCAAGGTACAGATCTGGGGAAGGCTACAAAAGTCTGCTGCAGTGAAGATTCCCAAGAGGGCAATGGCCTCCATAATTCTCAAATGGAAGATGTTTGGCATAACCAGTCCTTTTCCAAGAGCTGGTCGCCCAGCCAAACTGAGAAATCAGGGAAGAAGTTCCTTGGTAAGAGGTGACCATGAAACCCGATGGTCACTCTTGAACTCCAGAGATCCTATGTGGAGATGGTACAAAGCTTCAGAAGACCGACCATCAGTGCAGCCCTGAGAGTCATTCAGGTGCTTTTTTTTGCAAACTCCAAGCGGGTTTTCACATGTGTCATGTGTGAGAGGCTTCTGTCTGGCCACTTACGCATAAAGCCCAGATCAGATGGCTGAAGTGATGATGGTTCTTCTGGATCTTGGCAATAAAATAGAAAAAAATGCAGGGGGTGTGATTACTTTATTAATGCAATGTGTACCAAAAAATAAATAAAAAATAAGATGAAGGAAGGCAGACTTAAGTGTCAGTGGATAAAAGGAACTGGGTTATCTGTATTTTTCTCCCAATAGTAAAAGCTCAGTGCTGTAAAATCAAAGCGATCCCTTTTTAGTTGACAAGCCTGGGGGAATAGCTCTTGGTTACTTCTACATTGTAATATTGCATATATATATATATATATATATATATATATATATATATATATATATATATATATATATATATATATATATAATCTATAATAAAATCTGTCAAAAAAGTGAGTACACCCTCACATTTTTTGTAAATTTCTTTTCATGTGACAACACTGAGGAAATGACACTGCTACAACGTAAAGTAGTGCGTGTACAGCTATAAACAGTTCACATTCACTATCCCCTCAAAATAATTCAACACACAGCTATTAATGTCTAAACCGCTGGCAACAAAAGTGAGTACTCCCCAAGTGAAAATTTCCAAATTGGGCCCTAAGTGTCAATATTTTGTGTGGCTGCCATTATTTTCCATCACTGCCTTGACCCTCTTGTGCATGGAGTTCACCAAAGCTTCACAGGTTGCCACTGGAATTCTCTTCCACTTCTCCATGACAACATCACAAAACTGACTGTTTGAGGATGCCCCACAGATGCTCAATAGGGTTTAGGTCTGGAGACATGCTTGACCAGTCCACCGACTTTACCCTCAGCTTGTTTAGCAAGGCAGTGGTTGTCTTGGAGGTGTGTTTGGGGTCATTATCATGTTGGATTACTGCCCTGTGGCCCAGTCTCCAAAGGGAGGGGGATCATGCTCTGCTTCAGTATGTCACAGTACATGTTGTCATTCATGGTCCCTTCAATGAACTGTAGCTCCCCAGTTTCGGCAACACTCATGCAGCCTCCGACCATGACACTCCCACCACCATGCTTGACTGTAGGCAAGACACATTTGTATTTGTACTCCTCACCTGGTTGCCGCCACACACGCTTGACACCATCTGAACCAAATACATTTATCTTGGTCTCGTCAGACCACAGGACATAGTTCCAGTAATCCATGTCCTTAGTCTGCTTGTCCTCAGCAAACTGTTTGCAGCCTTTCTTGTGCATCATCTTTGAAAGATGCTTCCTTCTGGGACAACAGCCATGCACACCAATTTGATGCAGTATGCGGCATATAGTTTGAGCCCTGACAGGCTGTACCCCCTCTGCAAAATAATGGAAAGCCTGAAAACATGACCTGTTGGTGTGCCTTGAGGACTGGAGTTGAAAAATACTGCCCTAGGCCATCTTTATGTAGAGCAACAATTTTTTTTTTCAGATCCCTTAGAGTTCTTTGCCATGAGGTGCCAAATTGAACTTCCAGTGACCAGTATGAATGAGAGTGATGACACCAAATTTAACATACCTGCTCCCCATTCACACATGAGGCCTTGTAACACTAATGAGTCACATGACACCGGGGAGGTAAAATGGCTAATTGGGCCTAATTTAGGCATTTTCATTTAGGGTGTACTCTTTTGTTGCCAGCGGTTTCACCATTAATGGCTGTGAGTTATTTTGAGGGGACCGCAAATTTACACCGTTATACAAGCTGTTCATTAATTTTACAAAGTATAATTTCTTCAGTGTTGTCGCAAGATATAATGAAAGATTAACAAAAATGTTAGGGGTGTACTCCATTTGTGAGATACTGTGTATATACACCTTTTGGCTGCTGCCTTGGCAGCTAACGGGGGTAGAGACTGGGGCGGTAATACTGCAAATCAACCGCAGGCTTTTAGCACCCCCAAATTTACACACTGCTGCTCCTTGGAAAAGCGATCTGAGTGTTTTTTACAGGTGGTGAGGTGTCGATATGTTGCCTTCTCACCACCCGATTTAAACCCATGATTGCCATACAATGCGCATGACTGCAAAACAATAGTACGGCAATTAGAGGTTTAAGTCGGGTGTGAGGAGGCAACACTGTGTCTTTGACTTCTCCCATATTGTTCAGGTAGATCTCAGCCTCTTAAATGTTGCCTACCCCTGCTAACCTGAAAGAGTTCTGCACACAGTTGGTGTACGGAAAGCCTGTCCCCAGAAATGTAATTTCCTGCTTGTGTGATTTTACAAGAATTATGTACTTTAGGCATACTTGGCCACAAAAGTGCACCAGCTGATCAATAACAAAAAAAATAAAAAATTACAATTCATTATCGGTATCTAAAAGACATAGATGAACATTTTTAGAGCAGCAAAAGGTAGGTATCTGCAACAAAGTTTGTTGAGTTCCTTGCAATGTGCATTGATCACCCAGAGGGATCCCAGCCAAATTAATTTTTTCCTTTAAATAACTCTTACATAATGCATAGTTGGCAGTCCTTACTCTTGTCATTAGCGCTGCCCTTGATGATCATTTTATTTGAAAAAATACCTCTTGATTTTGGGGATTGCCATCTTGTGGGCAGGAGAAGCCCACAAGCATATTCTTCCGGGATACGACGCTGCTCTATTCCCAGCATGCACTGCCCGTTCTCATGCATGCGCAGTAACAGCATGTAGCGGTACTGGAAACTACACAGGTTGTCATCACAACAGGTGTCATCGTTGGAAGTGCCCGCCCCATTTTTATGGCAACCTTGATGCATTATAAGTAGATTCACAGCTTTTAGCCAATAAACCTAGTGGTTTTTCACTATTGGAGACCTGACATTTGTTTCTCCTGCCAGGCTGTCATTTTCGAAGTGAAAGCAAGAGATATATTAGTGTCTCCAGCTGATGTGCCTTATGGTTCCCTGTGGTGAATGATCTATTACTACAAGGCCCATGCAGCATTAAGTATTAATGGTCCACCCATACATTTTGGGGTCTTTTTTTCCCCCAGTAAGAAGCTGTGGGTGATAAGGTGGTGGCACTTCAAACGAGAGTTTTCACAAATGAATCTTATGAATTTTATTTTACACCTTATGTTTAACCACTTAAGGACCGCCGCATGTACATTTACGTCGGCAGAATGGCACCGACAGGCACATCAACGTATATATACGTTGGTGCCTTGGGGGGGATCGGGGGTCCGATCGGACCCCCCCCCGTACATGCGGCGGTCCGCGCGGCTGCAGGAGCGATCCGACAAGTGGGGGCGGCTATCCGTTTTCATCCGCCCCCTCCGGATCGCTCCCAGCCAATGCGCGCGCCCGCCTGACCTGTCACTTCCTCCTCCTGTGTAAACACAGGAAGGAGGAAGCGACGTGATCTCTCCCTAGGCGTTTGTTTCAAGCGCCGCTGAGGAGAGATCACCACACTACAAGTAAGTCCTGCACCAACACTACACTACACACACACACAAAATCACATTTAACCCCCGCGATCGCCCCCCCCCCCCCCTCCCCCCTGTCACAGTGTCACTGAATGCAGTAATCATACATGTATGATTACTGTATTTAGTGTCAGTGTGACAGTCAGTGTTAGTGTCAGGGTAGCCCCCCCACCCCCCCCCAATAAAGTTTTAACCCCTTGATCACTGCCCTAGTTAACCCTTTCACTCCCTATTGCCAGCATCACTAAGCGATCATTTTTCTGATCGCTGTATTAGTGTCGCTGTTCCCGCTAGGTAGCTAATTTTTTTTAATGCGATTTTTTTTTTTTACGACATGCGGCTAAATAAATTTTGGCCTAAATGTTTGACTAAAAT
Organism: Rana kukunoris; assembly: GCA_029574335.1. Lineage (NCBI taxonomy): Eukaryota > Metazoa > Chordata > Amphibia > Anura > Ranidae > Rana > Rana kukunoris. The sequence goes on from CM056057.1 coordinate 115,453,972, forward strand.
TTAGTTTATTGGTTTTTTATTATAACAAAAAGTAAAAAATATTGATTTTTTTCCAAAAATGTCGCTCTATTTTTGTATATAGCGCAAAAAATAAAAATCGCAGAGGCGATCAAATACCACCAAAAGAAAGCTCTATTTGTGGGAAAAAAAGGACGCGAATTTTGTTTGGGAGCCACTTTGCACGACCGCGCAGTTGTCTATTAAAGCGACGCAGTGCCGAATCGCAAAAACCCCTTGGGTCATTTGCCAGCGTATTGGTCCGGGTCTTAAGTGGATAAGGACAATGAACTTATTCACTGCATCGCTAATGGTGATTGTTACCTTTTATTTAGGTTGTGTGCAATAGTGAGCACTGCATTTATTGTATTGTATAACAGTGCGCAACAATATTGATATATAGGTATTGCCATAACTTGCCACCAAAGAACAACCCAAAAATAAATTCTGATCCTGGCAATCGCAGTGATACCACATGTGTGATGGTGGTGTT